>CM065743.1:26287911-26347911 GCA_033310375.1 Conus canariensis
CCAACCATTGATTGTTGCAATTATATACATGATAATAACCCGAGAGCCAAAAGAGCACTTGAAAATATGATAGAAGAACTTGGATTGACAGATATCTGGAGAGAGAGCAACCCAGAATGTAGGCGCTACACTTGGAGAGAGCCAACACCATTAAAGCAAAGCAGACAAGACTTTTTCTTGTTAACTGATTATTTGTACTGATATTTTGAAGATGCTGACATCCTCCCGGGATACCGATCTGATCACTCTATAATTACACTACAACTGAAATTTGGTAAAAATGAAAAGAAACATACTTTTTGGGAATTTAATTATTCCTTGCTTAAGGAAAGGCAATATGTGGATGAAATTAATCAGGAAATCATAAATGTGACAAAAGAATACGCCGCAGATAATTCCAACAGTGAAACAATTGATGAAATAGATAAAAGTAAAATTGAACTTAAAATCTCAAACAAACTATTTTTAGATTTTCTACTAACGAAAATAAGAAGAAAAATTATCGCATATGCCACAATGAAAAAAAAAACAACAGAAAACTACAGAAACCGAAAAGGAACTCATGAAAGATATTCAAACTCTGGAAAAGATGGACCATAAAACAGAAGACGTCATGAACAAGCTATAGGAGAAAAATCAGGAGTTGAGAACAATTAGAGAAACGAGAAAGGAAGGTGTCCTCTTAAGATCAAAAGCCAGATGAATTGCTGATGGTGAAAAAATTTCTAAGTATTTCTGTAGTCTTGAGAAAAGAAACTACATTAGCAAACAAATGACAACACTTATAACTAAGGATAATGAGATAATAGACGACCCTAAAGAAATGAAGTGAAAATATTCTATGAGAATTTGTATAGGGGAAGAGATGTAGAAAATTGTGCATTAGAAAGCTTGGTTAATGAAATCCCCAAACTATCACAAGAACAAGGAACGATGTTAGATGGTCTAATAACTATAGAGGAAGCTAGCCAAGTTCTGAAAAATATGAAAAATGGTAAAAGCCCTGGCACAGATGGATTTACGGTAGAATTCTTTAAATTCTTTTGGAAACAACTGGGATCGTATAAACATCAGGCGACAATATATTCATATAACATCAGGCGATAATATAGTCACACGTTATCAGGCGACTATATAGTCATAGAAAATCAGGCGACAAGATAGTCACAGAAGATGAGGCGACAATATAGTCACAGAACATCAGGCGACAATATGGTCACATAACATCAGGCGACAATATAGTCACAGAACATCAGGCGACAATATGGTCACATAACATCAGACGACAATATATTCACATAAAATAAGGCGACAATATAGTCACAGAAGATGAGGCGACAATATAGTCACATAACATCAGGCGACAATATAGTCACAGAATATCAGACAACAATATGATTACAGAGCATCAGGCGGCAATGTAGTCACATAACATCGGTCGACAATATAGTCCCATAACGTCAGGCGACAATATAGTCACATAACATCAGGCGACAATATAGTCACATAACATCAGGCGACAATATAGTCACAGAACATCAAGTGAGAATATAGTCACAGAACATCAGGAGACAATATAGTCACAGAAAATCAGGCGACAATATAGTCACATAAAATCAGGCGACAATACAGTCACATAACATCAGGCGACAATACAGTCACAGAACATCAGGCGACAATATGGTTACATAACATCAGGCGACAATATAGTCACAGAACATTAGGCGACAATATAGTCACATAACATCAGGCGACAATATAGTCACAGAAGATGAGGAGACAATATAGTCACATAACATGAGGCAGCAATATAGTCACATAACATCAGGCGACAATACAGTCACAGAACATCAGGCGACAATATAGTCACAGAACATCAGGAGACAATATAGTCACATAACATCAGGCGACAATATAGTCACAGAACATCAGGCGACAATATATTCACATAACATCAGGCAACAATATAGTCACATAACATCAGGCGACAATATAGTCACAGAACATCAGGAGACAATATAGTCACATAACATCAGGCGACAATATAGTCAACTAACATCAGGCGACAATATAGTCACAGAACATCAGGCGACAATATGTTCAGAGAACATCAGGCGACAATATAGCTACAGAACATCAGGCGACAATATGGTCACATAACATCAGGCGACAAATTGGTCACAGAACATCAGGCGACAATATAGTCACAGAAGATGAGGAGACAATGTATTCACATAACATCAGGCGACAATATAGTCACAGAACATCAGGCGACAACATAGTCACAGAAAATCAGGCGACAATATAGTCACACAACATCAGGCGACAATATAGTCACATAACATTAGGCGACAATAGTCAGGAGACAATATAGTCACATAACATCAGGCGAATATATAGTCACATAACATCAGGCGACAATATATTCACATAACATCATGCGACAGTATAGTCACATAACATCAGGCCACAATATATTCACATAACATCAGGCCACAATATATTCACAGAACATCAGGCGACAATATAGTCACAGAACATCAGGAGACAATATAGTCACATAACATCAGGAGACAATATAGTCACATAACATCAGGCGAACATATAGTCACATAACATTAGGCGACAATATAGTCGCAGAACATCAGGAGACAATATGTTCAGAGAACATCAGGCGACAATATAGTCATATAACATCAGGTGACAATATGGTCACATAACATCAGGCGACAATATAGTCACATAACATCAGGCGACAATATAGTCACAGAACATCAGGCGAAAATATAGCCACATAACATCAGGCGACAATATTTTGAAATATGATGAGGCGACAATATAGTCACATAACATCAGGCGACAATATCGTCACATAACATCAGGCGACAATACAGTCACAGAACATCACGCGACAATACAGTCACAGAACATCAGGCGACAATATCGTCACATAACATCAGGCGACAATACAGTCACAGAACATCACGCGACAATACAGTCACAGAACATCAGGCGACAATATCGTCACAGAACATCAGGCGACAATATAGTCACAGAACATCAGGCGACAATATAGTCACAGAACATCAGGCGACAATATAGTTACTTTTTTTTTTCTTTTCCTTAAGCAACGAAAGTGTTGTTTCCTTGTCAATGTTCAAATGTGTATATACAATGATACCTTTGCATATGATGAATACTTTCGTTATGTATTTCCCTCCCCCCCCCCCCCCCCCCCCCCCCCCCCCCCCCCCCCCCCCCATTCTCTCCCTCCCCGTCTCCATCTCTCAACTCTCAATTTGTGTCTTGTCTCCTCAGTTTATTTACTATTTCACTTTAAATAGTATCATTGTATAAGACTCAAACAAGTAAAACGCGGTAACGCCGTTGTAAAAGCAAATTTTCGGTTTATTACAAACCTTCTTCAGGCTAAAAGGTTGGCCAACTGAACACGCACACACACACATCCAAGTCCCTGTCACATAAAGCAGAAGCTGAATTAAGTTCAAAGAGAATTAAAATCACTTGCACGAGCGTATCGTTGGAGAGGAGTGGAAAACATGTCGGTGTGCTCACACACACACGCACACACTCCCTCCCACACACACACTAACTCACCTCACACCTACACCCACACCCACACCCGCACACATACACACACGCACGCACACATCCACACACAACACACACACACACACACACACACACACACACACACACCACACACGCACACCCACACACACACACACCCTGCATCAACCCTGGCAATTTTTCCCATATACCCAACATCAAACACATTCATCGCCACACACACACGCACACACAAAACACACCACACCCACACTCACACACACACACACACACACACACACACACACACACACACACACACACAACACACACAAATACACTCGCACAGACATGTATGCGCCTGTGCGCATCCACATAAGCACACCCATATACATATGTAAGCATAGTGCGCATGGGGGTGAAAGAGAGAGAGAAAGAGAGAGAGAAAGAGAGAGAGGAAAGGGAGAGAGAGGGAGAGAAAGAGGGTGAGATAGAAAGAAAGAGAGAGATGGAGAGAGAAAAGTGGAGAAGAGAGAGAGATAGTGAGAAAGAAAGGGAGAGAGGAGAAAGAAGGAGAGAGAGAGAGAGAGAGGGGGGGGGGGGAGAGAGAAGAAAGAGAGAGAGAAAAAAGGGCTATGGGAACGGGGTAAGGGATGGAGGAATGAAGGAGGGTACTAGGGGACAGGAATAGTTGGACGGGTGGCTGGGAGGGAAGGGGAAAGGGGGCGGTGGGAGGGAAAGGTGGTGGTGGAGGGGGTAAGGAAGAGAGGAGAGAGAGAGAGAGGGCAAAGAGAAGAACAAAGGGGTGCACGAGGAAGTTAAAATGGTGAGAATATTATACTTAATAAAGGGGGGGGGGGGGGGGGGAGAGAGAGAAAGAAAAAGGGTGAGGGCAAGAAATCAATTGAGGAGAGGAGAAGAGGTGGGGGGGGGGGGGGGAGGAGGGATTGTAGGGGTTTATGGGTTAGGAAGGTAAAGTAATGAGCAAAAAGTAATGGAGATAGTAAGTAGTAGAGATGGAGGCTATAGGGCGAGGTGGGTCGGGGGGGGGGGGGAGGGAGAACAGGGGGCGAGTGAGGGGGAGGGGGCCAAGGGGGTGGGGATGGGGCGAGTATAGGCTCCCACTTCTGGGGGCATGGGAAGCTGGTGGACAGTAATGAGCACAGGGGTGGGTGGAGGATTAGAGTGAATAAGAGCTGGGGAAGAAGAAGCATGTGCTAGGAAAGGATGTGGGTGGATGGTTGAGACATGGGTGGGGCGAGAAGAAATGGAAGGGGAGTGGGGGGGGGTGAGAGGAGAAGCAACAGTGGGGAGGGGGTTGGGGGGCATAATAGGGCGAGTGGTGGGGGGGGGGAGTAGGAGACAGGGGCGAGTGAGGGGAGGCGGGCACAGGAGGGTGGTGGAGCAGTATAGGCTCACTCTGGGGCATGGAAGTGGTGGACAGTAATGAGCACAGTAAGGTGGTGGACAGTAATGAGCACGAGTAAGGTGGTGGACAGTAATGAGCACAGTAAGGTGGTGGACAGTAATGAGCACAGTAAGGTGGTGGACAGTAATGAGCACAGTAAGGTGGTGGACAGTAATGAGCACAGTAAGGTGGTGGACAGTAATGAGCACAGTAAGGTGGTGGACAGTAATGAGCACGATAAGGTGGTGGACAGTAATGAGCACAGTAAGGTGGTGGACAGTAATGAGCACAGTAAGGTGGTGGACAGTAATGAGCACAGTAAGGTGGTGGACAGTAATGAGCACGATAAGGTGGTGGACAGTAATGAGCACAGTAAGGTGGTGGACAGTAATGAGCACAGTAAGGTGGTGAACAGCGAAGAGCACAGCAACCGATCAACATCAACACCTTTAGTATCCACCACAATAGTCTCAGCAGCACATGACATGTTTGTCCAGAACAGGAAGTTGCATAGGATTAGTCCAGTCTAATCCCAAACGTTCAGGCCGTCCGGGTAGTTTGTCTTCAGTTTGTGTCGCCAGTATTTTTCTCTATATTTACGTGTTGGTGCATTTGGTTGTCTAATTTGTTCTATGGCTGTGCAGATGAGGTCGGTCAGTGTGTGATTTTTGCTGTTGAAGTGTCTAGCTACGAGAGTGTTTTTGTTTGTTTTGATGTCTGAACGGTGATGATAGAATCTGTTTTGTAACGTTTTGCCTGTTTCCCCTACGTATTGTGTGTTTCTGCACCTAAGACAATCTATGAGGTATATGATGTTAGTGGATTGGCATGTCATGTGATCCCTAATGGTGAACTGTTGATGAGTGCGTATGCTTGTAAATGTTGATGTAGTTTGTAAGTGGTGTTTACATATGATGCACTTACTGGCAGAACATTTGTAACAGCCACGTGGAGCTGAATTTGCTGGCAGGTGGAGTGGAGGAAGTTTGGACGGCATGAGGATTCCTCGTAGATTTTTGCTGTTTCTTTCTCCCACAATAGGCGGAAGAGGTACCGCTTTCTGCATGCGGCGGCTAGAGTGTAGGGTCCTCATGTTTTCCTTCAGCCATCTTCCCAGGGGTGGGTTGCTAGGGTTGTGTGTCACCCACCACATAGGGGATTCTGTGTGGTGTTATCTTGCTCTTGTAGCAGAGAGTTTCTTGCCGGGGTATGGAAGCCACCTTCATAGTGACTGCGTTGAGCAGGGGTCTAGGGTAGCCTCTCCTGGACAGTCTCTGGCACAGCTCCTGACATCGTTGGCTGAAAGTGGTGTCACTAGAACAGATCCGGCGGATACGCAGGCACTGACTGTAGTGAATACTACGGACACAGTGTCTTGGGTGGCATGAATTGAACGGAAGAGACAGATGTGCATCGGTGCTTTTGATGTGCAGGTCAGCATCGGTGCTTTTGATGTGCAGGTCAGTGCAGGTCAGTGTGTAAATAGTATCATTGATGAGAATATGAGAGTCACATTTAGTGGCTCAAAGTCAAAAAACAAAAGCTCAGACACACCTGCAGACGCGCCTGTGTATACAAATGCATACACTCACACCCAGATACAAGCAATCACACACAGACATACAAACATGTACGTGTGCATTAACAAAATCAAGCAAACAGACATACATGCACCCACAATAACACACACACACACACACACACACACACACACACACACACACACACACACACACACACACACACACACACACACACACAGATATGTATGCACACATATGTATACACACGCACACGTAACATACACGTCTCATGCGTTCATGTAGGCCCTATATGGGTGAAGAAATTCAGAACTGGTCTTTTGTATTTTTGAACCGCCATGCTTAGTCATATATATATGTTTACTGACCTTCGGTGCCAGCTTCGTTTTTGGGTGGGTTGGTTCCTATGATTATAAATTTTCTTCTTCGTGTTGGTGGTGACAGAAGAGTGCTGTTGCAGGAACACATTTTGGAGGTTTGAGACGATTATGTAATGTTACCTCTGTGTCAGTGTTCGGATCAGTTGGTAAAAACCCAGTAATATTGCTTATGGTTATAATCAGTATCTGATGACTGAAACATTTTCCCTCCGATACTCGTGGTGCTTTTCTTATCCTGAAATACGAACGACGGACTTCTCGATTTTTATGAATTGATGCTTATGTGTTCAGTTTTGATTTCACTTTGGGTGACTCATACTGCCCTCTCTCTCTCTCTCTCTCTCTCTCTCTCTCTCTCTCTCTCTCTCTCTCTCTAGCCACCATTCCTCTCTATAAGTATGCTCAAAGGCATGCGAGCATACACACTGAGCACTTGCGTACACAAGCACGCTCGCACACCGGGCACACACACACACGAGCGCTCACACACATCCACAGGCACACACACACCACACACACACACACACAACACACACACACACACCACGCCGCGCGCGCGCGCGCGCGCGCGCACACACATACACACATACACACGCGCGCGCGCACACACACACATACACGCACACACACAACAAACGCACACACACACAAACCACACACACACACACACACACACACACACACACACACACACACACACCACACACAACCTCACATACCACTCACACACAAAAGCGCGCACACACAAACCCACAAACATACAAGATTGCGCTCGCATGTTCACACATGCGAAGAAATTTTTGACGATTTGTATTTCTGAAAGAGTGCTTAGTGACAGTGTAGTGAACTATGTGTATACTGCCGTTAGGTGTCATTGTCACTTTTAGATTTGTTTCTGTAAGTACATTTTCTTCGTGCTGGTGGTGATGGAATGCTGCTGATACAACAAGAACACAGTTTGCATTTTTGAGGCGATAATGTAATGTTTCTTCCGTGCCAGTGTTCAGACTTGTAAACAAAACACAACGACTTCGCATTGCATTGCAACGACTTCATGAATTGCATGGATTCATGCTTGCGTGTTCAATAGTAACTTCCCCTTGTGTGTGTGTGTGTGTGTGTGGGGGGGGGGGGGGGGGGGTGACTTATACTGCGCTCTCCCTCCTTTTCTCCCTCTCCCCCGCCCCCCTCCCCCCCCCCCCCCCCCCCCCCCCCCCCAATCCAGTCTTTCTCTCCCTCGATTCACCGGTGATCTCCAATTGGCATCTTACAACTTTATCTGATTTATACATTCATTGTGAATGCTGTATTTGCCGTAATTCCTGTTTGCGTAAAGTGTAAACTATGTGCATAAAATGTGACCATGAGCAAATGAATGCACACACACACACATCGCACGTGCATGCACACACACACACACACACACACACACACACACACACACACACACACACACACACACACACATACCACGCATACGCGCACGCGCGCTCAAACACACACACACACACACACACACACACACACACACACACACACACACACACACATGTTTACAAAGAACCCTACCATAAATTCATAATTCACAAGCTAAGTGAACCATCTTCCAACTTTATTCGTATTAAGGTTTCTTCCATTTTTATTATTATTATTATTATATATTAATGTTTTTTCAGCATTGGAATGATATCTTCCAGTCGTCTTCGTGCTCAGTGTTTTTTGTTGTTGTTTTGTGTGTGTGGGTTGGGGATGGGTCGTCCCTGCTGGTCGCCGATCCCCGGTTAGTCCCCCTCCTGCCCACTTGCTCTCGGTTTTCTTTATAGGGATTTTCATGGACTTTTTACGACTTTTGAAAAACAATCTGAGAGCGATGATTTTAGGGGAAAGCCTGGCGCTGTCAACACTATCTGATGTTATTGGCTGTAGGATGTCAATGGTTCAGCCTTCGTATCAAATAATGCATGTTTTGTTTTTTGGGGTTTTTTGTTTTTGTTTTTGTTTTTTGTTGTTGTTGTTGTTGTTGTTTTTGTTTTGTTTTGTTTTTTTTGCTGATGGTCTGACTCGATTGCGCAGGGAAAGAAAAAGGAAGGAAAACATGGTGAGTTTTTTTTTTGTTTTTTTTAATTTTGAATGGACGCGGTATTGGGATGGCGGAAATGGGCTGAACTCGTGTAAGACACTCACTACATGCCTCGATCCTCGTGAACACTGCTTAAAGAACAGCTCCGGTTAAGCAGTCCAGACCCAGTCCGACCCTTCCCGGGTGCGCGCGCGTGCGGCCGCGCGCGCGCGCCACACACACACACACACACACACACACAACACACACACACACACACACACACACACACACAGATATCGAATTAAGAATGTGAACTTGTTGATGCACACTTCCTTCCCTCCTTATGGAGTTGTTCTTGAGAAATGATGCTCACTGTCCCTCGCTTGCCATTGACCGTCAGCGGGAATTTAGTCTTTTTTTTTCCTTTTTCTCCTTTGATTGTTATTGTTAAATGTTTGTTTATCTTTTCGCCTTTCTTCTGTTCGACAGTGAGTTTACGGATGTATAAAGGATCGTTACTTTTCTGGATGTTGTACATGGTGTCAAAAGTGCATTGTTACGAGGCAATCTTTAACTGTTTTACGTTGTTCTCTACGTTAATTCATGCAATGTTTATGACCTGGTTTCACAGATATAGATGTATTTTTTTTTACTGTTATGCACATATTATTAGTAAGGAATGATGAAGACTAAACAATGGAGACTTTGACAATGGCGTCTCTAAACTGTCAGGGATTAGGGGATATGAAAAGAGAAGGGATGTCTTCCATTATCTGAAACAGGAAAAGTGTTCAATATATTGTCTGCAAGATACTCATTTTAGTGACAAACTAGAAAAATATGTACACTCTGAATGGGGCTATAAATGTGTGTTTGCGTCTTATAAATCAAACTGAGTTACGTTTGCAATCCTATGTACAATACCGGAGAAAAAAAATGAGACAGGGTAGACAGAGAAAGAGGTGGACTGGCAGACAACATTGCTGAACCAACTGGAAGTGTTTTTGCCGAAACAATAGAACAATAATTATTTCTGTCACCCCTTTTCGGGTATGGAGGAAGGATGAGTTTAAAGCAGTAACAGGAAAAGGAAAACAAACAAGCCAACATAAATTGCTATCAATGCTGACATAGACCGACAATGTACAACCCTTGAGATAATCTAATTTAGGCCTACTTTGACAATAAAGCATTTGTTTTCGATTAGCAGAATACATCACTTGACAAAAATTATAGACAGATTTTGGGGAGAGAAATCTTTTTGGCAAATAAGTGTTGCGCAAATTAACGTGTGATGAACATTCCATGATAAAATGAAATTCATCACCCATTGCAAACATGTCACATTCATTACATATTCCTTCTTTCTTCTTTTGGATTAGGAAATCGACGATCTACTTCAATTGATATTTCATGATTAGAGCATCTAAATTTGTTAAGAGGGTAAATATAAATATCTGGTAGGCTAGAAATATATTTGTCCTCCTTAAAATCAGATTTGTAAAATTTGTAGGAAAAAAACACAAAAAACTGCTAGTTTCAATGTCATGTTGCCACGTTCGACGAAAAGAGCATTGTAAACTATTTTTGACTTTCCTACATAATGTACTGACGTCTGTAAAGACTAATCGCTCCAAACACAGTCAAAATCAGATTGTACAAGTATGTTTTTAATGCACGTTGACCAGGGAAACACAGTTACTGCGCTACTGTGCAAATGTTGCATGAAAGAATAGACCCTAACCGACATTTTTTTTTTCAACAGGAGATTGAACCGAACTAGCCCCAAATCGAATCATTCGTACATAGACAGTAATTGATAAAGGGTAACGTCCTGTTTTACCATAAATCATATTTGTCATTGTACTTCTTTTTAAACGAAATATATATCTTAAGAATTCTAGCTGAAATTCGTCAATAACATTTAAATTTTTGTATCCCCATATGATCATACTAGACCAATCATTTTATCAAATGAATCTAACATAACATGAATAAGTAAATCCTTTGTTCTAGCCTTTTGTATCCATTCAAACACGGCTAATGACTTGTTATCAAAAGCATTTTTCGTACATTTAGCAAAAGAACCCAATCGATTAAAATCTACCGCTTGATATTTGAAGCTGGTGACATCAACTTTTTTCATTTCCATAATGAAATGTGTCCTGTTTATTCAGCCTTGCACTGTTAAATATAATTATTTTAGTTTTAGCAGCGTTAACTGTCAGCTTCCTTTTGTTACAATATAATAGCAAGGAATCTAGTGCTTTTTGCGATCTCACTTTTGTCTCAAAAAATATAATTGTGTCGTCTGCGTATAACAAGACAAAACGTTTGATGTAGTTCGTTATATCAATATAAACAAAACAGCCTAATTACTAATGGTGAACACCCACTGTCTTTCAGATAGCCTTCAAGTTCATTCAAATGCAAAGCAAATAATACAGTAGAAAGACTCTCACCTTGACGAACACCTTATTGTTCTAGTGTGTGCGTGTGTGTGTGTGTGTGTGTGTGTGTGTGTGTGTGTGTGTGTGTGTGTGTGTGTGTGTGTGTGTGTGTGTGTGAGCGCGCGCGTGTGTGCGTGTGCGTGTATGTGTGTGCCCACAACTGTCAGAGGTGGAAACAGCGCAGCGTTTATCATGCCAGCGCCTGCACGACTCTGAAGGGCTCCGGTGTCCCAGCCTAAACTGTCCCCCCGCCCAGGCCGTTCCCCGGACAGTCTGAGCTAGTCTGTAGTGTCTCGGGGAACGCTGTAGGCTAGCCTATACTGTCCCACAAAGATGGTGTAGGATAGTCCGTGTTGTTTTTCCACCCCAACACCCAAGGTCCACACTGTTCCCCCAGCAGGGAAGCTGAGGCAGCCGGCAGCCCCACGTCTCCACCACGCCCAAAGTGACTCCCGTCGCCTGTTGGTCAAAAACCTGCAGAGACTAAAGAGGCTGAACATACAATGCCGGTATTTCAGAAATCGGATGAGTATTCCTCTTGGAAAAGAACACAATACGCCATTTCATCTGCTAGTGTGTGCGCGCGCGCGTGCGTGCGTGCGTGCGTGCGTGTGTGTGTGTGTGTGTGTGTGTGTGTGTGTGTGTGTGTGTGTGGTGCGTGCGTGCGTGCGTGCGTGTGTGCGTGTGTGTGTGTGCGCGCGCACGCGCGTGTGTGTGTCCTAAACAAGAAATTCAGAAATGAATAGAGACGAGAAAAAAAAGATTAGAGTGACTTGTCTACAGATATGAAAGGACATTATTATTATCATGGATATCGCTGCAACATTATTGTCACCCTTGGTACCACTTACAGTGACGGGTCGTGCTAAGTTAGAATTGGGCGGCGTGTGAGTGCCAGGAGAGAGGTTACATGTTTTGTTCCAATTTTGTCCGATCGCCGACTCCAGAGGACAGGACCCACTCCTGATTATCTGGCGACAGTATGAATGCCAACGGTCTTGTGTAGCCTACCATCTAGAAGCAGATTCGTCCACGGATTCACCAATATTCGCCACGATCCATTGCAAGCCAAATCTACCTGGTATGGCTCAACTACGATAACATTGAGAGCCTTCTAACCCAATGAGAGACGAATAATGATAATATAAGGCGATTATTCATGTTTCACATACGACTAGGGAACGGAATCTCATGATGGACCTACAAACAGTCAAGATCTGTCCTGTTTCACTACGATTCCTTGCGATCTTATATGTAATGGAGCCCGATAACTACCAGATCCACTCAATCAACATTTTGTTCACAAAATTCCACATTGGCGAGTCTTCGGGGTGCCTTGCGGTACGGTCCCATTGACTGTGGAACACTTTCTGCATCACTGTCCAACATCTCAAAAACTAAGAGCAGAGACCTGGCCTGCTGAGACACACCGACGAGGGAGAGGCTCTATGGATCTCTGGAGGGCCTCCGCCGTACAGCAGCCTTCGTCAGCGCCTCTGGGGCTCCTGAGTAGGAAGAAGACGAAAATTCAGTTGTTCGGTACCTAAGCAATTCATCTTGCTCCTGGTTTCTTCTGTAGCATCTTCAAACAAGTTCGTAGAGATGATGTCATTGTCCAGCATTTGGGGAACCGAACAAACGGAAGAAGACGAAGATTTTGAATCAGGCCCTGGTGTGTGTGTGTGTGTGTGTGTGTGTGTGTGTGTGTGTGCTCGTGCGCGCGTGCTTGCATATATATATATATATATATATATATATATATATATATATATATATGAAAGGGGGGGGGGGGGGACTGTTAGTATACTGGTGCGGGTGGGGAGTGACAAAATAATAACAACAGGATGGTGTGTTAGACTTTGCATCACTTGGTGATGACATTACTGTCATGACGCAAGTTTTCTTTTAGCGTCGACCTAATGATGTCACTCCACTTTTGACGTGATTACAGCCTTTTTACTTCAATTGTCTCTCTCTCTCTCTCTCTCTCTCTCTCTCTCTCTCTCTCTCTATACACATATATATATATGCGTGTGCGTGCGTGCGTGTGCATGTGTGTGTGTGTGTGTTGTATCTATGCTTAATTCTTTGCTTATTGCCTATGTTCTTATCTAAGTTTATACACCAAGTGATCTGCAGTCTTTTCTGACGATGTGGGAGCCGTGGTTTCCTGTGAATATATGCCGTAAGATGACTCAGAGTCTTCATATGGAAATATAGCGATGTTCTTGCTTTGGAATTCACAGTGTTCTGCGAATCAGGCATGAGAAAATATGAGAAAATGACAGTCACGAGAGCGCAATGTGGGGGATTCATGCGGATCTCTGCCAGGAAGAGCAAGAACTATCCGGGTGGCAATGCTAGTATCTTCTCATTGTCGTTAAATCCACACCAGCCTGCCATAAGAACGTGTGGTGTTACAGTGATGGTATGGACTAATCGAGTGCAAGCAGTTAGTTATGTCAGTGTGTCTCGGACAGGGGATGGGGGTGGGGGGTGGGGGGTGGGGGAGGACTAAGCAATAGCTGTCTAATCCATTCATGCATTATTATTCACACTTTTAATAAATAGTCAAACATAAACATGCAGTCCAGTGATACAAAATTATACGCCGAAAGCATCATGCACATTTAAAAAAAACTTTATTTCAGATCAACAATACATGTCCTCTGTGTGTGTGTGTGTGTGTGTGTGTGTGTGTGTGTGTGTGTGTGTGTGTGTGTGTGTGGTGTGTGTGTGTGTGTGTGTGTGTGTGTGTGAGTGTGTGTGAGTGTGTGTGTGTGTGTGTGTGTGTGTGTGTGTGTGTGTGTGTGTGTGTGTGTGCAAGAACAGATAGATAGACAGATAGATGGATAGACAGCAGACAGATAGAAAGACAGATAGATCGATCGATAGATGGATAGATAAATTGATAGATAGATAGATAGATAGCAAATAAACGAAACATCATCATAAGTAATGACGACAATTATCAGAACCACGACTTTGTCATTAGATAACAATCGGTCATATTACGCAAACATCACCAGAAAAAAAACAAAAAAACAAAACAAAACACACCATGAACGACAGAACGTCGAATCTATTTATGAATACAGAAATACATAGTTCCGACCCAGAATTAACCACAACCAGCTTGTGTATGTGTAAATGCTGTCCGGTTTATGTTGCCACGGTGTAATAACAATGTTCAAAATTGATAATAAAAGTGCCGTTGACATTTATGGTCCTCAAATCTGTGCACTGGACACGGTAACCGTGACAAGTTCTCGAGCACATAAATAAAAATCTACGAATGAAACGAATACAACGTATCAATCGATATTTTATTCATAGGCAGCATATAGGCTTCATATGTACATACAATGTACTTGATAGAGATAAAAATAGACGATGAACACGCATCAGCAGCAGCAGCACGCGGAATTCCCAACAGCATATAACTATGATCTTTCAAAAACATTCAAACTAAAACTGAATTAGTGGCTTTTCTTTTCTTTCCTCCTGTTTTTTTTTTTTTTTTAAACGGTGTACATTGTCTTCTTCATTCATAAACGTCCTTCAGTCACATGTTTTGAGCGTTGGTGACATGTCAGAGCCATCTGCGTTTCAAATCGTTTGCAAACGATTTTCCGTTCATGTTGTCAAAACTACACCTAGTCGGTTGGCTGGTTTATTCATTTCATAATCTGTGCCTCTAGACTGATGGTTTTAGACTCAAATATATTCCAATACTCAAACAGTATTGTGTACTCAGCAGATTAATGATTATCGTCAGAACAAACCAACAAACAAACAATAAAAACAAAAAGGAGGGGAGAGGGGGAGAGCGGAGGGATGTGAGGATTAGAGGAGTTTTCATATAAGCGTGATTTGTGGAACGTGGGAGCGTTACAGGAAACGACCGATGGGACCAACTGGTTGAGCAGTTTGAGAATAGAGCATATAAAGAATAAACAGATTTGTTTCCAAAGCGATTTCGGATCCGGAACCGGCAACAGCTTCTTCACGCAAAGAATATTTTGTCTGTGTTTAGTGAGATGAAAATGTGTTCAATTGTCATTTATGCTCTTGCATACTCAAGTGGTTTTGTTTGCCATATTTTCTAGATGGAGACTTTATGAACAGTCTGATCGCTTTTTCTTTTATTTGTTTCTTCTCTCTCTCTCTCTCTCTCTCTCTCTCTCTCTCTCTCTCTCTCTCTCTCTCTCTCTCTCTCTCTTTAAACTATTGATCCTACATCTTCACATTTTCAAACATTTTGTTGATGCGGACTGAAATACCTACCCAACACACACACACACACACACACACACACACACACACACACACACACACACACACACGTGTGCTCTCTCTCTCTCTCTCACACACACACACACACACACACGCACGCACGCACGCACGCACGCACGCACGCACACACACACACACACACACACACACACACACACACACACACACACACACCACACACACACACACACACCTCGGCACGTACAAGTACCAAGCGAGCAACATATTACATATGACTACCGAGGGACCCCCTCTTTCCCTCTCTCTCCCTCTGTCTCTCCGAGTTGTTCTCACGAAATGCTAGGCTGAGTGTATTGTTGATGCTATTTTAAAGCTTGCTGTGCTACCTGCTAATATCTGATTACTCGTTAAACGAATCACTTCATTGATCACGCCACTGTCTTTGTGAAGTCAGTCTGATTATAATGATACATTTTTCTATTGACGATCGCCGGCCAACTTCATCGTACAACTTGCGATTTACGTGTCTGCGATGACGTTAGCCGACTTAGCGAAGAGCGCGCTCGTACCTTCGTTCACAGTAACGTTGCATGTGTCGTCAAGGTTGTCTGTGATGAACGGATAGTGAAGCTATGGTGAAACTGTGATACTGTGAACAGCGTCACATCACCACATGGATTAATGTGTGTCATACTGCTGTGAAGGACACAGAGACCGATAATGGGAGGGATCGCCATGTGAGTAGTGTGTGCTGTTCTCTCTCTCTCTCTCTCTCTCTCTCTCTCTCTCTCTCTCTCTCTGTGTGTGTGTGTGTGTGTGTGTGTGTGTGTGTGTGTGTGTGTGTGTGTGTTGTTGTTGTTGTTGTTGTTGTTGTTGTTGTGTGTGCGTGTGTGTGTGTGTGTGTGTGAACTGTTCTAATACGTAACAAACATGTAGGGTAAATCTTGCTCCCATGATGAAATAACTCCAAAAAGATGCTGCTTACGACACCAAATCGCCTAGCAAAAAGGACAACACAGAACACACAGAACGAACAAGGAGATATGGGCCTCCTTCCCTACTCCATCAAAAAGAAATCCAAGCTCGCCTGTATCCTCAATGCGGGATACATCTACCCAGCCACAACAACTCCAGAAATGAACAAATATAAATTTACATTGATTCCAGACTGGCACAGCCTTTTCGATCTTGAATACAGTCAAACAAACACACGGACGAACAGTAACAAATACACTTAGCCTCAGTTGTCTGGTATGAAAGGAAATCCTAAATGTGGCTGTGAACAATAAATAGTAACAAACAAGTCGGGTAACTCTTACTCCTATGATGAAATAATTACAGGTCCATAACTGCAAGTAAGCAGCATTCGTTTGGAGTTATGGGCCTGTAATTATTTCACCCCGAGAGCAAGAGTTACCCTACTTGTTTGTGACTCACTGTTCCCTGCCTCATTTTGTTCCAATTTGGCCGAAGGTGTGTCTATAAAGTGAATTCCACTGGGGAAAAAATAAAAAACTAATGCTTTGTCTTGACCCCATCCAGGAAGTTTTACGTGTGATACCGAGGGCGACTATACTTAGACGAAGCTACGACTGTTTTCGTGACTCAGCTGTTATGCATAGAGATACAGTGTATTAGTTCGACGATTACGACCTTGATGGAACTGTTCTCACACATTCATCGGTTAAAAAAAATAAATAAATTAAAAAAAAAAAATCTTTTGTTCACAAAGCTCTGTTCTCTGCCAGATCTGTCCTATGAATCTTTCACAAACCAAACAAATGTGTGAAAATCACTGTATTTTACAGAATCTAGTGGAAACTTGCTTTGCCCGGATGTGGATTTTCCACTTTGGGACACCGAATAATTTGAAGCCCTGAAGAAAAAAAAATTGTGATTGTATCACTCGATAAACACGTGGGTAAACTGTCTTAATCTCTCTTCACAATTTTAGTTTCATTGATCACCTCTCTTTCTGAAAACCAATCTATAAAACCTCAGTCAGGGAATATCCAATCTGAGAAAAATAACAAAAGACAAGGTGAGATTATGACATCACTTGTGGGGTTGATGACGAGTCTGTAACATAGAACGATGGGATTTCGCATTTAATTTAATCATTCTTTACGCACGTTTGGTTCTAGTCGCATTGGAAGACAAGATATTGAATGCTTTTGGGAAAGGAAAAAAAAAAAAGAAAGAAAGAAAGGAAGAAAGAAAGGAAAAAAAAAAAAACTGGTAGCAAAGCGGTTGGTTTGTTTTCCTTCTTCTGTGGCATCAACCTGACGGACACGTCTCAAAGAGTCAGAAATCTGTGTGTGTTGCAACTTGACTGATTGACTTTGTCTTTTGGCGCAAATGCTTTCCATACATTTCATCAAGAGACGGTAAGTCACACAAAGCGATCTTGGGGGCTTTTCTTTTTTTTTTTTTTCTTTTTTTTTTTTTTTTTAACAAGAATTACGGTTTCTGCTTTTGAACCAGGCAACAACAGCAAATGTCAATTCACTTTCAGTGATAGCCCTGTAGAACTGGACCAGAATGTCCTTTGTTGACACCGATTTTTTTTTTTCTTCGGGCGCCAAAGAAAGTACAGGCTGCTCAGCTTTCGTAACAGTTTGTTTTCCGGTTGTCACCTGTTTCAAACCGTTAGAAACCGTTAGAGACCGAGGCATTTGAATTCAGTTGTCCTCCCCACTTGTCTGTCTTTGATGGCTAGGGACGGGTGAGCAGTCATGGTCTGTTGAAAATCTAGAATAATTTCTTTCGTTTTTGATACATCGAGTTCAAATTGTGCTGGTCACACCCATTGAGAAGCTGCGAAATATCATCTCTATATTCGGACTCATTACTATACCTGATCAGCCCTGCTAGAGTGGTGTCATCGGGAATTTTAACCACAGTATGAGGAAACACAGCTGATAATTCAGTACAATGCAGGACTTGGCACTACGGGAAATACAGTTGCTAATTCATCACAGGACTAAGACACTAAGGACACAGCTTCTAAATAAGTACAATTCAGGACATGACACTATGGGAAATGAGTTGCTAATTCAGTACAATACAGGACATGACACTATGGGAAATAAGTTGCTAATTCAGTACAATACAGGACATGACACTATGGGGAAATACAGCTGTTAATCTAGTACAGTACAAGACATGACAGTATGGGGAAATACAGCTGCTAATTCAGTACAATACAGGGCATGACACTATGGGGAAATGCAGCTGTTAATCTGGGGAAATACAGCTGCTAATTCAGTACAACACAGGACATGACACTATGGGGAAATACAGCTGCTAATTCAGTACAACACAGGACATGACACTATGGGGAAATACAGCTGCTAATTCAGTACAACACAGGACATGACACTATGGGGAAATACAGCTGCTAATTCAGTACAGCACAGGACATGACACTATGGGGAAATACAGCTGCTAATTCAGTACAACACAGGACATGACACTATGGGGAAATACAGCTAATTCAGTACAACACAGGACATGACACTATGGGGAAATACAGTTAATTCGGTACAACACAGGACATGACACTATGGGGAAATGCAGCTAATTCGGTACAACACAGGACATGACACTATGGGGAAATACAGCTAATTCAGTACAACACAGGACATGACACTATGGGGAAATACAGCTAATTCAGTACAACACAGGACATGACACTATGGGGAAATACAGCTAATTCAGTACAACACAGGACATGACACTATGGGGAAATACAGCTGTTCATTAAGCGCAAGAAAGGACATGAGACTAAGGGCAACACAGCTGTTAATAATGCAGACATTGTGATAGAAAACGGTTTTGAATTGCGTACAATTCAGGACCTTCATACTGAGAGGAAATACAGTCGCTGTTTCAATACAATACAAGATTCGAGACATTGTGATTGTGAAGAAACACAGTTGCTAATCAAATACAATACAGGACTCGGACAAAACGGGGGAACAAGGCTGCCAGTAGCATACTATACAGATCTGACACACTGTAGGGAAATACAATCGCTGATTCAGTATACCGTAGGACTCACAATATACAGAGTGAGGAGGATGCAGAACCACCAATGCAGATACCATGCACTAAGTGTAGAATATGATAAGTCAACTGCGATGTCTGAAAACAAACAAACAATACAAAACAAAACAAAACAAAGGAAACAACCTGCACCATAGTGTCTAAAGGGAGGCGTACTTGCCAATGCACGTTTCAGATAGTGCGTGGAAATGCAGCTACTCATTTAGATAATGCGTTGGAATACAGCTACTCATGTAGATAATGCGTGGGAATACGGCTACTCATTTAGATAATGCGTGGGAATACAGCTACTCATTTAGATAATGCGTGGGAATACAGCTCCGCATTCAGATAGTGCATGGAAATACAGCTACTCATTTAGATAATGCGTGGGAACAGCTACTCATTTAGATAATGCGTGGGAACAGCTACTCATTGAGATAGTGCGTGAAAATACAGCTACTCATTTAGATAATGCGTGGGAACAGCTACTCATTTAGATGATGCGTGGGAACAGCTACTCATTGAGATAGTGCGTGAAAATACAGCTACTCATTTAGATAATGCGTGGGAATACAGCTACTCATTCAGATAGTGCGTGGGAATACAGCTACTCATTTAGATAAATCGTGGGAATACAGCTACTCATTTAGATAATGCGTGGGGAAACAGTTACTCATTCAGATAGTGCGTGGGAATACAGCTACTCATTTAGATAATGCGTGGGAATATGGCTACTAATTTAGATAATGCGTGGAAATACAGCTACTCATTTAGATAATGCGTGGAAATACAGCTACTCATTTACATAGTGCGTGGAAATACAGCTACTGATTTAGATAATGCGTGGGAATACAGCTACTCATTCAGATAGTGCGTGGGAAAACAGCTACTCAATTATATAACGCGTGGTAATACAGCTACTCATTCAGATAGTGCGAAAAATACAGCTACTCGTTTATATATTGCGTAGGAATAAGCTACAGCTACTCATTTAGATAATGCGTGGGTACAGCTACTCTTTCAAATAGTGCATGGAAATACAGCGAGTCATCCAGTATAAACCAGTCACAAACCACGAATGGGAAAGCACACCTGTCAACTAAGTACGACCAACACGAGGTGTCTGGCAATATACCGCTGCCAGTTCACACCAATGTCGCAAAGGAGTCACACGCTAACGAGTCTCGGGACCTGCTGCGTTGCTACATTGTTACACAATACTGCACCCCTAAGGCAAGCAGTTTGGAAGGGCAGGGGTGGGGGTGGGGGTGGGGGTGGGTGAGGTAAGGGTCGATAAAGACATCAGAACAAAGAACGATGTCACTTAATTATGGGGGAACCGAAACGTGATCTGGGTTCAATATAGGAGTCACACTGAAGGGGCATGGCGCACATAGTTCTGACTCCACCAGACGGTGTGGAGAAAACCAGTATTGTTCTAAGTTCATAAGCTCACCAGAGACCATAATGTATGTGTATACATGCATGCGTGTATATATGTATGCAAATAGGTATGCATGCATGTATGCATGCATGTATGTACGTACGTATGAATGTATGTGTGTATTGTGGCGTCGGAGAAGTGAAAAGAGAAGGGTGGTGATGGTATAGTATTGATCTGCTGATCACGTAAAGCAAAGCATTCACAAACCAGGTATTGTGTAATATTTGTAGGTCTGACTCCTAGTGACAAAATGAGCTTTTCTTTTTTTTTCTGATACCCCAGCTATGCTTTCCACATTCGCCACTTCACACCTGCCTATCTATACGGGTGTCTGCTTTGCCTGCATGTATGCTTTTCCATACAATAATCTTTTTTTTTTCCATAACCGTAACATCCAGAGGTCTATCATTTATGCCAAGTACATACAATGTATTGATATGAATTAAACAATCAAATGGTGTTCCTTAGCAGGACAGCTGAAGACTAAAACACAAGATAAGACAACTGCAGAGATTAGACCCAAAACCCACGTGACCAGTGTCAGAGCAACACCAACGGTCACATCAGGTCACCGTCACGGCTTTGTGACGGGGAGATAGGGGTACGAAGGTCCCGGCAATGATGGGAACACAGGAACGGCAAAGTCCGCATACACGGAGGAATACCCGTACTGCGTGGGCTGGACACGCGTACTTCCCCTCTCCCTCACCGGTTGAATGCCCGTACTTCCCCCCTCCCTCACCGGTTGAATGCCCGTACTTCCCCCCTCCCTCACCGGTTGAATACCACCCGTACTTCCCCCCTCCCTCACCGGTTGAATACCCGTACTTCCCCCCTCCCTCACCGGTTGAATACCCGTACTTTCCCCCTCCCTTACCGGTTGAATACCACCCGTACTTCCCCCCTCCCTCACCGGTTGAATACCACCCGTACTTCCCTCCTCTCTCGCTGGTTGAATACCCATACTTCCCTCCGCCTTGGCTGGTTGGATACCCGTGCCTTCCCCTTCCCTCACAGAAGGTGCCGCCGCGGAGGTACCGGGCAGAGAAGACCCCTCACTGACGCCTGCTGCCTGCCTTGAGCAGGGCACCTCCACTAAAGGACAATAGTCAGGTGTTTCAATAGAGCCTGATATGGCTTCGTTCTCCACAGGCCTCAGCATGTTTGCTGCTGGGGCGGATTTAGACGACATGCGGCGATTGGAGCGTCCTCCTCCTCCTCCTCCTCCTCCTCCTCCTTGTCTTCCTTCTCCTCCTCCTCTTCCTCTTCCTTCTCCTCCTCCTCCTCCTCCTCCTCTTCCTCCTCCTCCTTGGTGTTTCTTCATGTGCACGTTCAGGCTGTTCTTCTGGGCGAAGGCGGCGTCGCACTGCTGACACTGGTAGGGTTTCTCGCCGCTGTGCAGCCTCTCGTGCACCTTGAGGTTGTACTTGACGGTGAAGCCCTGCCCGCACGTGGCGCACACCCAGGGCCGCTGACCCGAGTGCGTGCGCACGTGCCGCGCCAGCCCCTGGTGGCGGTAGAAGAACTTGGGGCACAGCTGGCACTGGAAGACCCGGTCCTTGATGTGCATGTACTGCTTGTGCTGCGTCAGCACGCCGCGCAGCGCGAACGTCTTGCCGCACAGCTCGCACACGTGGGGCCGAGGGCGGGGCCGCTGCAGGTGCTGGCCCTGGGTGTGCACGTTGAAGTAGAAGCGGTTGTTGGTGGAGTAGGGGCAGTGCTCGCAGACGAAGCGCTTCAGCTCCACGCCCTTCCCGTGCGACTGCACGTGCATCTGGAAGGCGGGCCGGTCGCCGAAGGAGACCCCGCACGTGTGGCACAGGTACTCGCGCTTCCGCTTGAGGAAGGTGACGGTCTGCCAGTTGGTCAGCCCCACGCCGTCCGGGCAGAGGGTCTTGCAGGTCACCCGGCCGGCGGAGTCCACGCACAGGTGGTGAGACAGCTTTAGGCGGCTGACGATGACGGCGTGACACTTGAGGCACTTGTACTGGGTGCTTTGAGGGTCCTGGAACACACAGACGTGGACACATGCGCGAGCGCATGCGTACACAAGAACGCGTTTGCGCGTGCGCGCGGGTACACACACTGACTGACTGACTGAAACCAATTTATTGTCAGATTAACTCAAGGTTGTACTGACGTTTAAGAAAACATTATGAACAGAATATCAACGTTTTTCATTCAAAGCAAAGAAGCATAATTAACACACAAAAATACGCGCGCGCACAAACACACACACACACGCACACAAACACACACGCGGGCGCGTGCACACACACGCACATACACACACATACGCGCGCGCGTGCGCGCGCGCACACACACACACACGCACAAACACACGCACATACATAAATACACAAATCTCAATACGAACACACCCATGCCCTCACATACACTCAAACTTACACACTCACACACACGCACACACACACACACACACACACACACACACACACATGTATGCATGCACTCACACACACACACACATACGCACACACACACACACACACACACACACACACACACACACACACACACACACATGTATGATGTACTCAAACACACACACACACACACACACACACACACCACACACACACACACACACACACACACACACACACACACAAATCCTATTTAATATCCTAACTGCAGATAATTATAACCAAAGACATAGTTTTAGTAGTTTGCTTATGACATATGTCTGTGGGTGAAAGTCACTATGAAAAGACAAACCCCACTAAAATTCTTAAATTACATAAAGATCAAATATCAACATGAATTAAACAAAATCAATAGTTTCTTACTTGAAAATGAATTGACACTCGCGGCAGAAAAAAAACAACAACAAATCTAATGCTTTTTAACTCTGGATATGATCCAGACAAACTTCCACAATTTACCCTGAATGGGTCGGTCTTGCAATATGTCAACTCTGTTAAATTCTTAGGAGTATATCTAACATCAACACTTTCACGTAACCAACATATTGAATATATTTTGAAAAAAGCCAGAAAAAGTTTAAACTTTCTAAAGATCATAAGCAAACAAAAATGGGGACAAGATAAAGAGTGCTTAACACTCCTATCTTCGGCTCTTGCGCAGTCTAGATTGATTTATGCTCAAGAAGTCTTCTTCAGCGCTCCACAGCATCTACTTAATAAGTTACAAAGTGTAGTCTGCAGAGCATATAAACTTGTTCTTGGAGTTCCCACACATACATGTAAAATTGGGACATACTATGAAATTGGAATTTTACCTTTGAACGAGTTTCGAAAAGTGTCCTCCACCAAATTTGTTTTAAAGAACCTTTCACACACACACAAAAAAGTTTCTGTACAAATGAAGTATCTCTAAATTCAGAGACAGATTTTGCTAAAAGAGCAAAAGACATAAAATCAGCTAAATCTATTCAGTCATACACATCTACTCTTAAAAAAAAAACCCAACATTAACCAAAGTAAAATAGCTGTCAATCCGTCCTTTTCATCCATTCCCAAATGGGAACAAACCAAAGCAATTTATGACACAAACTGAACTGAACAAAAACGATCCACCATATCTTTTAGAAAATTATGTAAATTCTCATTTGGAAAATCAATATAAGGACCATCTTCAAGTCTTTACAGACGGCTCAGTGTTAGATGACCATAGAACAGGAGCAGTTTTTACAATACCAAAATTAAAAGTGAAGGAATTATATTATCTTGGCAAACACTTGTCAATCTTTACTGCAGAATTTAGTTGCTATTCTAATGTCCCTAAAGTATGTTTTAAATTCTTCCATAGAAAATTGTCAACTTTTACTGTGCAGTGATTCAAAGTCAGCCCTTTCTATCTTACAGTCTTTAAATCCAAAGATCCGCTGTAAGACTATTACAGAAATTGATTACGTGACACATCTCCTATCGATGAAAAGAATAAATGTGACTTTCTGTTGGGTGCCCTCACATTGTGGAATTTCAACAAATGAGAAAGTTGATCAAGCTGCTCGGAGAGCAGCTCGCAATATTGAAGGAACGACTGCACTGAACATTCCGTTAGACCTATCAGAATGTTATACTTTAATTAATAGAGCATCCTTTAACAGTTTCAAGAGGTTATTGGAAGACACAGATAGCCAATATTATCACAGTTGTATACAACCAAATCCCGACATCCACCCCATGACTCAATTAGACAAATTCGAAAATACGACATCTAGAGGGGTAGTAACTTTAATTCATAGGATGCGTTTAAATTCACTTCGAACCAAATACAGTAAAAATGTTACATGTGTGTGTGGGGAAGCTCTTAGTGTAGGTCACCTATTACTAGATTGTCCAAGAGCAAAGAATACAGTGCACGAGGTTGGTACTAATATTTCACATAATAGATCGACTCCACTGACAATACCAAAAATGTTAAATAATTATGCTTTTTTTCGTTCGTTGTGCCCACATCTATCACGCAGTCCAGTAGGAATTCATCTTTTAACTTTCAACAACCCCTTACATAAAAAAAAAAAATTACTTACACACACACACACACACACACACAAACACACACACATGCGCGCACGCACACTCAGGCACGCAAATACACAGCCCCCCCCCCCCCCCCCCACACACACACACACACACACACACATACACCATTACACAATCCGTCTGGAATCACTTTAAGTGGGAAGACGTTAAACTGAAGAACAACAACAACACACACAAATGCATGGGTGCACAAACATAATCACATATATACACATACACTCGCACGCATTCACACATACACGCGTACATACTCACGTGTGGGAATAACGGAATCACGTTAACACAGATTCCACATGCATGCACGCACACACACACACACACACACACACACACACACACACACACACACACACACACACACACACTCACACACACACACACACACACACACACACACACACACACACACACACACACACACACATACATCAATGTATAAGGGTATAGCAAGAGAGAGAGAGAGCGTTACCTTTCTTAACCTGAGGATAACATCCTGCAGTGACACAGCATAGAGACTTGCTGAATAGAAAAGAAAAAAAACACATGAACCATTACTCACACATAGAGCAGGAGGAGTAGGTAGGAGGGAGGGGGAGGAGGAAAGAGGACACAAAATGTGATGTTTGCAATTGTGGGGTTTCAATACCATTACTGCTACTCATCATCGTCATCATAACTGATGTATGATTAACATTTTCTAACTGTCTGTCTGTCTGTCTGTCTGTCTGTCTGTCTGTCTGTCTCTCTCTCTCTCTCTCTCTCTCTCTCTCTCTCTCTCTCTAGCGCGCGCACGCTCTCTCTCTCTCTCTCTCTCTCTCTCTCTCTCTCGCACACACACACACACACACACACACACACACACACACACACACACACACACACACACACACACGTGTGTGTGTGCTCGCATCCATACACGCACACACACACGCATACAGAGAGAGGGGGGAGAGGGAGGGAGGACTTGAAATTTGGTATTTGCAAATGTAATTTACAATTTACAATACCACTACTGCTACTAATCACTGTCGTCATAACTAAAACCATGATTAACAGTTTGTAACTCTCTCTCTCTCTCTCTCTCTCTCTCTCTCTCTCTCTCTCTCTCTCTCTCTCTCTCTTCGCTGTGGCGCGCGCACACGTTCACACAGACCACAAACACACACCTACTTACCCAACACACACACACACACACACACACACACACACACACACACACACACACGCACACACACACACACACACACATATATGCAGGCATGTGTGCTCGCATGCGTACACGCATACATACACATATTCATACACACACACACACACACACACACACGCGCGCGCGCAGGGGTAAACAAGACAGCCAACTGGTCTGTCCAAAAAGGTCAGCGGTCGGTTTCAGATAAGAAAATCTGAAAAAAGAAACCCCCAAATGAATTAACTGGTAAAAGGTATTTCACAGATTTCCTCAAGATAAGAAAAAGAGAAAGAGGACAAAAAGACCAAACAACAACAGCAACCCTCAAACACGGGCCTCTGCAAGTTCTACATAATCACTGTCCCACGGAATCGCATTTGGTAGTCGGGATGCCGTGATGCACACACGAACAATATGAAGCCTCCACGTTCATCTTTACGCTGTCCTGAGCAACAGGACAGAGGTGTTCATAACAATCCAAGCCAATTCTTCACGCTGTCCAGCCAAGACTTCTGTGAGATTCCCATTGTACCCCGTAGAATTGTCTTGGACAACGATTCATTCTAACAATACTTACTTCCCCGTATCAGGCAAGATTATAGGGTCAACAAGAAGAGTGTTTGTCTTCTGACGTATGTGTAGACTTCTTCCTGGCATCGTCATTTGTTCCCTATGTACGAAATGCGGAGAAATCGTCCAAAGCGTATGTTCTCAGATGCCTTCATCTGCCACTCCAGATCTTACCGACAGTGTCCAGATCTCTCGTCCTAAGAAGGGTGGATATCACCACATCCATTTTGCGCCCAATTTGAAGAGATAGTGATTGTTTGTTCTTCGTTTTCATTGTCCTCAATGTTGTTTACCTTGCCTGAAGAAGACCAAAGAGGTCGAAACGCGCCGTGTTTTGTTTAGTAATTCGTTGGTCTCTTTCCTTTGGCGGTGCAGTATTTTTTTTTTTTAAGTTTGTTTCAATATCCACCAGCAGTCGTCTCACTTTGAAACTTCCCAGTTGACGTTGAGTCTTGCCATAGCAGGTAGGACCAGGCACTGTCTCGTCTTTGATCTTCTTTGTTGATCCGCCGTCCTCGTACAAAATGGCCCCGAAGACATTCATTCATTCATCTTTATGCCCATCGCTCCCGGTGGAGCATAGGCCATCGACGACCCTTCGCCATCGCACTCTGTTCTGGGCTGTTCTGGTCATTCCAGTCCAGTTGGTCCCTTGTTGTTTCAACCCCACCTCAGTGTCTCGCCTCCAGCTGTTGCGAGGCCGGCCTCTCTTTCTCTTTCCCTGCGGGTTCCAGGTCAGGGCTTGGCGTGTGGTGCTGGATGCTGGCTTCCTGAGGGTGTGTCCGATCCAGCCCCACTTCCTTCGCAGTATCTGCATGGCCACTGGTTCCTGTCCCGCACGCTCCCACAGATCTTCGTTTCGGATCTTGTCCTGCCATCGGATTTTGTAGATGCGCCTCAGACAGGTGTTGAAGAATGTCTGAATCTTTTGTTGCATCGTCTGTGTTTTCCGCCATGTCTCGCATCCGTAGAGCAGGATTGACTTCACATTGGAGTTGAAGATGCGGAGTTTGGTTCTTATGCTGATTCCTGCAGATGCCCAGATGTTCTTGAGCATGACGAAAGCTGCTCTTGCCTTGCCGATTGTGGCTGTGACGTCTCGGTCCGTGCCTCCCTGTTGGTCAACCACGCTTCCCAGGTAGACGAAAGACTCCACCTCCCTGATGGGCTCTCCACCGACTGTGACTGATGTGTTGGCAGTGGTGTTGATTTTCATCAGCTCGGTCTTCTTCCTGTTAATCTTGAGCCCTGTCCCGGCTGATGTGGTCTCCAGGCGAGTGGCCTTGTCCTGCATCTGGCTGTGGCTGTGTGACAGGAGCGCCAGGTCGTCAGCGAAGTCGAGGTTGTCCAGCTGCGTCCAGAGTGTCCACTGTATACCGTTGTTCCTGCCTGTTGTAGTGGTCTTCATGATCCAGTCAATGACCAGGAGGAAGAGGACACTTTACGAAAAAGGTGCACTGCTTCCAGAGTCTGTCCGTTCAACTTGATGGTGAATGGTGCCATGTTGCAAACAGCTGTAGATCATGTTTCTCAGACTTCCTCTCCTTCTATGAAATTTCCGGTGTATTTTTAAGTGTGTTTTAAAGGGTTGTGTGAATGAATGACTTGTGAGTTGACTTCAACGTGGTGATAGCCCTGATATGGCCCTTTGCGGTCGGCTGGGCTATAAGCAATATTACTTACTTTTTGTTCCGCTCCTTCTGTCTCCTCGCAATGTTCCTTGTAGAATGATTTTGGTAAGTCCTGCTGATCTCAACATGACCATACAATCTCATTTTCCTTCTTTTCACTGTGGACAGCAGGTCTTCGTTTGGTCCAATGGAGTGTGCCTTACACATGTGGAAAGATGATGCTGAACTCTTCAACGGCAGGGGTGTCAACTCTAAGCAATCTACCGCCTGTACTCAACTGAGTAGTTATAGTCAAGGTTTAACGTCCACGACCGTCCTCCTTTGCCACCCCCCCCCCCCCCCCCGCCCCTCCTGACCACACTCCCCTTCTACCCCTCCCCCATCCATTGCTCTCCATCCTACTTCACAAATAAGAATCTTCTCACAACGGATGGTCAACGATCGTGATCACATGCAAATTCTCTCCCCCCCCCCTCTCCTCCCCAGCCTCCCCCCTTCCCCCGTCAT
Source organism: Conus canariensis (assembly GCA_033310375.1). Classification (NCBI taxonomy): domain Eukaryota; kingdom Metazoa; phylum Mollusca; class Gastropoda; order Neogastropoda; family Conidae; genus Conus; species Conus canariensis. Next base: position 26,317,503 of record CM065743.1, read on the forward strand.
TCCTCCACCTTCCCCCTCCCCCCCCCTCCCCCAAACGACTCCGCTGAGAACCGTTTTAACACTTACCATCACCTTACACATTCTCCCACCTTCACGACCACCGCCTCCCCTTCTTCTACACCCCTCCCCTTTTCTCCCCACCATTCCCCCTCCATCATTAAGAGCCATTCGAAAACTCCCTCCTTTCTTTTCTCTAATGCATCTTTCTTTCTGTTTTTGTTTGTTTGTTTGTTTGTTTTTACGTGAAAAGATGATATCGAACTTTCGTCGACATTAGGAACATTTCCGCTTCCACCCATACTTCCCCATCGCACTCTACACACCCCTTCCTCCCCTATCCCTCATACCCATACTCCCCCCCCCCCCCCTCCTTCCCGACCCCTCTCCTCACCAACCCAAGAACCGTTTCTCCCCTTACCGTCAGTGATCTCCTCCTGGTGCACCTTCTGCATGTGGGAGATGATGCTGGACTCACGGCAGCAGGGGTGCCGGCACTGGGGGCACACGTACAGGCACTCCCATACGCGCTCCTCCCTGGTCACGGAGGTTTGAGACGCACCCGTCCTCGTGTCTTCAGCGGACTTTTGGCGGGTCTGGTTTGAGGGTCGTTTATGGCCTGAAGAAAAGAAAAAGGAAAAAAAGAAAAGATAAAAGAGGAGCAGGAGGAAGATGATGACAGGGAAGACGATAATGATAACAACTATTGCAGCAACAGCAGCAGCAGCAGCAGCAACAACAACAGCAGCAGCAGCTGTAGTAATGGCAAAGACGAGGATGCAGTTTAAAAAAACAAAGTAAATGAGAAAAAAAATCCACTGCGCTGACACCCACAGCAACAACAAAAATTAACGGTAAAAATCACACAGACACGACACAGACACACAGACACACAGACACACACAACACACACACACACACACACACACACACACACACACACACACACACACCTCGGACATGTCTGTTCACTGACTGTCTCAATCTTTCTGTCCTTCTGGTGATGTCGTCGTAGTATCAGACTTTTCCATTGGCCATCTTTACGTTTCAGTCTTTCTCGGAGTGCCAGTGTATGTTTTGTGCCCTTTAAAGTTTCAGTCTTTTGGTGACCTCAGTGTACCCGTAACACGAGTCTTTACAAACTGTAAGCTTTATCTTTGTGCTGGTGCCAGTGTTGTGCTACTTAATGGTACCCCCCCCCCCCCCCCTTTTTCATTACGAATTCAGATGGAACCGTTGGTCACTGTAATGTGACTCTCTCTCTCTTCTTCTTCTTCTTCTTCTTCTTCTCTCTCTCTCTCTCTCTCTCTCTCTCCTCTCTCTCTCTCTCTCTCTCTCTCTCTCTCTCTCTTCATTGTTCTTACAACCATTTTAATGTTGAAAGTGTCGTCTTACTCCAAGATGTCCCCGTAGCCTGATTTGATTGTAAGAATATGCACTGTGGTAAATACTTTTTTTTTTTTTTTAACTTCCCATCTTTACGCTTCAAAATTTTCATTGGTGTCATGATAGAATTGAAAATCTCTCTTAGCTTTCTTTTATCATTCTGTCATTCTGGAGGGATGCGTCGGTGCAGTGTGTTTTTCTTTTTCTTCACTGCTCATTTAAAAAAAACCAAAACATTCTAATAATGTTGTTATTTCTGAACGCTGCTTATATATCTATGTTTACGTCTTTCTGTTAATGTCTGTGCATTAATTACTAGATATTCCTTTACGACCCATCTTTGTGTTAGAAGTTTCTAATGGTGTCAGTGTTTCTTAGATGTCTATGTCCACTGCGTTCATTTCAGCATCGATCATTGTGGAGATGTCAGAGGTTGTTTTTTTTTTATTTCGTTTGTTTGTTTGTTTTTTTTCCTGTCTTTTTTTGCTGCCCGTTATTCTCTTTCAGTCGTTGTAACAGTGTCAGTATTATGCAAGATGTGTCAACACCCAACGTGAATTCATGCATCAATCATTCTGGTGACGTGTGGTGTTAGGTAGAAGATGTGTCTACACCCAACATGAATTCCTGCATCAATCATTCTGGTGATGTGTGGTGTTAGGTAGCTCCCCTTCCCTGCGTTTATTTGTGTATGCATTATTCTGGCGGTCTACTGTGTAGAATCAGGCCTCTTCACTTGCTGCAACTGCTTTGGCGGTGTACTGTACACGTGTATAGTGAGTGAGTCGTGCCAACGACACCTTCGTTTGGATCGGTGCACTCTGGTGCTGATAGCTCCGGTTTTCCTTGTGAACTCCCAGTGAGTTGTAAACAGCTTTTGAAAAGGGCTTTGTGCTTTTTCGTATTCAGTTGCTGCTGTTCCAATATACTATACAGATGGTCAGTGCATTCACCTTTCCATCCCTGGAGGTTTGTGATTTCATTCCAGGGAGCATTTGATGCGTTAAGGGCAACATCAATCCGTCTGCCTACCTATCTATCTATCTTCTGTCTGCCTATCTATCTATCGATCCGTCAGTCCGTCCGTCTGGTCATCAATCCCTCCATCTATCTATCTATCCACGTGTGTGTTTGTCTGTGTGTGTGCGTAGGTGCGTGCGTGCGTGTGTGTGTGTGTGTATGTGTGTGCGTGCGTGCATGCGTGCGTGTGTGTGTGTGTGTGTGTGTGTGTGTGTGTGTGTGTGTGTGTGTGTGTGTGTGCCTTGTTTGTCTACTTCGGAAAACCAGGTCCATTATTGTAAATGTAGAACTGTCCTCAGTGTGTGTGTAGCTCCTGCCCTCACAAACATTGAATGTCAAATTCTTGCTTTTACGGCAACCTTATGACGTAAATTGAACTGGTTACGTCGTCAGTTCCTGTTCTGGATATTAGAAAAAAATCCCTTTTCTCCTTCCCACCACCTTCACTCACTTCCCCCTCCCCCCTTTTTTTGCTGAAATTTTGCAAGTTTAGAGAAATAGCAATGCCATACACAGTGGCCAGTGCTATGAGGGTTAAAATTACCTAAATTTCTTTCTAGTGTCTTAAATTGTATGTTGTTTACGCATCCCGTCATAAGGGGACAGATCCTGTGAATTACAATCTGTCTGTCTGTCTGTCTCTCTGCTACTACGGCTACGTATCCATCTCATTGTGCCCCCGTCTCATTGTGCCCCCGTTTCACTGTGCCCCCGTATCACTGTGCCCCCAATGTCATCTCATTGTGCCCCCGTCTCATTGTGCCCCCGTCATTAAGGGGAAAGAAGAACACGTACAAATTAAGCAGAAACCATCTGTTTTCGACAAAATTCTCTATGTTTGTGTATAAGTCAAATCTATTGACTTTCAGTTAAATCGACTAAACTACAATGTAAAGTTTTCTTCTCTCTCTTGTTAACTGCAAAGTGTTTATACATGCATATGCACGCATGTGAAGGTTCCTGCGGACACTAAAAAGTCTAGTGGTTTTTAGACATGTATAAGGACGTAGAGAGGAAGAAAACCTTTGTCAAAATGAACGTATTTTCGTTAAAACTAGGCTACATACATGCGTTCATTAGGACAGAGAGAGATAGTATCCACATAGACGTGGGCACAATGAGACGGGGGCGCAATGAGACGGGGGCAGATTGACATGACCCCGCTACGAAAGCGGGGTTTGGTTTTTTCAGAGACAAACGGTCATTGATGTGAATGAAATCTGGTAGAAAGTAATGAATGAATCCTTTCAATTCAAATTCGAGGGTGGAAACAGAACATGCAGCTGTATTAGACTTCTTCTCTTCAAATCTATGCTTGTTTTGTCTGGGCTAGGATTCTCTCTTTTTCTCTGCGTATGAGTGTCTGCACGCGCTTGGCATATTTACGAAGAAGATACGTGTGTATGTGCATGCATGCAATCGCGCGCGCACGCGTGTGAGTATAATTGTGTGTGTGTGTGTGTGTGTGTGTGTGTGTGTGTGTGTGTGTGTGTGTGTGTGTGAGTGTGTGTGTGTGTGTGCGAGTGCGTATGCGTGTGCGTGTGCGTGTGTGTTCGTATGTTCTCTAACTTCATTAATGTTGAGGCCACTGTTATCAACTGCGCTATAAACAACCAGACTTTACTCACTATCCTCATTGACGGAACAGAAAAATACAAACACACAAGAATTATGAGAATTTCCTTTTATTTCCAGCCAAATTACGTTCACTTCCCATGCACAATAAAAAAAAAAAAAAAAAAAAAAAAAAAAAACAGGACCTGCAACGAAACTTGATGGGTAACTAAAAAAAAACAATGAACAGACACCAATCCAAATAAACGTCAAAATTTATTAGTTCTGCATCACAAACAAAAGACAAAGCAAATAAAATCAAACAGGTATATTATGCATTATACAAAATTTGCACAGAGAACAACATCAAAACCGAAAATGATACAGTTCAATGAAAATCATTTTCAGTTTCAGTTTCAGAGCAGCCCAGCTGTCCACGAAAGCCCCTTGAGGGCTGCTACACACAGAAGAAAAAAAAAAAATCCTGTATTGAGAGGAAACAGCAAAAATAATAAACTGCATACAAGTAACCTCAAAAATCTGTACATCAAATTCATACCATGCTTACAGATGTACTGACATCTTCAAAGCAGATAACATTAGGCCGCGCCGCTAAAAAAAAAAAAAAAAAAAAATTCTCCCAAAATAGGAAAAACAAACAAACAAAACAAAAAACAAACCACGATCAAACGCAAATCTAATTTCCATCCACTCTTTAAAAACAAATGGAAAATAAACTTTAAAAGAAGATTTACCGTTCCGCCCAACGAAAGAGACAAACAAATTACAAGACAAAACACGACGCGTTTCGACCTCTTTGGTCTTTTTTTTTTTTTTTTTTTTTTTTTTTTTTTTTTTTTTTTTTAGGAAAGACAAACAACATTCCGGACAACGAAAACGAAGAGCGAACAATTACGTATCTCCTCCAGTTGGGCGCACAACGGCCGTGGAATGAATGGCACGTTTCATTCCCCAATCCATTTTTCGCCCAATTTTTTCTTGTAATTTATTTGTCTCTTGCGTTCGGCGGAGCAGTAAATCTTTTAAGTTTGTTTTTAGTTTCCGCCTGCAGTCATCCCACTTTCAAAGTAACCAAATGAAGCATGCAGCAAGGTCATATGGGGGCAACCACAAACAGCAGAATGAATAGGGATTGTCTGGGCAGCAGCCTTATGAAGCAGAGAGCCAATATTTTAATGAACTGTCCAAATAAGAACCAAGCAAAAAAAAAAAAAAAAAAGAGGAAAGAGAGTGAACATGAGAGAGAGAGAGAGAGAGAAGAGAGAGAGAGAGAGAGAGAGAGAGAGAGAGAGAGAGAAAGTGAAGGACAGACAGATAGATAGATAGAAAAGGGTTCCCTCTGGTTATAGTGTTTAAGCAATTACCTGCCCCTTAAAATTCTGCAGAGTCATCATTGAGCAAGGGCATCTTTCATTTTCATGTTTCAGCAGTGCCTCTAATGCCGCCATTTTGCCAGTGTACTTCTGGTGTATTGCTTGGCTCACACGCACTCTGTGTGTGTGTGGTGTGTGTGTGTGTGTGTGTGTGTGGTGTGTGTGTGTGTGTGTGTGTGTGCCTTCATTCAACGCCTTCCTTGCGCTGAACTCTGAAGCGACCAAAGCTAAGTGAATTTTCGTTGTCCTATTTGTTGTAACTTGCCTGAAGAAGACCTAAGAGGTCGAAACGCATCGCGTTTTAGTCTTGTGACTCGTTTGTCCACGTTTCTCTGGCGGTTCGCTAACATTTATTTAAGATTTCTTTAGATTTCCGCCTGCAGTCGTCTCACTTTGCGACTAGATTTTTCTTTTTTTTTTTGGTTAAAGTGAGCCTGTGCTTGAGATGCACAGCGCACGGGACTATCAATGTTTGGCCGTGTCAAGAAATGAACGGCATCATTCTTTATTTCACCACCGGCTGATAAAACACCGTAAATATTCGTCGGCTCACGCAAGCAACTGTCATATGAGGCATCACATGTTAACAAAATTCCACATCGGCGAGTCTTCAGGGTGCCCATGCGGTACAGCCCCAATGACAGTGGAACACTTCCTGCAGGACTGTCCCACTACATGAAAAGCTGAGGGCAGAGACCTGGCCTGCCAACACGCCGATGAGGGAAAAGCTTTATGGATCACTGGAAGGCCTCCACCGTACAGCAGCCTTCGTCAATGCCTCTGGGGTTCCTGTCTGAGTAATGAAGAAGAAGAGGAAGATGCAGGCAACCTTGATTTGCGGTGGTTATAAGCACTGCAAGGTTTCAAAGGCTTGAGTCAAATGATTACTAGTTTTGTTTTGTTTTTTTTTTCCATTTCAAAGGGTCAGCCAACTGACGCCGGAAGAATATTCATTGTGAGTCATCACACGCGAAATGCGCGTCAGTGGGCACCATGGAGACAGACGAACAGAAAAGAAGTAGACAAAAAGAGAGAGAGAAGACCACGAATAGTTTTGTTGTTACTATAGCCCAGCGGACAACATACAATCCGTTCAGGACTGTGTCCATATTGGGAATAAAAGTCGTGTCCTGCAACACACACACACACACACACACACACACACACACACACACACACACACACACTCACACACACACACATATACACAACACACACACACACACACACACACACACACACACACACACACACACACTGCAAAACACGATGGAAACCGTGAGTTTTAAACCCGCAAGCAAACTGAATTGGAGCGGTGAACCGAATGTTAAGCATGCCGTAATTCCCGTTTGGAACAAAATGAGCACAGAGAGAAGTCTGTTGACATCCAAGGGAACTGGCTGTACCCCATGGCAACAAAAGCATCAGCAAGGCAAATCGTCATCACCCTCACTGTCATCATCATCAGCAGCAGCATTGGAAATCTTTCTCTCTGTGTCTGTCTGTCTGTCTGTCTGTCTGTCTGTCTGTCTGTCTCTCTCTCTCTCTCTCTCTCTCTCTCTCACACACACACACACACACACAAGTGCGCGCGCGCACACGCACACACACTCACACACACACACAGTCACACACACACACACACACACGCACACACATACACACACACACATGTGCGCGCGCACGCACGCACGCACACACACACACACACACACATGTGCGCGCGCACGCACACACACACACACACGCACACAAACACATGTGCGCATGCATGCACGCACACACAACACACACACACACACACACACACACACACACACACACACACACACAGAGCAAATAATATTGTCACAAATGCAGGAAGCAGGAAATGAAACCACTATTTCAACACTTAAAAAATGCAGCAAACTAATTTTCAAGAAATCCAAGGTTTACGTAGGGCTGGTTTTTGCATCCCGAAGTAAAAAAAAACAACAACAACAAACAAGCAAGCATACCAACAAAGGTAAAAAAAAAAAATCTTGAACGTTTTCACATTCAAAAGTTATCAAAAAAAATCTTAAGTTTTTCACACCTCCAAGTCAATCCCCCCCCCCCCCCCCCCCCCCCCCCAGTTTTTTCTCATTGTCACACACGCCCTGGTAAAAATTTTTGAAGTTCTCACACCATCAGTAAAAATTCATAAGAGTTTTCACACCATCAGTAAAAATTCATAACAGTTTTCACACCATCAGTAAAAATTCTTGAGAGTAGTTTTCACTCCACCAAATGACAAACATCTCCAAAAAGAACTTTTCAGAGAATTGACACAAGTACCATTCCTGAGTGGTTTCACAGCAAACAGGTAGAGTGGTTTCAAATTTCTTCAAGGTTTTTTCACACTTACTTCTTACTTAAACAGTATTCTTCACGCTTTTAATACAAACCCCCCCAAAACAAAGTTTTAGTTTTAGGGTTTCCACACACCCCAAGGAAACAAAGAAAAAGTTTGAGGCTTTAGCGCACAAACCATGATCATTCTGTGCGGGAATTTTAACAAATCCAATGGCTGGGTCTGGGGCTAAGGCAACGAAGAAGGTGGAGGGTGCGGAGTAGCAGGGGGTGAGGGGGGGGGGGGGCGAGATGGAGAGATGGGGGGGGGGGAGGAAAGAGAAATGAGAGGGAGTGGAGGGGTGGGGGGGGGAGGTAATGGGGGTGAAGGGGTATAATGTGGTCACACACACACAACTACAACAAGCAGAGAAATAACCGGGTGATTATTCTCAACCAACTGTACCACCCCTCTGTGTCCATCCTGTCCATCTACCCAGCCCGGTCTTCGTTAAAAATGAGTGGATTCGGACAAAGAGGGAGGGGTGGGATGAGAAGGAGAGGGAGGGGGGGGGGAGAAGAAGGGGGGTGAAAGGTGGAAGATAGAAGAAAACGGACGGGAGGAGGGGGGGAGGGGGGGGGATAGGGGATAGGGCTGGAGGAGGAGGGCATGTAAGCAAGTCACTCCTACTCATTGTGAGGTAGTCTGTCTCCCTTCCCTGAGATTACACCAGCATTGTATTAAAGAGTTACTGTTTGTAAAAAATTGAAAAAAAAAAAAAAAAAATCAACGGTTAGAGCGCACACCAATGTACTGTGTGGAAGGTAGGGATCAGATATCTGCTAAGTCTCGTTCATACGTCACGCTGCGTGACTTCCGGTTTCAGCAGATCAGTGGGGTACCGGTGGGGGGGGGGGGGGGGGGGGGGGGTGGGGATTGGCCCACAAGCAGACACCCTTCCTTCCTGCACCTCAAACTGAGAGTCCAGATTCCAGATCAACACACACACACACAGAGGGGCTATGTACGTCTGGGTAGTCACTACATCAGCAAGAAACGTCACAGAGTTGTGACACACACACACACACACACACACACACACACACACACACACGGCTGAAATCAACCTCTTTCGCGTCATCTGTGGACGAACAGCTGTTTTCTTAAAAACAAAGTAATAATTATAATAGAAAAAAAGGTTTTGATTTGGGTTATAAGAGCGATTTGCCTCAGTGTGCTAAACTGCATATTTTATTAAGTTGATGATAAAAATACAGTTATTATACTTCTGCTAACAATGACATAGCATGTGACATGACAATCTATTTCATCTACGGAACGACTTAATATCCTTTTCTATATGCGGCCTCAGTCCGTGATTTTGCTGAGCAAGGTTTTTCTTTCACAAATAAAAACCAGCTGCGAGAATGTTCTTAAGATTTACAATTGAAAAATAAAACAAAGCAAAGCAAAACAAAACGAAACTGAAATCGTCAACGTTTTGGTCGTGGACCGTCTTCGGGACTGATGACGTCAAATGAAAGACAACTAAATACGTATAGATCACGGCGTATAAAAAAACAACAACAAAAAACAACAAAAAAAAACAAGACATATACGTAAACGGACGAATACATGTTTCAAGTTTTCGTTCTCTCCTTTGAACAATTAAATGTTTGCTTTTTGTGCTCCCAGTTCTTATAGAACAGGGAGTACTTTACAATGGGAACGAAGAAATGCTGTCTGTCTATCCGTGGTCAAAATGTGTTCCACTCGCTCCAGACAAAACTTCTGGGCCGGTCTTTCTGAAAATTTGTACGTTATGTTCATTATGGGTCATGGATGATGCCCGATGTTTTATTTTACCAGAATAGCCGTTACTAACGACTATAACGGCCCCAAACGGTTTTTCTTCTTTATGGAAGATCTAAGAAAGTACCTGTATTCAAGATAAACTGGGAGTACGTTTATATGCTTTGCATCTTGTTATTTCTTGAAGATGTGTTGACGTTGTGGCCATTACAACCTGGACAGAACATGCATATTATGCTAGCAGCTGCCTCACACTTGAAAATACCTCCCCCCCCCCCTCTTTTACCTCCCCTCCCACCAATCCCGTTCGCTCAGCAGAAGCGCTCATTCCACAATCACAGTTCTCCAAGAGGAATGGTCTGGTAGGAAGGAGGCAGAGGTCCATATGAGGTAGGATCGGTCAGGGCCGCCGCCACGGCTTCTCTGACACTGGCAAACATGGGGGGCGGCTCCGGGTTCCCCGCGGCCCGTGGGGGGTCTGCCAGCAGCATCCCCGCTCCCGGAGCCAGGCTGACGCCTTCCTTCTTCCGGTGCTTCTTCATGTGCAGGTCCAGGCCGTTCCTCTGGGTGAAGGCGGCGTCGCACTGCTGGCACTTGAAGGGCTTCTCCCCGGTGTGCAACCGCTCGTGCACCTTGAGGTTGTAGGGGAAGACGAAGGTCTGCCCGCACTGGCCGCACACGTGGGGGCGCTTGCCCGCGTGGTTTCTCATGTGCTTGTGGAACGACTGCGGGCGGTAGAACACTTTGGGGCAGTGGGGGCACTTGAACTCCTTCTTCTTGAGGTGCACGTAGTTCACGTGCTCCTCCAGCACGATCTTGTCGAAGAAGGCCTTCCCGCACACCTCGCACACGTGCGACCTTGACCTTGGTGTGGAGGGGTGCTTCCTCTCGTAGTGGAGCCGCAAGAAGCGCGGGGCGTTGGCGGAGTAGGAGCAGAACTCGCACAGGTACTTCTCCCGGAGGACCTCCCCGTGCGCCTCTTCCACGTGGTTGAGGAACGTGCTCTTCTCGGTGAAGGCGGCGCCGCACGTGTGGCAGAGAATCTTCCTCCGGCCCTGGGTGAGGAAGAGCTCGCGCTGGTAGAAGTTCAGGCCCGGCTGATCGGGGTGCAGCGTTTCGCACGTGACCTCTTTGGTCTGAGCGTGCACGCGCACGTGCTGGCCGAACGTGGAGCGATGGTGGATGACCTTGTGGCATTTAAGGCACTTGTAGCTACAACGCTGCAGGGTCTGGAACATAAGAAGGAAGGTGAGTCCACTTTCACACCGCGCCAGACCCTGAGAAGTTTTCATTTAGAATGCAAGACTGGTTAGTGTTTGAAAGGGTTTGGGATGGAACTACCACAATTAAGTTTTGTTACAACGTCTTGAAATTACGTCCTGTAAACAAAGTGACTGCAATAAAAGAAGAAAAAAAAGATATTATATCACACCTGGTGATTGTGAGAACTATGTCATGGCAACCCTAAAACATGGAATCTGCATATTCGAATTGAAGAAAGAGAGAGAGAGAGAGAGAGAGAGAGAGAGAGAGAGAGAGAGAGAGGGGGGGGGGCAGGCTGACAGGCAGGCAGAAAGACAGAGACAGAAAGAGGAAAACGGGCGAGGAGGTGGTGGGTGGATGCTATGGGTGGGGAATCATCGGGGGGGTGGGGGTGGGGGTGGAGGTTTTGTACACTGGGTTGGGAAAAATAAGAGAATCCCACGAACATGCCCGAAGATTCTGTCATGTGATGGGTCATCCGAAGGAACATGCCCACACCTTACTTCAGATCCGCAGTTTGACCTTTGCGCTCCCATATGCCGACTGGCAACCTGTCTTCTAATGTCTTACTACACACTGTGAAGCCTGGGAGTGGGGAAAGGCCTGGGCTTCTGACGCACATGTCAGCAAGTCAAATCTTTACAGCTTGGCGAGTTTTTCAAATGTACAGTCTCTGAAGCATCAGCCAGAGAGTCTGATCCTTCATCCTCCAACTGTGGCCATCTTGATTTCACGTTCATTTGGCGCCCAATTTGAGGAGATAAGTGGTTGTTCGTTCTGTTCTTTGTTTTCATTCTCTTGAATGTTGTTTGTCTTGCCTGAAGAAGACCCAAAGAGATCGAAACGCGTCGTGTTTTGTCTTGCGATTTGTCTCTTTCGTTCGGCGGAAGAGTAAATCTTTGAAGTTTGTTTCAATTTCTGCCTGCAGTGACCTCATTTTGAAACCTATTTCCGTCTTGGTCATAACTGTCTTCCCAAAAGAAGAAAAGACATGTCTTGGTCATAACCGTCTTCCAAAAAGAAGAAAAGACATGTCTTGGTCATAACCGTCTTCCAAAAAGAAGAAAAGACATGTCTTGGTCATAACCGTCTTCCAAAAAGAAGAAAAGACATGTCTTGGTCATAACCGTCTTCCTAAAAGAAGAAAAGACATGTCTTGGTCATAACCGTCTTCCAAAAAGAAGAAAAGACATGTCTTGGTCATAACCGTCTTCCAAAAAGAAGAAAAGACATGCCTTGGTCATAACCGTCTTCCAAAAAGAAGAAAAGACATGCCTTGGTCATAACCGTCTTCCAAAAAGAAGAAAAGACATGTCTTGGTCATAACCATCTTCCAAAAAGAAGAAAAGACACGTCTTGGTTTTTACATCACTTGGTCTCCGAAGATATCACTTCCAGCTGATGTCGTTGTTGTTGATGACGGTATTGTTAATCTGTTGCTGAAGATGTTGATGATGTTGTCTACATCTCTGAAATCATGCCTGCTCTCATGTCCTCTTGCAAGCAGCAAAATGTCAGTTCGTAGCCTCAAAGAATCTTGATGCTTTTCATGGTGTAGAAATCGTCAGCTACCTCTGTCATCTATAACTAACCTCCACATTCATTTTCCATGAATAGTCATGTCCCAACAGCACTTTCACTTTAGTTCGATCCCCTTGGATTCTGTATGCATGCAGAGTCCCGTGTTTATTTTCCATGCAATCATACTCTACTGCACTTCTACCTTGGGTAAATGCACTTGCACTGTGTACTTCTGTGGAGTTTAACATGTAATTTCCATGGACAGTCCTGCCATAAACCGCTCAGCATTAATCTACTGTTTACTGAGTGTTGGGGGGTGTAGGCTACAGCTGTAAAGTCCATGAAAACCCTGGTCCAAGAAGTTCCACAAAGTGCCATTTTATGTGTGTGTGTGTGTGTGTGTGTGTGTGTGTGTGTGTGTGTGTGTGTGTGTGTGTGTGTGTGTGAGTTTTGTGTGTGTGTGTGTGTGTGTGTGTGTATGTGTGTGTGTGTGTGTGTGTGTGTGTGTGTGTGTGTGTGTGTGTGAGTGTGTGTGTGTGTGTGTGTGTGTGTGTGTGTGTGTGTGTGTGTGAGTGAGTGAGTGAGTGAGTGTGTGTGTGTGTGTGTGTGTGTGTGTGTGTGTGTGTGTGTTGTGTGTGTTTTAATTATTCTTTGAATTAAAAGGAAATCAATAGTTTTCACTTGAACTGACTTAAACGTTGTTAATAATGTTCTCTTTTTTTTTTCTTTCTCAATCTTTTAAGGTTCAGCCATATACGTTTAGGCAGTTTCACTTGTTTAAAGTTCTGTTTTTAACTTGCTTCTTTGCAGGCCTAATATGGCCCTCGTGGTCGGCTGGGCTATAAACGACTTGATTTGACGTGTATCAGTGTATCATGTTCTGACACATTTCCACCGTACATAAATGTCCAGGACGGGGGAAATCGTGATGGTATTGCTTAAGTGCACTAAGTTGATGTATTATTGGTCAGGCTTAACACACCATGGTTATCGTTGCACTCATACACGCATATGCACACTCATGCGCCCACCAAACATTCACCTCTCTCTGGGAATGGGATGTCACGCATTCGTTTCTCTCCTAACACGACTGAGCACAAGAAATACAATTTCTATGCTACTATAATCAAACATGAAAAATCCAGTTACACAAAACGAACAAATCAACACATAAAAGATCAATACTTCCTAATCCCGGGTTATAATAAAGATGACTTCTTACCTGGCCAGGTTTTCACACACACAACCACGCTTTCACACCACACCACAGTTCTTGAAAAGTCTCTTCACGTCTTCTTCAGCACTGCTTGATGGTGGGGGCCCTTGGTTGACTGGCTCCAGGTTTCAGGACTGGGTCTTCGTGGTCGTCTCTGGGATCTCGACGTAGAACTCTTCTTCTTCGTCTCTTTCACCCACCTCAGGGTTCAATTTCAGTTTGTCTGTCTTCACCCACCTCTGGGCTTCAAACTTAGTTTTCTTCTCTTCCAGCTTGTCTTTCCCTAAGACTTTGCTGTCTCTTCTATCTCCCAGACCACGTTTCTCTCGACCCGTTCTCTGTCCTGCCCACCCTTCTCTCTTCTCTCTCTCTCTCTCTCCTCTGCCTTCTCTCTCTCTCTCTCTCTCTCTCTCTCTCTCTCTCTCTCCTGGTGTTCTTCCTTTCACGTTGTTCTCCCTCAGTTTATATAGGGATAGAAACAAAGGATTCCCCTTCGGGCCATGCCTTTGTCCATGCTGCTTCTCAAACCCCTAGTTCACAAGTATCCTGAATTCCCCATTCGCTACGTTCTTCCACACATCAGCATTTACACACATCCCTACCTAACTGATTCGCAAACAAACACTTGGCACCAGATGGACATCGAAAATTCCCGCCGACTTCGGAGGCCACTTTAACACAGTAATTATCTTAAAGAGGGCTACGATAACAACATCCACGCGCGTTCAACCAGCCTGACAATAGAACCAACCCAGTGACCCACGGCAATACCATCCGAACGAGTCCAAGACTCCTGCTCTTCACTGACTGTTTACAAAAGAACCTCAGCTGACTGAGTATTTAGCACTCACTTGGTGCACCGAGGTCCTAGTGGTTATGTTCCTCTCCCCTTTCGCTGTCGGGCAGGTCCGAACTCCTTACTACCTTAGGTGCCATCTGTCACCTGACCGCTTCGTCCTCCTTGGCACGGTTCGACCGTGTGCGATGGGTAAGGCATACTTGTTAATGGTTCTATTACCTATTTGTATACTACGTACAACGTCCCTTTTTCCTCTAAGCGTTTAATGCCTTTTGTGAGAGGTTTCACGCCCTTGACAAATTCCCCCCACTTCAAGACAATGCCCTGCATTGGCTAAAACACCTTCAAGGAGCTGAAACTCTCACAATTCTCTCATTTAAACCAACTCTAATCTAGGCCTATCCTAAGCCTCCTTACACCAGAGAACGCACGCAAGATTTATTTTGCAACAAAATTAGAGAAAAATCAATACATACACACTAAAAACCAAGCAAATATCAACACCAGTCTGAAACTTCCAGCTCTAAGTAGTGTGGCCATATATAGATCAACATTATGTTTCTACGGAAATTCTCTCCCTTACTCTTCATACACGTGGCCCGCAACCAGCACGTCATGCATACACGACGCTGCACGAGACGCACGCACACGCTCGCAAAAATCGTATGACCATTTTAATTTGGGCTACCGTCCCTTTTTGTGAGACCCGTCCGATCCCCCTTCCTGTACACACACCTTGCCGTGCCCCTCGGCATGTGCTGCATTGTGCACAGAAACGCCTGATATCGCCTAGGATACCGGGCCAGTCGTACTCCCGCGTCACAACCTTTTGTGTGGCCTTCCTACCGAGATGGCCCGAGGCTGACGTCACATGATTTTCGGACATCACCGCCTTTCTGCGCTGCCTGGGAACGACAACCTGCTTCTTCGTTTTTCCCGAACGCGAATGAGTAAAAGTTCGGTACAATATGCCGTTCTCTAACTCGAACCCGATTGTACCCTCTTTAACATTTTTCTTCTGCCCTCTGTGAGCAAAACCCACCAGTTTTCTGAGCGAGTAATCGCCCTTTTGTTCTGTCCGTAAGTGAGTGGGGTTCGTCTCACCGGACACGCTCCAATGCTCCCTACAGTCAAGCCCTTCGCATCAGGCGTATCTGTTCAACAGCAACAACATTTCGTCAAAGATGCCACGAACTGGCTGATAGGCTGGCAAGAAGAGGGTATCCCAAAGCCTTGGTGGAGGCATCCATTGCCAAAGTGTCATCCATTGCACGTGAAGAAACGCTCAGTTACAAACAGCATGGTGCCACAGGGAAGAGAACCCCATACATAGTAACCCACAACCCTGCCAACCCACCACTGGCCAAGTGGTTGAAACAAGCCATGCCCACCCTACACACCAGCAGGCGAATGTTAGCAGCGTCCCCTGCACCACCTGTGGTGGGAGAAAGGAACTGTGTCAACCTCAAACGTCTGCTGATGCCCTCCAAGATCCCCCCTACCCAGCACCAGTCAGGTCAGGCCTCACATGGCAGTTTTCATTGTAAAACAGGCAGAAAATGCATTATATGTAAAAATCATCTCCTTCAGACATCCACCTTTACAAGTGTTCGTACCAAACTGCAGTTCACTATCAATGATTATCTCACTTGCCAGTCATCAAACATGATTTACCTCATTGACTGCCTTAAATGTCATAATATGCAGTATGTAGGGGAAACTGGCAAAACTTTACAGCAGAGATTTTACAAGCACAGATCAGACATCAACACCAAAAAACAAACACTAGTAGCAAGACATTTCAACAGTCCTGAACACACGATTGAACACCTGACATGCACTGCTATCGAACAGATCCGAAAAACAGATGAAACCTGCCGCAAACGAAGAGAAAAGTACTGGTGCTACAAATTGCGAACAATCTTTCCTGATGGACTGAATGTTGCAGACTGGGAGTGAAGGAACACACAGCTTATTGTCTGTGTCCCGTACTCACAAAGACTATCAACACTTACATCTCATACCTGTATGGATTGCTGCTAACGTCCACGTGCATTACTTCATTCTACTGTTTCTCATTTGAATTCAGTCCTCTCTCTAGATATCTTAAACTACCCCTAATTTTTTGCTTTTTCTGGTCTCTGCTTTAATTCCTTGACTTCAGCTTCCAGCAGCTAACAAAATATTCCTATTTGTTACCCCCATCCCCACCCCCAAGCACACACACTAGTGTGTGTGTGTGTGTGTGTGTGCATGCGTGCGTGCGTGCGTGTGTGTGTGCATGTGCGTGTATGTGTGTGCCGGGGGGGGGGGGGTGGAGTGTGTGTGTGTGTGTGTGTGTGTGTGTGTGTGTGTGTAAGACCCCTGTACCCGCCCTCCATTCTTGCCATTTGCCTCGAACAGTTCCAGCTTTCTTTCTCACCTCATATATCACTTGTTCATCTTCACTCACCATTCTGTCCCATACCCCCTATTTCCCTTATGTGATCTTCTTCTTATACATACGTGCATGCACGCAGGCGCTCACACAGCGCGCGCAGTCGCGCACACGCAGGCGCTCACGCACGCATGCGCGTGCATGCGCTCCCACATACATTTCTCCCTTCCCCTCTCTTGCTAGGTCTTCTACTGTTTCCACCTCAGGCCACACCTCTAGCCCCATCCCATCCTCCTCCCTCCGCCCCCTTCCCATCTCACCCTTCACTTTCAGTTTCCTTTCTACCTCCCGTATCTATTTATTTGCTCATGTCAATGGTAGAGAGAGAGGGTGATGGTAATGATTATTGTTAGTATGATTACTATGATTGTTGTTGCTTTTATTGTCTCTCCCCCTCCCAGCTCATTTCACCACCTTCCCTCCTCTTCCCACCCTTTGCTTTCCACCCTCTACACCCTCACCCTTCCCTCCTATCCCCTTCCCTCCCCCCCCCTCTTTTTTTTTTTTTTTTTTTTCCCTGCCCTCCAACAAGTCCCCTTCCGTCCCCCATCCTCCAGTGAACTCCTTTTTTCCAGTGAACTTTGTTCTAAGTGAACTCTTTTCTAGTGAACTTTTTTCAGTGACACAACAAGAGTAATCTTAAGTGTTATGTTTGTCAGTTGGCCAGTGTGGCTTGAGAAAGGTTGAAATAAACCGAAATATTGCCATTATCTCATGGGTGTTTTGTGGCTTCTATTTTTCATCTTCCTGACACGCTCCAATGCTTTCTGAAGTGTATGACCGCCTGGGGCCTTTCTCTACCGTCATTTCTTTTCGCTGATTCAACACAGAAATCACGGTCTGGGTCTCCGTACCCACGTGCTCCTGGAATGTTTCCAATTACCAGATCATACGGCGGCTTCGGGACAGCCAAAGCCTGTACAGTCCCACTATAAAATGGTGTATCAATAAATACCTGGGCCGTTTTGAATTCTGCTACTGTTCCATCTATTTGTCTACACCTCTGTGTTTTACCTGTGAATTGTCCCTCCTTAACCAGGGATTCCTTCACCATTATACCTGTGCACCCAGAGTCTCTAATGACATTAACCACATTGTCCCCCACTCTGCCTTTGTGCACATCCATGTTATCGCCTGAATCTGTGAACACACAGCATAACCCAGACAAAATAACACTGTCATCTTTTCCATCTCTTTCTGCCTGCCTCTCACTTGGCCTGACCCTCACTGCTGCTGCTTTCTGTGACTCGAATATGCAGTCCCTAGCCAAGTGCCCTGTCTTACTGCACAGGAAGCAGGTACGTTCATCTACAGCCTTAACCACGTGGGCCTTCACCCTTGTTTGCTCACGTGATGCCGTGGGCCTACGGGCGTGCAATACTGGCCCGTTGCGTGAGATATGTGCTGGCCTGCTATCCTCTGAATATGCTTCCGGGCTTTCCTCTTGTACAGGCAAATCACGCCTCGCTTCCCGGTAAGTCTCTGCCGTCTGAAGTACCTCAGCTATTGTGGTTGCACCTTTTTCCTTAATGTGGATGGTGAGGCCCGTCCCACAACCATCAAGTATCTGTTCCTTCATCACCAGTGTCTTGAGGCCTTCAAAATCACGGTCCACTCCACTAAGTTCTACCCACTTGTTGAAATAGTGATCCAGTCTAACTCCGAACTGTGTGTATGTCTCACCCTGTTCGATTCTCGCCTCGCGAAACTTACGTCTAAAACCTTCTTCAGTCAAATCATATGCCTTTAGTACTGCTTGTTTCACCTTGTCGAAATCCCTCTGATCACCTTTGGGTAAGGTGGAAACAGTGTGTAACGCACGACCTGTCAACAAGGCAGACAGGTTTATTGCCCAGTCATCTTCGGGCCAGCCCTCGTGCTCGGCAACCGATTCAAACCGACTGATATAGGCATCGATCGAATCAGTTTCTTCTCTGAACAGTGGGAGTTTAAGTCTAGGTGCGCAACTTAGTCTGCGGCCTACTGACTCAGAACTGGTGTCTGTTTCACTACGATTTTCAGATTTTATTCTTTCCAACTCAATTTGTTTGGCTAAAATCTCTGACTCCGCTTCTGCTCTAGCCCTCGCTGCACTCTCTGCATCTGCTCTCGCTCTGGCAGCTGCACTCTCTGCATCTGCTCTAGCCTTCGACGCAGCGGTTTCTGCCTCTAGATTTCTTTTGACAGCCGCTAGCTGTTCCTTTTCAAATTTCCTTCTTTCAGCCCTTTCATCTCTCTCAGTCTTCTGCTGAGTCTCTACGAACTTACGCAGTTCATCTCCTGTATATCCTAGTTTCTCCCCTAAATTCATCAGTTTCTCAATGGGGGTAAGACTTTCTTCAGCCATTTTGTTTTCTGATATGGTTTAGCACCTCTAAAACAGTTACGCTTATAAACCCGGAAAAAGTTGATACACAGTTTATCTACTAAACGGTACGAGTACACCAACCAGTGGTAGTGTTCCTAACACAAAGGAGCCTTAATCTTAAACCACAGCTTCTGTGAGAGTTAAGACTAGAACCTCGTTCTTCGTTTCTCTGAACGACCTTTGATTAATACAACCACCCTACACACAAGTCAATACTCAACACTCAAAGAACTAAAGGAACTAATTAGAAGAGCTAATTAAAATTGCCTTTAGTGGACGCTTCGCCCCAGTACTACTCTAGTACTCACTTTGTTTCCCTCCTGAGACTAATTTGGGCCATGCAATCCTGGCAGGCTCGCCACTTTGTCCAGGACGGGGGAAATCGTGATGGTATTGCTTAAGCGCACTAAGTTGATGTATTATTGGTCAGGCTTAACACACCATGGTTATCGTTGCACTCATACACGCATATGCACACTCATGCGCCCACCAAACATTCACCTCTCTCTGGGAATGGGATGTCACGCATTCGTTTCTCTCCTAACACGACTGAGCACAAGAAATACAATTTCTATGCTACTATAATCAAACATGAAAAATCCAGTTACACAAAATGAACAAATCAACACATAAAAGATCAATACTTCCTAATCCCGGGTTACAATAAAGATGACTTCTTACCTGGCCAGGTTTTCACACACACAACCACGCTTTCACACCACACCACAGTTCTTGAAAAGTCTCTTCACGTCTTCTTCAGCACTGCTTGATGGTGAGGCCCTTGGTTGACTGGCTCCAGGTTTCAGGACTGGGTCTTCGTGGTCGTCTCTGGGATCTCGACGTAGAACTCTTCTTCTTCGTCTCTTTCACCCACCTCAGGGTTCAATTTCAGTTTGTCTGTCTTCACCCACCTCTGGGCTTCAAACTTAGTTTTCTTCTCTTCCAGCTTGTCTTTCCCTAAGACTTTGCTGTCTCTTCTATCTCCCAGACCACGTTTCTCTCGACCCGTTCTCTGTCCTGCCCACCCTTCTCTCTTCTCTCTCTCCTTTGCCTTCTCTCTCTCTCTCTCTCTCCTGGTGTTCTTCCTTTCACGTTGTTCTCCCTCAGTTTATATAGGGATAGAAACAAAGGATTCCCCTTCGGGCCATGCCTTTGTCCATGCTGCTTCTCAAACCCCTAGTTCACAAGTATCCTGAATTCCCCATTCGCTACGTTCTTCCACACATCAGCATTTACACACATCCCTACCTAATTGATTCGCAAACAAACACTTGGCACCAGATGGACATCGAAAATTCCCGCCGACTTCGGAGGCCACTTTAACACAGTAATTATCTTAAAGAGGGCTACGATAACAACATCCACGCGCGTTCAACCAGCCTGACAATAGAACCAACCCAGTGACCCACGGCAATACCATCCGAACGAGTCCAAGACTCCTGCTCTTCACTGACTGTTTACAAAAGAACCTCAGCTGACTGAGTATTTAGCACTCACTTGGTGCACCGAGGTCCTAGTGGTTATGTTCCTCTCCCCTTTCGCTGTCGGGCAGGTCCGAACTCCTTACTACCTTAGGTGCCATCTGTCACCTGACCGCTTCGTCCTCCTTGGCACGGTTCGACCGTGTGCGATGGGTAAGGCACACTTGTTAATGGTTCTATTACCTATTTGTATACTACGTACAACGTCCCTTTTTCCTCTAAGCGTTTAATGCCTTTTGTGAGAGGTTTCACGCCCTTGACAATAAATCCAACTGGGTTCTGTAATTCTGCGGACTCGCACATCATTATTCCAAGACGAGTCTAGTCCTCACACAGTCCCTGTTATGAACAATCCATGTGGATTATGTGGTCTCTCTTTTCTTTTCCATCGTAAGCCATACTCTAATTTCCATCTTTAATAAATCCATTGTGGCTTTGTGGGCAGTCCAGACAGTCTGACCGTTTTATCCACCCAACTAATTTGATCTTTGATGGAGAATTCCATGGAAAATTTAAATCACTTTTCAAACGAGGCATTGCAGAACGTAGAAAGTCCGTTGTTCAGTGGGCAACGGGAGTTTACGACAACGCCAACAGATATCATACTCCCACACACAAACTCTCAATATAAATCATGATTCGTTCAATTTCTGTGAGATTCATGCTGTACCAGTTCAGTCTTGATCATGTGTGGCCACAGCTACACTGCTTCCTGCTTTCCCTTCTTCTGCGTTCCTGGACTAGAACTCTGAGATTCACCATTAATACAATTTGTGTGTACGTGACCGCTTCTTTTAACCCCACAGCAACTAAAATAGCAGCCTTTGGTCTTCAGGGAAGATGCTGAAGTGCTGCACAAGTATCCATGGTGGGGTATTGTATATCATCTATTCTATCTGGTTCATGCGGTCACAAACAGGACCACAGTATAAAGTCTCATTCAAAAAGGTTTGGATAGGGTCAGAGTCTGCTGAGATTTCGACTTCGACCAGAAAATCCCCAACCTGTCTCAAGTGGGGACTGATCCCCGGATCCCTGAATTAGGAAAACGCCTTAATTGCCGTTAGTGAATTACCTTTTTTGTTTGTTAACATGTTAGCCAATGCTTCATTCATAATATTGATTTAAAATTGAAAGGTAATTGAAGGTCCCTTCTTGAAAACCAGCTCCAGCATCAACCAAGTCAGACTTGTCAGCCCAGAACGAACATCTGTCAGATTCACACATTTCTCATACCTGAAATTCACTAACTTATTGCACACTTGTGATCAACCATTCATTGAAATGTTCCTTCCAGAATCAACTTTCATATCTCTCTCTCTCTCTCTCTCTCTCTCTCTCTCTCTCTCTCTCTCTCTCTCTCTCTCTCTGTGGCGGAATATGCCAGTCTTAAAAATGGGATTAAAAAACGACTGCATACACAAATTATCTCACTTACGGCAAATCTCGGAGTTCTTGTCAAGAAACAAAGAAAGGAAAGAACGGGACACCTAATTTTGTCAGTAGGGGAGGGGGGGCGGGGGGGGGGGAGAGGGGGGGGCGGGGGGGGGGGGGGGGGGCGGGGCCATCAGATTCTGGATTTCTGAAGCTCATACTTTGAAGATTACACACACACACACACACACACACACACACACACACACACACACACACACACACAGAAAGAGAAAGAGAGACAGACAGACAGACAGAGAGAAACATACCTTCCATGCTAATTTCAGCTTCACGATGCTTCCTTCCAAGGAGATTCCGTAAGGATCCACTGTCAACATAACATCAAAACAATATACTATTTTCACAATAATGCATACATGTCAATCACCTCATACATACCTCACCCTTGCTGGTTTACTACTATATGGAAAGTGTGTGTGTGTGTGTGTGTGTGTGTGTGTGTGTGTGTGTGTGTGTGTGCGTGTGCGTGTGCGCCTGTGTGTGTGCGTGTGCGCCCGTGTGTGTGTGTGTGTGTGTGTGGTGTGTGTGTGTGTGTGTGCGTGTCTGTCTGTCTGTTTGCCCACGTGCATGTATGCGTGCGTGCGTGCATTCATGCGTACGTTTGTGTGTGTGTGTGTGTGTGTGCGTGCGTGCTGCATGCGTGCAAGCGTGTGTGTGTTTCTGATCTTTTTAAGGTAGAGAACACTGATATGGAATCCGTTCATAACACTTTTCACCCTCTAAAGTGTTTGCTCGGCTGTTGTGTTAGTAGACCCGAATCTGATTCTCTCACAGAACAGGATTTTTATACATAGACTGGAAATCTTCTCTGTCCATCCCAAAGTAAACAGGTATCTGTGATTTAATTCCCGAGAAAGTCA
Source organism: Conus canariensis (assembly GCA_033310375.1). NCBI lineage: Eukaryota > Metazoa > Mollusca > Gastropoda > Neogastropoda > Conidae > Conus > Conus canariensis. The sequence goes on from CM065743.1 coordinate 26,340,377, forward strand.
ACCCCCCCTCCCCCAAAAAACAAACAAACAAGCAAACGGCTGGGTGTTGCCTTTCATAATGCTGTACCCTAGACTCAGTGAACAAATAAAAAGAAGAAGAAAAAATTCCAAGTCACTCACCTTATCCATTTTATGCACGCATGCTCTTATGCATCTACACTTCACTCTCCCCCCACCCACCTCCCCACAGTGACCGATGTGGATGTGAATGTAATGTACCTTTTAACACACTGGGCAGACACTTGGCCAAGAGTACAGCAGCTGACACTGCAGGACACAAGTTTTCCATAGCCCCCGCCCCCCTCCCTCATTCTGACCCCCAACACGCCCTTCCACCACCACTCGCCCTCCATCCCAACCCCCACCCACCCGGTCCCCTTTCACTGACCGTTGTGGGCGTCCAGCTGGTGCACCTTCCTGAGGTGGACGGCCAGGCACTTGGCCTGGGAGTAGAGCAGGGGGCACTGGGGGCACATGTACAGGCAGTCCCTCACCGCCTCCTCCTGCACCAGCTCCCACTCCGACTCCATCTCACCCCCGGGCTTGCGCCGCTTGCGGGGCCGCGCTGCGGAAAGGAAGTCGGTTTTCAACATGAGGTGGTGACCGCAGGTGGACATTCGATGCAAATTTCAAAGAGGAATTATGAGATTAACCCCCGCCGGCCAAAAGGGACAAACTACAAGACAAAACACAACACGTTTCGACCTCTTTGGTCTTCTCCAGGCAAGATGAACGACATCGAGGACAATGAAAAGGAAGAACGAGCAGTCACTTTTATCTGATCAAATTGGACGCAAGACGGGCGTTGAAGCCCTCTTCAGTCAACGTCGATCTTGCGCCCAATTTGAGAAGATAAGTAACTGCTCGTTCTTTCGTTTTCATTGTACTGAATTTTGCGCCCCATTTGTCAAAATAACAGTTTGCTCGTTCTTCGTTTTCATTGTCCTGAATGTTGTTTATCTTGCCTGACCAAAGAGGTCGAAACGCGCCGTGTTTTGTCTTGCGATTTGTTTGTCCCTTTTGTTCGGCGAATTAAGTCATAATTTCTCTTTAGAATTTGCGGAAAGGAAATAAGAACAGCAAATCTTCGGTGAAGCAAGGAGATCCAACAACAAACAAGAAAGATAACTTTTGGTCATATAGGAAGACAATTAAACCTAGTGATAAATAACAAACAAGGAAAATAACTCCTGTTCCCTTGAGACACAATTACACACCTTTAACTCGAAATGCTCCTTACAGCACAAATATGTCTAGCACAAATCTGTGCCTTGTGTCTGCATTTCTGCTGGGTGAATTGGTGCCGTAAGCAGCACTCATTTGGAATCGAGGGTGTATAGTTCTCTCACTATGGAAGCAGAAGAACAGTAGGTCAATTCACCAAATCTGTGGCCCGATCGATTAAACCACAGATTTGGGAGTTTGGGGTATTGCCATTCAAAATATGTTACACAACATTCCTATAGAAAGGCAGCGCTTTTCAGAAGCATTTAAGATCTAGATTGTTGAAATAACCAATTCTCCTGTTTCTGAGATGTTACTATAGCATTTGGAGCATCTTCTAACCAATTGTTTCGATTTTTTTTTATGGAAAGAAGACCATACCACATTAGCAGAGTACTGAAAATACAGAGCCCTAAATTCCAGATTGCTCATTAATCGATTATGTGATGATGTTACCAATCATATAATAATGATAATCAAGACATAAAACACTCTGGCCAACGCACTGCCTGTGTTTAAGTTAGATGCAGACGTTTTTACATGTAGTCTCTACAAGCCAAGAGGTTTCATGCATGGGCCTCTCCGCCACGATAGTCATACTGTATGCCTCTGCTCTGATGAAAGTTAAAGCACTAACCTTTCATCTTTCCACCCACTTGTACTAGCTATCAAAGAAATTGTTGTGATTTTTTTTTTCTTTTTTTCTTCTTTTTTTTTGCGTGGAGGTGTAGGTGGAGGGATGGGGGATAACTTCATTAAATGCACTGGTCGCCATGTTCAGAGGTCAGTCTGTGACCAGTCAGTTCGCCACTTTATTTAGACAGCTGAATGCACACATCCAGACAAGTGTTAGGAGAAAACAAAAGAGCAAAAAAAGTGAAGACTTCGAGAAAGAAAGGGGAAGGGCAGGATCCCAGTTCAGCATAACAGCGTCCCAATACAGCGTAAATTCTGTGTTGCCCTACAACGGGTAATAAGGGAGTGGTGGAAAGTGGAAGTAGTCATCAGCAACTGGGGGTAAAAAATGTACCAGTCGGGTAGGAGTGGGGGGGGGGGGGGGGGGGGGGGGGGCTGGCGATTGCGTGGAGCATATGTCGACGAGCAAGTACGTGAAGAGCAAGGAGACGTGGGGTAAAGAGGGAAGGGATGAGGAGGGGGGGGGGGGGAGATCAACTCCAACACACACTTTGACTACACGCTTTCTGCTTTCAACACATCCCAACCATAACAGTTCCGCCTCTTTAAATTGGCAGAATTGATAATGTAACTGTTTCGAACTATGCCTTTCTGCAGATTTTCAGTCTTGTTTCTTTGCAGTTTTTTTTTTTTTTTTCTCAAACGTTTTACTTTAACTGTGATGCTGTTGGGGGAAACAAAAAGGAGGGAATTCTGTAAAATGCCAGCAAGCGACATGCCAGAAATGACGGTTACTCCCAACCACCCCTAACAACCTATCCAGCCTGTCATCAATGAACAACACAATGTACAGAAAAATTGATAACACTTGACTTGAGTGGAAACGTTGTGTATGGTTTTCGTTTCCTTTTGACACCCCCCCCCCCCCCCCCCCCCCCTTTTGTTTCGGTCTTTACCACCAATCTTCAAATTATATGGTGAGCACAATGTACAGCCCTGGGAAACGGAGGAGAGTCCCAGGGACTGTGGAACAGCTCTAGGATATAGCTCACATGGTTGAGTAAACTGCATGAACTGTTCAACCTTTCACACAAAAATAACCTTATCTCATGGCTTAACACTTGCGCTTTCACACTGCTGAAAGTTCCCCTTGTGTTTGGTTTTGTTGTTGTGTGTCATCTCCCATTTCTCCCAACTTCTTTCTGGTTTTTCTCCTAACCTCTTTCTGTTTTTTTCCCAACCTCTCTCTAGTTTTTCTCCCAACTTCTTTCTGGTTTTTCTCCCAACCTCTTTCTGTTTTTTTCCCAACCTCTCTCTAGTTTTTCTCCCAACTTCTTTCTGGTTTTTCTCCCAACCTCTTTCTGTTTTTTCTCTCAACCTCTTTCTGTTTTTCTCTCAACCTCTTTCTGTTTTTCTCTCAACCTCTTTCTGTTTTTCTCCCAACCTCTTTCTGTTTTTTCTCTCAACTTCTTTCTGTTTTTCTCCCAACCTCTTTCTGTTTTTCTCTCAACCTCTTTCTGTTTTTCTCCCAACCTCTTTCTGTTTCAGCATCAGAGTGAGGTGACTGCAGGCGGAAATTGAAACACACATTTTCAAAGGAAATAAAGGAAATCCGCCAGATAACAGAGACAAACGAATTATTAGACAAACCACGACGCGTTTCGACCTCTTAGGTCTTCTTCAGGAAAGATAAACAACACTCAGGACAACGAAAATGAAGCACGAGCGATCACTGATCTTGTCATATCCGCCGCAAGACGGGCGGTGAATGAAAACAATGCAGTTGGGAATATCGAACTGATTGCTCGTTCTTCGTTTTCCTTGTCCTGAGTGTTGTTTATCTTGCCTGAAGAAGGCCTAAGAGGTCGAAACGCGTCGGGTGTGATTCGTTTATCCGTGTTAACTGGCGGGGTTATTTCAAATACCTTTGAAAATGTGTTTCAATTTCCACTTTGCAACTAGCTTAAAAAAAAAGAAAAAAAAAAAAAAGAAACGAAAAGGAAAAAAAAAAGTCTGATGTGTCTCTGAAAACAAACACTGAACTAATATCCTCATCAAACTGTGATGTACAAATGAGTAACTGATGACAGTAATAGGGGGGGGGGGGGGGGGGGGGGGACAGAGAGAGAGAGAGAGAGAGAAAGAGAGAGAGAGAAGAAATGAATAATGAGAGACTGAGTAGAAATAAATAATGAGAGAGAGAGAGAGCGAGAGAGAGAGAGAGAGAGAGTCAGCCAGACAGACAGACAGACAGGCAGAGACAGATGGGCAGACAGAGAGAGAGAGAGACTTACACACACACAAGCACATATGTACACACACACACACACACACACACACACACACACACACACACAAAATATCGAGAAAGCGAGACAGACAGACTGACAGACAGAGAGCGACAACAAAGAGGACAATACAGAGATTTCAAGATCAGCTTACAGACTAACAGGATCCTGCATGATGATCTGTTTGTGTGCGCTTGAGCATGTACATCCATTTCTTCTATTGTTGCTCTGAGGTAGTAGATACATGTGTGCACGCATGTGTATGTGTGCGTGCGTGTGTGCATGCATGCGTGTGTGCGTGTGTGTGCACGAGTGCGTGTGTGCATCTGTGTGCGCATGTGTATGTGTTCATTTGAGTACATGTGCCTGCGTTAGTGCGTGCTTGCATGAATACATGTGTGTGTTTGTGTGAGTGTCTTTGTGTGTGTACGTGTATGTTCGCACGCATGTGGTGCATAGAAACTGTGAGGGAAGTCCTGAGAGACTGGCTGTGAATAGCCTGGAACATCTGCCCGCGTGGTGTCTAACAAAGCCATGGCAGGTAGCATACACCTGTAGGGCATCTAGTGTGTGGTGTGTGTGTGTGTGTGTGTGTGTGTGTGTGTGTGTGTGTGTGTGTGTGTGTGCGTGCGTGCGTGCGTGCGTGCGTGCGTGCGTGCGTGCGTGTGTGTGTGTGTTGTCAGTACAACACTATGTTAATCTGACAGTAAATGGTTTCAGTCAGTCAGTCAGTGTGTGTGTGTGTGTGCGTGTGCGCGGGCGAGTGTGCATGTGTGTCTGTGAGTGCGTGTGTGCACGCGTGCGAGAGAGAGAGAGAGAGAGAGAGAGAGAGAGAGAGAGAGAGAGAGAGAGAGAGAGAGAGAGCATGTAATCAATAGCATGAGCACATGCTTAAGTAGAAGCATGTTTGTGCATGAATAGCTACTTATTCATTGATCACAACACTCCCTGCGTGTGATTCAAACTCCAGCGTATATCATTTTCGATGCAGCTTAACGTCTACTGATTCATTCCGAATGTTCCGTACACTTCACACCACGTAACAGGCACACAGGTGTACAACACACAGAAAGCTGAGTTTCCCTTTTTTCCTTTTCTCTTAAGCACGGTCTTACAAGTTTAAGAATGATGCATCGCCTGATTTCATATACAGAAAAAGAATTAAAAGGATTTTAAAAAATCAGACTGAAAGCGCACAAATACATGCATGCTTAGGCTCACGTGTGTGCATGTGCACACACAGGATGTTTTAGTTAGCGCGCACGCACACACACACACACACACACACACACACACACACACACACACACACAACACACACACACACACACACACACACACACCATGCACACACACACACACACACACACAGGACATCACATCTGAATGACGAAAATAACACATCTCTCTATACCAGTTGCATTAACACTATCTGTGCCATGTTTATATCAAAAATATAAGAGCGTGAATAACACATCAGACAAACAGACGTGAATCCAGTACAATAAGCATTCAACGTTTTCACTTTACAGAGACACCGACTTTGTGAGGGCTTGAGAGGAGAAAGGAACACTGAAAGGGAGACACAGACAGAGAAAGAGAGAGAACATTGACAGGGAAAGAGAGGGAGACACTGACAGAAAGGAGAGAGACATTGACAGGGAAAAGAGAGGGAGACTTGACAGAGAAAGAGAGAGAGACATTGACAGGGAAGAGAGGGAGACATTGACAGGGAAAGAGAGGGAGACATTGACAGGAAAGAGAGGGAGACATTGACAGGAAAGAGAGGGAGACATGACAGGAAAGAGAGAGAGACATTGACAGGGAGAGAGAGAGAGACATTGACAGAAAGAGAGAGAGACATTGACAGAGAAAGAGAGAGAGACATTGACAGGGAAAGAGAGGAGACATTGACAGGAAAGAGAAGCATGACAGAAAGAGAGAGAGACACTGACTGACAGGGAAAGAGAGAGAGACATTGACAGAGAAAGAGAGGGAGACCATGACAGGGAAAGAGAGAGAGACATTGACAGGGAAAGAGAGAGAGATATTGACAGAGAAAGAGAGACAGACACAGACAGAGAAAGAGAGAGAGAATTGACAGAGAAAGAGAGAGGACTATTGACAGAGAAGAGAGAGAGAGACATCTGACAGAGAAAAGAGAGAGAGACATTGACAGAGAAAGAGAGAGAGAGAGAAGACAGAGAGAAGAAGAGAAGAGAGAAGACTATTGACAGAGAAAGAGAGAGAGACATGACAGAGAAAGAGAGAGAGACATTGACAGAGAAAGAGAGAGAGAGAATTGACAGAGAAAGAGAGAGAGACTGACAGGAAAGAGAGAGAGAATGACAGAGAAAGAGAGAGAGACATTGACAGAGAAAGAGAGAGAGACATGACAGAGGAAAGAAGAAAGAGGAGAGACATTGACAGAGAAAGAGAGAGAGACATTGACATGACAGAGAAAGAGAGAGAGACATGACAGAGAAAGAGAGAGAACTGACAGAGAAAGAGGGAGACATGACAGAGAAAGAGAGAGACATTGACAGGAAAGAGAGGGAGACATTGACAGGGAAAGAGAGGGAGACACTGACAGAGAAGAGAGAGAGAGACATTGACAGGAAAGAGAGGAGACACTGACAGAGAAGAGAGAGAGACATTGACAGGGAAAGAGAGGGAGACATTGACAGAGAAAGAGAGAGAGACATTGACAGGGAAAGAGAGGGAGACATTGACAGGGAAAGAGGAGGAGAGACATTGACAGGGAAAAGAGAGGGAGACACGACAGAGAAAGAGAGAGAGACATTGACAGGGAAAGAGAGGAACACTGACAGAGAAGAGAGAGAGACATGACAGGAAAGAGAGGGAGACATTGACAGGAGAAAGAGAGAGAGACATTGACAGGGAAAGAGAGGGAGACACTGACAGGAGAAGAGAGAGGAGAGACATTGACAGGGAAAGAGAGGAGAGACATTGACAGAGAAAGAGAGAGAGGACACTGACAGAGAAAGAGAGAGAGACAGAGACACTGACAGGGAAAGAGAGGGAGACACTGACAGGGAAAGAGAGGGAGACATTGACAGGGAAGAGAGGGAGACATTGACAGGGAAAGAGAGAGAGACATTGACAGGGAAAGAGAGAGAGACACTGACAGGGAAAGGAGGAATGAGGAAGAGCGACATTGACAGGGAAAGAGAGGGAGACATTGACAGGGAAAGAGAGAGGAGACATTGACAGGGAAAGAGAGGGAGACACTGACAGAGAAAGAGAGGGAGGACACTGACAGAGAGAAAGAGAGAGACATGACAGGGAAAGAGAGGGAGACACTGACAGAGAAAGAGAGAGAGACATTGACAGGGAAAGAGAGGGAGACACTGACAGAGAAAGAGA
>CM065743.1:26352911-26355411 GCA_033310375.1 Conus canariensis
TAAGTCTAAAATCTATTCTAAGTCACACCACATATCCTACGTCTCACCACCTATCCTAAGTCTCACCACCTATCCTAAGTCTCACCACCTATCCTACGTCTCACCACCTATTCTACGTCTCACCACCTATCCTAAGTCTCACCACCTATCCTACGTCTCACCACCTATTCTAAGTCTCACCACCTATTCTAAGTCTCACCACCTATCCTACGTCTCACCACCCATCCTACATCTCACCACCTATTCTAAGTCTCACCACCTATCCTAAGTCTCACCACCTATTCTAAGTCTCACCACCTATCCTAAGTCTCACCACCTATCCTACGTCTCACCACCTATCCTACATATCACCACCTATCCTACATATCACCACCTATCTTAAGTCTCACCACCTATCCTAAGTCTCACCACCTATCCTAAGTCTCACCACCTATCCTACGTCTCACCACCTATTCTAAGTCTCACCACCTATCCTACGTCTCACCACCTATCCTACATCTCACCACCTATTCTAAGTCTCACCACCTATCCTAAGTCTCACCACCTATTCTAAGTCTCACCGCCTATCCTAAGTGTCACCACCTATCCTACGTCTCACCACCTATCCTACGTATCACCACCTATCCTACATATCACCACCTATCTTAAGTCTCACCGCCTATCCTAAGTCTCACCACCTATCCTAAGTCTCACCACCTATCCTACGTCTCACCACCTATCCTATGTCTCACCACCTATCCTAAGTCTCGCCACCTATCCTAAGTCTCGCCACCTATCTTAAGTCTCGCCACCTATCCTAAGTCTCACCACCTATCCTAAGTCTCACCAGCTATTCTAAGTCTCGCCACCTATTCTAAGTCTCACCACCTATTCTAAGTCTCACCAGCTACCCTGAGTTTCAACAGTTTTCCTTATTTTCATTATCTATCTCAAGTCTCAACAACTATCACAAGTCACATAAACTATCCTAAGTCTCGCTAGCTATCCTCAGACTCACCAGCAATCCGAAGTCTCACCAATTATCCTGAGTCTCATCAACTACCCTAAGCCTCACCAGTTATCTTACGTCTCACCAACTCATAAGTAAGTCTCACCACCAATTCTGAAGTCTCACCAGCTGTCACGACCTCACACCAGTAGCCCCAAGTTTCACCAGCTATCCAACATCTTATCGATAATCCTAAAATTTCACCAGAATGCCATTCATTTTTCTTCATTTTTTTTTTTTTTATAAGTTGGCCCCCTATCTCCAGCAGTGGCAGGAAAATTAAGTGGCATGGCATACACTATCAAGAAGTTGTGCACAGACACAATGGTCAGGCGATGTAATAGCATATCATCTCACACCCAACTGTTTATGTGCTGTGACAGACACCGTCTTTTCACCATGTACTGTGAGACTGTTGACACTGAGCATCTATCATGGTATTTCCCTGGGCAATGAGAGAATGTTTGGAAGCGTCCAATTTCTCTCGTGCGTTCGGAAACTTTCCGAGTATTTTCATCTGGGTCTTCATCCGTTTGACGGCTGTAATCAACATCATAATTTTTCTGCCACTTGATGGATGGCACAGCATGTAGAAAAACTACTGACAGGAAAGCTAAATGACCTACTACAGAGAGAATTCAAATATTCAGCCTACTCTGTGTGGTTTTTTTTTTATCAGTGGATGACTACTTTCTGCTTTTCACCCTGAAAGACAAGCTGATTCCAGAATGCACTGACCCAGAAAAAAGGTTGAAAAATAAAACAACAAATAAGCAAACAGAAAGAAAAGGAAACTTTGCTACGGTGAGAGAGTGGAGAGGAAATATCTACATCTACTCATTCTAACAATTAATAGTTACTGGGGGATTTAGGTGCATGGCACCCTCTACTTGAAGGAGTCACAGGTAACAGCTGCCATAGCTCTGGCACCTCTCTGAAGTCCTGATGATGGCTGAAAGAAAGGAAAAGAAAACTCAAACTCTGAAAATAAAGATCAGGGTTCAAATCTTTATTCTGCAGGGGTAGCACCATGTGAGGTAGGCCTCGGATTACGCAGAGAATCAGAAGGTGCCAAGTCTCCCTGACTGGCACCACCTTCGGCATTGCTCCCTGACACTGTGCTGAGCCCCACAGGAGGAGGTCCAGAGGCACCACCCACTCCCCCCTTCAGGTGCTTCTTCATGTGAACATCCAGACTGGTCTTCTGGGCGAAGGCGGCCTGGCAGTGCTGACACTGGTAGGGCTTCTCCCCGGTGTGGATCCGCTCGTGCACCGTGAGGGCATACTTGGAGGAGAAGCCCTGGTCACACAGCTTGCAGTGGTGGGGGGACTCCCCCAGGTGCTGTCTCATGTGGGTCTGCCACAGGTGGCGGATGAAGAACGACTTGCTGCAGAAGTGGCAGTGGTAGGTCTTGCCCTGCGTGTGGATCCGCTGGACGTGCCGGTTCAACCCACCCTGGTCCAGGTACGCTTTCCCGCAGGTATCGCAGACGAACGACTTCTCGCGAGGCT
>CM065743.1:26360411-26477911 GCA_033310375.1 Conus canariensis
CACACACACACACACATATCCAAGCACTCACATATAAATACTTACAAACCTCCAAAGTTAACATTTTGTGCACAAAACAACCCCCCAAAAAACAAGGAACACAAACTTCTAGCCTCTCATCTGTTAACAATCTTGAATTTCTTCACCTTTTTTTTTAACTTAAAAAACACCTTTTGACTTTATGGAATTGTTTTCTCTCATGAAAACATTTCTTCATGGTTTAAAAAAAAAAAAAGCAAAAAAAAATGTGTGTGTGTGTGTGTGTGTGTGTGTGTGTGTAGACAACATCAAACAATTCAGCACCAATGTATTAACAGCAAGCTGAGCTCACAGAGAATCCAGACAACAATGCTTATTCTGCAGCTTCACAAATACATGTGAATGCAGCTGTGTAAATCGTACCGTCAGACTGTGGCTGACAGTCAGAGCCACAACCATGTTATTATTATCATAAATACTTACACAGCACCTATCCTCGGCTAGAGACCAAGCTCTAAGCACTTTACAATCCCCACTCGTTTACACAACCGGCTGCCTACCTGGGTAGTGTCATCCAGTCAATATCGTTCACTCCATTTCCTTACTTCCTTCAGTCTTTCCATTTCTCACGCAGGGTGCATGCAATGTGTAACGTGTCATCCATACCAATGGCCAAACTGGCCTTCTCTTCCGAAAGTTGGTGATGGGATTTTATGTGTGTGCAAGATGTTATGCGTGCGTTCACACACGGAACCTCGGTTTATAGTCTCATTCGAAGGACTGTATGGGAAATGGAGTCAGAACCAATGTCAACTCCGAGGGAAAAATCCCCTGTACCGAAACGGCCCGGAGAAGATTTGAACCCGCAACCCCGGGATCACCTAGATTGCGAATCCGGCGCTCTACCACTGAGCTATTCTGGCCCCCTGCATCTCTATAATATATTAGTTCAGAGCGGTTGTGGCTCTGATGTACCGCGAACAGAAGGGCCATTGTGCACATTTCTGTCACAGCAGTTATACTGGTTTGTTTTTTAAAATCAAAGCATGCTATGCAACATGAGTTTGCCTGTTAACGCTCCTCTTTCCACAAGATCCTGAGTTCACCATTTTCGACTGTATCCTTAGCAAACTTTGAGGGAGATAAGATAAGATAATGTTGCTTATAGCCCAGCCGACCGCAAAGGGCCACATCAGGGCTGTCACCACGTTAAAATCAACTCACAACTTTGAGGGATACATACACATTAGATGTGTGGTGTCAGCGCAAAGAAGTGGAAGAGAACTTGGTGGAGGTTAAGATGAAGGGGAGGGGAGGGGAGGGGAGAGAAGGAAAGTTAGTTGGCACGGGACATGAGGAGATAAATGATTGCTCGTTCTTCATTTTCATTGCCCTCAGTGTTGTTTATCTCGCCTGAAGAAGACCAATGCATTTTGTCCTGTAATTTATTTGTCCACGTTAACTGGTGGAGTTATTTCAAATTCCTTTTAAAATTAACATCATCCAGATGTTTTACTATACTGCTGATGAGCATGGCTTCCAACAACAAGGTATGAGAAGGATGGGGGAGTTGGGGGGAGGGGGGGAGGAGGAGGAGAGATGAGAGGCAGGAAGGGGAGTTGTTACCTTCAGGATTCAGCACAGGACTCCAGTGCCTCTTGGTGATGTGGTGGGCGGCGCTGTAGTGCCGGGCGAACGGCTGCTTGCAGTGGGTACACATATACACTACGGGCTCCTGGACCTCTGAAACGCAGGGATCACAACAGTCACCTTCCCACGGCCAGCCTGCCACTGCATCTCCAGGCCCTCTGCCCAGCACTGGTGTAACCACCAGTAACGGACTTCTGAGAAACTTAGTTATTGCATTGGTGTAACCACCAGTAGTGGACTTCTAAGAAACTTAATCATTGTACTGGTTTAACCAGCAGTTGTGGACTTCTAAGAAACTTAATCATTGACATGTACAGGTTTTCTGGTTTCAAACCTGTTATTGTGATCAAAGTTTATTTCCATACAATCTTTTTGGTTTCAAGGCTGTTATTATCATCAAAGTTTATTTCTATACAGTCTTTTTGGTTTCAAACCCATTATTGTCATCAAAGTTTACTTCTATACGGTATTTTTGGTTTCAAATCCATTATTGTGATCAAAGTTTATTTCTATGATGCTGAACAATTAAGTAGTGGGGGAAAACAAGTGCAGGCTAACAATTCCTCAGTCATTATAGTAATGACTTGGAAAAGATTTGAACTTTTAGAAAAAAAAAATTGAGGATGACGAAAATGGGGGGAATATATCATAAATATAAGAAACCCTTCACTAGCCGCCTGAGGGAACCATCGCAATCCCTCTCGAAGGCACATCTATTTGTATTGCCTGCTCCAAGGCCTTTCGTCCGCTGGATCGGACTCATCAGGGACACACGGCTGATTGTGTCTGTGCTCTTGGTGTCAAATAGAGACACACCACAGTCCATAATTCTGTGGTGTTCTCACCACCAAGGGTTCAAAAGAGAATGCAACAGCACCCCTGAAGCAGCCAGCGAAGGGTAGCAAAATGGAACAAAACGAAAGTGTGGAGAGGAAAAAAGTTGCTGAAAGACTAAAAGCATTATGCACACAGTAGGGGACAATCTTTGAGCCTATGCTTGAGGATCCATTCAAGGATACAAGGGAGATCAAAAGATGTGGAACAGTCTGAGTGGTCAGCTCTGCTGTTCAATAACCCAAGCATTGTAAGTGGCTAAGAATTGTACAGAACAACCTTTACTTGGATCTCCTAAGAGATGCAATCTCCCACTGATTGACCAAACAATATAATGCTGAACAAAGTTTATTTCTATACGGTCTTTTTTGTTTCAAACCCATTATTGTCATCAAAGTTTACTTCTATGCGTTTTTTTTTGGTTTCAAATCCATTATTGTGATCAAAGTTTATTTCTATATGGTCTTTTTCAGTTTTGGTTTCAAATCCATTATTCTCAACAAAGTTTATTTCTATACGGTCTTTTTGGTTTAAACCTGTTATTGTCATCAAAGTTTACTTCTATGCCATCTTTTTGGTTTGAAAGATGTTATTGTCATCAATGTTTATTTCTGTACAATCCTTTTGGTTTCAAACTTGTTCTTGTCATCAAAGTTTATTTCCTTTTTTCCCCTCCTAGTTTGAATGGCTTCTTATCTTGTATTTCTTTTAAAGTTCATACAATATTTCACAATTCACCCCTCCCTATCTAATAAGTCTGCCAAAGAGGTTTAGTTTTCACCTGTATCTGTTTGCACACACGATAATGCAAAACTTACAGCATAAAATGGAAATATGGCTAAAGAACAAACCCAGTTGTTTTTTTTTATTTTTTTTATGCAGGTTTGTAATACAGAACTAGATCAAAAGGCAGATTTTCCACTCAACAAGAACTCTGCAGCTGCTGTTTATGGACTGAAAATTATCTGTGAGGTATGATACTGTCATGGAATATTAACAGATTTGAGTAATGTAAGTGTTGATGATTTGCATTTTCCAAATCCTATTACACCCTCGTTTTTGTTTGTTTTTCCTTTTTCTTTCTTTTTTCGTTTTTATTTTTCATTTCTTTTTTTTTTTTTGCTTTTCTTGTCTTCCTCATTTGTTTTGTTTTTTTTTGTTTTTTTCATCTGTTTCTTTTCCCTACCGAAGACCTACATGGATGAACTTGTTGCTTGTGAAATGCAGTTCGTTTCGTCCATTTGGAGGTCTAGTGACTCAAGTTTTGTGTCCCTGTGGTGGTCAGTCTCATCATTTGTTGACTGGCCATCTCCCGTTTTTTTTTTTTTTTTCTTTCCTTTTTAGAGATTAACCATTGTTTATTTGTTCCAGTACACCAGCTCTTTTGTTTGCTTCATAACCTGCCTGTTAAAAAACAAACTGTGTGAAATTGTAGACAGGAAGAAGATTTGAACATTCAAAAAAAAAAAAATCAGTCCCTTTTGCATTGCATTGCATTGAACTGTATTGCACTGCACTGCATTTCATTTCATTGCTTTCCAATGGTAGCATAGTGCAGTGCAATGCACTGTGGTATAGTGTCGCATAGTGTAACGTACTGTACTGTGTTATATTGGTTAACTCCATCATCACAACAGTTTTCTTTGAAAAATTCGCCCCGATCTCCCCAGAAAGTGTGTGTGTCATCAAACTGTATTGCCACCATATTTTTTTTCTGTCAGCATTTTTTTTTTTTTTTAGCCGATTGAGGCAAATCGCTCTACACAATTTTGGCTGTTCAGTAATTCATCTACTCATTTATTTCTTTATTTACTTTGAATGTACCAAGCTAACTGCACAGGAGTCCTCTGTTTAGCATCTGATCCAAAGGACTTTTTCTCCTTAAAAAAAAATTCCGTCTGCAGGTAAAGTACATGTGGCAAATTGTACAAAAGTAAGCAATGACTGATTCATTCTACAGGGAGGTTCCAGACTGGCAGACCCCACTGCCAACTGTACAGCGAAACTCCTCTATTTGTTTAAAATTTGTATGTAGACACCTTTACATACAAAATCCATTTAACCTTTACCGTGCTTCCTGGGTCTTCCATGACCCAGTGACTCAATAAAAACATCACATCTTATGAACGGATAGAGCTATGCTCACAAAATCTTAGGAGTTCCTCAACGATCATAATAGCCGTTGGTCACAGAAATTTCATGTATGGGCACCATCAATGATCAGCGTAATCAGTTGCAGTTCCCCCAGGACCTATACATTTTAATGGGTCGCACATGACCCACGCCATCGGGTGGGGAATTAGTTGCTGAACCGCCCTTTATCAGGTGTGGGTCTTACAAAACCCATGCAATCTGGATTGGGATAAGCAACAGGAAAAGCCTCTACAAAATGTGTGGGTCTTGGGCGACTCGCACGATCGGGTCTGTGTAGTCAAAAACGTCATCCGGTAAAGGTTAATGCTTTGGGTCATATGACCGGTGAGCAGGGGTTGTTGGTTTTTTGTTGTTGTTGTTTTTTTCTGATGAGCAGGTTATCCTCTTTTAGGGAAGTGGAGCGGCATAAAATGGGAACAAAGACAAGGTAAGAAAATTTGATGTCCCATGAACTGTGTCCTTGATAAACACCAATGATTTTCCTCATCACTTTCTTTCCCAAAGTTCATTCTTTCTACAGTCTGAAAGCACAGATCACCATTAACGGTTCTTTTCTGCTGCGCAGTTGTCTGCTTTGACTGCTCATTGGTGAAATGAACTGTATTTTTTTCATTGTTGATCTCTGGTTAGATGGCAGGTTTCACTGCCTGTCAGTTGATGAAATGAATATTCATGAGAAAACAGACCCTACTGGATATGACAGCAAAAGGGCGCGCTGAAGACATATGCATGTCATGTGTGGATGTACACATCACCTGATGAAGCGCAAGATAAGTTGATGCCAAAATTAAAAGTAGAGGTAATGAAGATGTTCACAGGTCTTTTTTCTTCTTACGAACTGACTGAACTGACAGGTGTCTGAGTGAGTAATTAGTGTCTGAGTGTCATTAGCGTTGGAGGAGAGAGAGAGAGAGAGAGAGAGAGAGGAGAGAGAGAGAGAGAGAGAGAGAGAGAGAGAGAGAGAGAAGGAATGAATGAAATGTTATTTACTAAAGGAAAGGAATAAACACAAAGTCAGTGGCTTTTTTTTTTCATCCAGCCCTCAAAGAAAGAAAGATATTTAAAATAATATATGAAAGAAAACATCGTACAGAACTGCATATCAACACATACATAACAATGAATACAGTTCAGAATGAATGATACAATAATGTATTTAGAGGAACAGAGTATAAGAGAGTTGGAGGGAGGAAGGGATGGAGAACGACTGAGAGAGAGAGTGAGAGAGAGAGAGAGAGGGGGGGGACGATAGAGAAACAGTTTGAAGAGACAGAGACTCTGACACAGAGAGAGAGAGAGAGAGAGAGAGAGAGAGAGAGAGAGAGAGAGAGAGAGAGAGAGAGAGAGAGAGTGAGTGAGTGAGAGAGAGGGGTGGAGAGAGAGAGAATGACAATTGTTTCTTCAAAGAAAGGCAGCGCCCCTTAATGAAGGGTGTGTCCACTATAAACAACTAATCCACACTGCTATAAACAGAACTGCACAAACAAATAGCATTATGATATTGCATACGCTCTCATCTGCAAGGCCTTGTATAACAATAATCATTGATAAATTTTGAAAGACACTTTTTGCAATGCGATGATATCAAAAGGCTTATTTGAAACTTTCCTGAAATTAAACAAAACAGGACAGCTTAAAACAAAGCGCTATTCATCTTCTTCAGCTTGTTTACAAAATGGACATAGCAGACACCAGCTGAGAGAGAGAGAGAGAGAGAGACAGACAGACAGACAGACAGAGAGAGAGAGAGAGAGAGAGAGAGAGACGTGTGGGTGGGGATGGGGTGGGGGTGGGGGGCTCAGAACCAGACATACAAAGAAAAGAGGTTGGGGAGGGAGGAGTGGGGGGGGGGGATGAGAAGAAAACACAGTGGGTAAGAACGAAGACGAAAGGGGGGAAAAAAAAAAAAAAAAAAGGAGAAGAAAAACAGAAGACAATATGAGGGAGAAAGAGGCAGATGCTAAGAGAGAAATACAAATACACACGCACACAGAGTGAAAAAAAAAAGGAGAAGAAAACAGAAGACAATATGAGGGAGAAAGAGGCAGATGCTAAGAGAGAAATACAAATACACACGCACAGAGAGTGAAAAAAAAAAAGAAGTTTTTCTGTTCACTAAAACACAATTCAAGGTTCGCTTCCACTGCCTTTTCACTGGCAGAGCAAGAGAGTGAGGGAGACAGAGAGAGAGAGACACACACACAGAGAGAGACAGAGAGAGAGACAGAGAGAGAGATGGAGAGAAAGAAAGTGAGAGAGAGAGAGAGACAGAGAGAGAGAGACATAGACAGAGAGAGAAAGAAAGCGTGCGCATGCGCGCTCGCGAGAGAGAGAGAGAGAGAGAGAAAGCGAGAGAGAGACAGAGAAAAAGCCAGAGAGAGACAGAGACTGAGAGAGAGAACCAGGAATACAGCTTTAGATTAACATCAACAATCCTGAAAATCTGGAATGAGAGGCAATGGCATTGTCTGACATCACTGCCTGCTGAGTACTCCACCTTCCCACTGCTGCTAGCTCTGCTAGGGTTCCACATCGTACGTGATTTGACACGTGGTGATGATGCTTTCTTTTGAAGTGTGTGCGCGTGTGCATGTATGCGTGCATGTGTATGTGTGTATGTTTATGTGCCTGTGTGTGTGTGTGTGTGTGTGTGTGTGTGTGTGTGTGTGTGTGTGTGTGTGTGTGTGTATCTGTGGTGTAGAGACAGACAAAACGAGCTGATAATCAGAAACAGACAGGCACAGTGAGATGCAAGACAAGAGCATTACAGACAGATGGACAAACAAAAACAAAGAGAGACAGGCATAGACAGAGACACGAAGTGAGAACAAGACCACTAAAGCATGCATGTAACGAATTTATGTGAGTATGCTAGAAACCATGTATCCTTAAGCCCACATGAACATAGTACCTGTGTGTGTGTGTGTGTGTGTGTGTGTGTTAGGTGTGTGTGTGTGTGTGTTGGTTGTGTGTGTGTGTGTGTTGGCTGTGTGTGTGTGTGTGTGTGTGTGTGTGTGTGTGTGTGTGTGTGTGTGTGTGTGTGTGTGTGCGTGTGTGTGTGTTGGTTGTGTGCATGCGTGTGTGTGTGTGTGTGTGTATGTGTGTGTTGGGTGTGTGTGTGTGTGTGTGTGCGCGCATGTGTGTGTGTGTGTGTGTGTGTGTGTGTGTGTGTGAGCAAGAGAGAGAGAGAGAGAGAGAGAGAGAAATTAATAAATTACACTCTGTTAACACACGGCCATGTGTATTTGACAGAGAACATAAACTATATTCTATTCTTCAAGCATTCTCAGTATCATGGGGACCACACCACGATCCAACAGAAAGAAAAGAGGACAGTGAAAGGCTGAAAGGGAGGAAAATGGAAGGAAGCAGTATAAAAAATAAAAAAAAGAAATGTTACCAAAAATAAGCAGTCAATATTAAATCTACAACGAAGAGGGAAATTACGATAATAAATAAAAGAGGAGACCACACAATAAAGGATATCAGAAACAAAAACAAAACAAAAATCCAGATGGGAAATAAACGTTTGAAAAAAAATTCAAAGAAATTAATGATTTCTTTCTGAGACTACAATGGAAGTTTCTGTTTAGCTTTTGAAGATATTTTTATGATAATAGTTTAGCTCCCCCCCCCCCCTCCCCCCCCCCCCCCCCCCCCCCCCCATTTTTTTTTATCTTACATCCCAGAATCTGTCAGATGAGACACGGAAAGGATGAGTAAAAACAAAAAAAGAGAGATGGTGGGGGGGGGGGGGGGGGGGGGGGCGCGCGCATCACATGTTCCTGAAGGACTGGAAGTCAGGGAAGGGGGAAAGTGGAGGGGGGTGGGGGGTGGGGGGAGGGGATGGCATGAAATGACCAGGATATCTTGAGGAGATGATGCAGTATTTTGAGCCAATGGTGCACATGTCATTTTTACATGACGATCTGAACAAGTACTTTACACATGCAGATATTCACATACTGGCACTCAAGTGTGTGCAAACACACACACACACACACACACACACACACACACACACACACACACACACATGCTCACACACACACACACACACACACACACACACACACACACACACACACACACACACACACATGTGGATATCTCTGATGACAACCTCTTCCAAAGAAATATCCACACTTTAAAAAAAAAAAACAAAAAAAACCCAGCAACTCTGAATCCAGCAATCTGATTATCATGCTTTGTGTATCACACTTTATTTTTAGTTGTATTGAATCATAGTCATCTGATACAAAATACATCATTTCCACCCATACATTAGTTCCAACCATGCTGGACTTCCAAAGAATATCACCATGACAACGCCACCATCACAATCTGTACATGAAGCAATAAAATAACAATTTTCTGTTTGATAATTAAACTAAGCACGACCTTCACCTTTCACTTTTTGATCCTGGTTTACCTTCACTCAAGACAACACATCAAAGACGTTACCAACGCCTCCAACTATGCCCATTCTCAGCAACATTCATTTTTCTGTGCAGCGATTCGCAAGCCATCGATAAAATGATCTGCAACCTTATGACCATGACCCGGAACCAAGGTCATTTGACCGTACACCAGAAGGAAGGAGAGAAGGGATGACAGACAGAGAGAGAGTGACGGTGAGTAGGAGGGGCTGGGAGAATAGAGGGTACTGTTGTTTAAAGCCTTGTGAACTTTGAACTCTGTGAAAGTGATTTTCTGCTCTCTCTCTCTCTCTCTCTGTCTCACACACACGCGCACACACACACACACACACACACACACACACAGAGCGAGGGAGAGAGATAGAGAAAGAGAGAGTTAAGAACAGAGAGAGAGAGAGAGAGAGTACAGACAAACTGACAAATACGCACACAAATATTTGCATGATTATGCATGCTTGTAACACCTCCTCTCTCCATGCACCGTCTTCAGTTCACACAGCAGACAATTCTCGCTTCCTTTCAGAAACCATCCTCCGAAGTTCATAACAACAACACTCATCATCACTCCATCATACATATCCTCCCAGCTTTCAAAGGTCCTCCTAAGTTCATGACAACAACACTCATCATCACTCCATCATACATATCCTCCCATCTTTCAAAGGTCCTCCTAAGTTCATGACAACAACAGTCATCATCACTCCATCATACATATCCTCCCAGCTTTCAAAGGGCCATCATCACCTCAAATCTATAAACAATCACTGCACTTCCAATGCACAAATGATCCAATGTTATCACTTCATTGAACCACTCACACAACACCAGGACATACAAACACCCTGATCGTCAGCAGTCTTGAATGTAAGAAGAGAAGTTTGTGTGTGTAGTTTTACTCCTACGCATGTACACAGGCAATTTTGCTTTAAAAGGGGCTTCAACATGCAAACTATGCACACACATGTGCTCTCTCTCTCTCTCTTTCTCTCACTAACATACATATTCAAAATGCCATTTACGGGCATTGTATGAATAGGTGGGGCAACCAGTAATGCGTATGCACACACGCACACACACACACACACACACACACAGTTTCAGCACAGATATGGAAGGCTAAAAATGCCAACAAGATATGCAGACCATTGGCAAGAAAGGTTTGTTATATACACATACATTAAACACACACACACACACACACACACACACACACACACACACACACACACACACACACAAGGATTAAACAATCATTTGTGACCAGTACTACCAAACCACGTAAACCAAACTGCTCTGACACCTGCTCCATTTAACCAATAAAAAGAAACTACAAGTTTCAGTTTCAGTTTCATCAAGGAGGCGTCACTGCGTGCAGACTAGTGCATATACGCTACACCACATCCGCTGAGTTTTGAGACCACGCTATGCATGATTTGAAGCTGATGGATAAATGAATTAATAACTAAGATAAGACAATTGAAGAAGAGGCTCTCGTGGCTACAACTTAGCAGATGTCTGACCTACACACTGGTCAGACCTTGAGTACCTACCTAACATTGGTTGCACCCTTTTTTTTTTCATCATTGTATGAGTATGTAAGTGAATGTACATGTGTGTGTACCGATGTGTGGGCACAGGCCCATGTGTGTGCGCGCGAGCGCATGTGTGTGTGTGCATGATGTGTGTGTATGCGTATGCAAGAGAACATGTGAGTGTGCATGCGCATGCGTGTGTGCGTGCTTGTGTACGTGCGCACGCACATGTGTGCGCACACGTGTGTGTGTGTGTGTGTGTGTGTTTGTGTGTGTGTGTGTGTGTGTGTGCATGCACGCCCATATGTGTGTGCATGTGTGCCTGCGAGTGTGTGCGCATGTGGGTGCGTGTGCAGATGTGCATGTGCCTGTGTGTGTGATTTGTGGCTGTTATGTGATCATACACACGTATCTGCATATGTATGTGTACATAAAAGTGTGTATGTGTGTGTGTGTTGTATGTGGGCGTGTACCCATGTGCGTGTGTATGCAAGTGCGCATTCATGCATATGCGTGTATGTGCGCACACGTGTGGCTGTGGATGTGCACATGCAGAAACTACAACAGTACAGAAAAAGATAAGGTGAGACACATGAGCCCAACACAATGCATTAAACCGATTTAGAAAAAACAAAATTTTAAAAAGGGGGGGTGGGGGATTGGTTCCATACCCTACATGACCACTTGAACGCAGCTTGTTTAACCCCTCACATTCTCTCAGGGTGCACTTTCGAAGTGGTGGTGTCCCTGCTCTCCTCCGTGCCTGCCTTACCTCACACACCCCCTAAAGACTAACTGGTGCCCATTGCTAGCTGGGTGGGTGGACCACGGCGGTGCCTTCAAACCACAGCATGCACCTGGTAACTGGACTGGATTAGGATGCCCTTGCTTTTGGGGAGCGAGAGCTTTTGCCTATATCTGTGTACACGTTCTCATGGAAACCCCAACAGGTCTTTCAGGTTTACTTATGCTTTTTTCAAGTATAACAGAGTATCACGCAGAGTGTCCATCCTTCTGACTTCTATTGACAAGGCCTGTCTGACCTGTGCAGGTCAAGTCATAACGCTAATAGCCCAGCTGTGATAATGCTAATAGCCCAGCTGTGATAACGCTAATAGCCCAGCTGTAATAACGCTAATAGCCCAGCTGTAATAACACTAATAGCCCAGCTGTAATAACGCTAATAGCCCAGCTGTAATAACACTAATAGCCCAGCTGTAATAACGCTAATAGCCCAGCTGTAATAACGCTAATAGCCCAGCTGTAATAATGCTAATAGCCCAGCTGTAATAATGCTAATAGCCTAGCTGTAATAACGCTAATAGTCTAGCCAGTCATGCAGGCCACCTGAGGGCAGTTACAAGCAAGTGAAAAACCAGACTATGCACAAGTCGAACTGACAAGCCAAAAACGCCAAGCCAGGTCAAGCAGTAAAACATAAATACTGATTAACTACAAAGTATATAGACAACCACATGAAAGTGAGATCATACGAAAAATTTCAATTTTTTTTTTTTTTAAATCAACAACAGAAAAAAAAAAAAATCACATCAGGCAGAACATCTTAGAATAAAGTTTTTATAGAATCCGTTGTAAAATGTTTGCGTCTCTTGATTAATCCCGACACTTAATCAAAGGATGTTAAAGCTGAATAAAACAGCATTAACGCTGAGCCGTCTCCTGCCCAGTATGCAACATAAAGCCTTCCCACTGTTTTACACAAAAACAAAAACAAAAAAAAGGAGTAAAACAGATTTGACGATCACATGACTGACGGTACAACCAGGTTTTTTCCTCTTTACAACTTCCCTAGACAAATGGAAGCAATTCCTACAGGACTGGTAGAGGCCTAGAGATCTGAAATTTTGATGGTGGAGAATTTCTCATCTCCTTCCCCTCCTTCACTCCCCCCATGCTGCACCTCCCTCCCCCGAAAAGCCCTGTAATATTTTGAAAACTTACTTGGTCTTCATAATTTCAACACCGAAGGACAAAATCTTCCAATCAGATGAAGATCTGCATTGAAAGGGCGGAATTAACTGCTAGAGCATTTGACAGTTCTGAGCCTTCGGTAGCAAATCCTCTTCATGTTCATCTCATCTTAAAATATTTTCTTGCAACCAGTTTCTCACATCAAGTTGCAAGTTTTGATGACCACAGCCAAGCCAAGCACTCACAGCCTGATCACAGCGGTCAAACTCACAGGGAAAAAGAAATATCACGTCATAAACAGGTCAAATCATCCAAGAAAAAAAAAAAACTGAAAAAAAGAAACACACAGTAAAAGTAATTAATGACGTAGTAGAAAAATTATTGACACATACAATTAGGCTGAGCTGGAAGCATCAAGCATTCCCCTTAATTTCTTGCTTCCAGAGTTTTAAAACAAAAATCACTGAAAAAAAAGTAATGAAAAACATCTTAATGTCACAAAAAAACAACAACCCATATACATAAAATAAGCTATACAGGTTAACACACTCAGCAGAATGGGCAGTCCACTTTGGACAGTGTGTGCAATTTTCACCATCAAACATCAGATTACATTGGGGAAAAAAAAAAAAAAAAGCTGCTTTGTTTGAAACTGCTATTGAATGGAAAAAAAAAAGTATGTTTCCAGAACAAAGACAGGAGGATCGACCACAAAGGCAGAACAATAGATATATAAAAGAAAACCAAAAATGAACTTATAACAAAAATAAAGGGAAGAGTGAAAGAGAGTGACAAAACACCAGGAAGCTCTTGCATAGTAGTTCTAAGCGGAAGGAGAGCTGTTTGTGCTGAAAGAGTCCAAGGAATCCCCCACATGGGACCTCCCATACCACATTCTTCCAAACCATTCACTGTACCTTTGGCAACATTGATGTTTAGGGGTCCCCCATTTTTTTTTTCCCTTTAATCTTCACCTTCTCTTGCATCCCTCAGTTCAAGATCACAATTTGTGCAACAACAACAACAACAAAAGTTTTCAAAATTGTGAAAAAAACCTTTTCATCATTTAGTTTCCTCTTCATTTTTCCACACCAGCACAACATTTCTGCAGTCGCAGTCTGCCAGGAATTTTTGCAGCCTAGCTTTACTGACTTCCAGTTTTATTATCTCAAGCTAGATCTTTCTTGTTTGATTTAAAAGATTAAATCCAATAATCCATCAGATTTGGCTGCTCCAAAAATGGTTCACACCTTGCGCAGACCACACGAGAACAAATGACAAACTGACCACACACATCAGATGAATGGATGTGAAGGACAGGTGAGATCGTGAAGTGAAATAAATTCCTCATCACTGTAGTTATAGGTTATAAGTATGCTGACCCATTATGAACCTCAGCGTAAAATTTAGAGTGTTGGTCAGGAAATTTGAGCAACACTCTCAGAGACGCATCCATTAAGTGGATGAAACTCGACTGTGTGGTCCCAGTCTTCCCAACTGACCCGTAGCAAACTCAACTCTGGGTAGGAGCCGGTCGGGGCAGAAAAATTCACACATGACTCTGATGGGAATCCAACCCGTGACCTCCTAGCCAGGAGTCCGCAGTGCTACCCACTTCACCATGGCGGCTGATCTTCAAAACAGCGTTTGTTCTCATCTCTTCTGTCACATGGACTGATTTATCTTCCATTTATGACCCCGTCACTGCTGTAAAACAGGATGATGAACAGGCTAAATGTATTTTATCTATCACATGAGGCAGCTTCACTCCTTTGAGGGTACCATCTCACTTTAAGCCACAAACGGAAATCGTGTCCCTTCTCAAGCACAGGCTTTGTTTTTCTTGTTTTGTGACATGGTGCACCTTTTCTTCCGCACTGTCAGTTTCAGAGTCAGTTAAAAAAAAAAAAGCCAGTGTGACCATGCAGGGTCCTTTGACTGTTTGAGGGCAACCATCGCATGAAGAAAAGAGTCCTCTCTGAACAAATGACAACAAACACAGGAGACTACTGACAAAACTTATACATCAATTTATTTTCGCAACAACCGACATTCTTAAAAACAAAACAAAAAAAAAAAAAAAGAAGAAAAAACTGCAACATGTGGAAGGCACCATCCATCCTGCATAACTCATCACCCCCTGACTTCAAAATCTACTAAAAGAGAAAAAAAAAAAAAATGACAAGCATATCAGTTTTGAAACATTACAGCCCATGGAGCCTTTTCTGGGTTGTCAAGCTTACTCATGGCAAAAAAAAAAAACAAACAAAAAATCACAGCCAGGAAAGGTCAGATGCTGGAAAAGAGGCAAACGAGTCATGGCCTAGCAGCTAAATTATCAACATTCTTCGGTGGATAAGAGTACGCCATGCTGGGAGAGCAACGCTGGTGCCATGTTTATTTTTGAAGCAGGACAGACAGCCAGCATCCACTCCTGCAGTGCTCTCATGTTCACTGCCTCCTCAAGTCATTTCTGTACAGCCCAGACAGCCACAGAAAGCTCACTGGGGCTGCAAAATTGGAATTATGTGTACACATCAAAAAAACAAAAATCAAGTCACCAACAAAGAGAATGATCTGAAACAAAGTCTGTCATCAACCAGGTTTAAATCAGATCAATGAAAAAATACTGATCATCTTAAAAAAAAAAAAAAAAAAATTTCAAGTCCATCACGTGGAACAGCCTGGAACAAGGTCTTCATGAAATTTGCAGTGCAATATTTGTGCCTACTGTCTGCACATCCCAACACGCGATTAAAAGGAAAGCCATGTGTAATGCTCTGTGGTTTATTGGGGGAAAGCACCAAGACCTTTCTCGCTCTCTCAAAAGTAACATTAAACATCTGTGAAGGGACCGGACATTACGAGTCCATACCTTGTGGCATTCAAGGCAAGCTTGTTGGCAGCTTCACAGATTCCAATGCTGACATAAACTGGTATACACATAGGAAAATATCATTGCAGCCTTTTTTGTAGAGGTATATGGTTCGCAAAGTTTCAAGATCAGCGTTGTCGTTTATATGTTATGGATGGCAACAGCCTTGAGAAAAGAACCTCCTTCTGAACATTCTGTGCTAGTAACGTCCCCTTTTCCTTTCACTCTCAGTAACTCTGTCTCCTCCTTTGTTGTACTGTCGTCTACTGTCCTTTCTGTCTACCATATCTTTTATCTATCTTTTTCCCACAACCTCTTCCCACAAATTTCTGCACTCAACGACGAAGTCGGAGTGAACTGATTATACTCTCGAGTCTAGTGTGAGTATCCCAACAGGGTAAAACGAGTTCACACGCTACCAGATACTGGAACATTGAAGAAGAACAACAACAACAAATGTTTGGGAGAAGACAAGTTCATTTGTCAACCAAATCCCTAATCATCTTTCCTGAACTTCTCTTTCACTGATATAACTTCCCCCCTTGAACTTGAAGTGGCAAATGCCTTTCTAACTGACAAGAAGGATTTAGAAACAAAATTACATTTTTCCTCAGAAGATGCATTGTTTGTGATGTACATGACAAACAGAAAGTTTTGTGCCTGGAGTTTGGAAAAGTGTTTAGCCTGCATGAAACAAGTTAAAAACTTTATGCCTAATAAAAACCCTGACAAACAAACAAACATCAAAAACTTGATGCTGTGAATGTTGCAGACATGAATCATGGACCATGATTTTGAAAGTGATTTTCTAATAAAAACTGGAATTCATGAAATGCCAATACATAGGTGGGGGAGTGGAGGGGGGGGGGGAGAGAGAGACAGATTTAGGCATGGTTGAAACGGGCATAGCACAGACTCATCATACAGCAGACCATGCAACCAACAGCCACAGATAGTGCAAACATCTGAAAATCGAAATCATATCACTGGTGAGCTCACAAATGTACTGACTCCAGTCGTTTCAGTTTGTTCCAGCTTTTCACTCAGTGTTACTGGAACACGGCTAACTACGCTGGGGCCTGTCAGGTATGTCACTTCATGGAGAGAAAAAAAATGTCTGCCCCCCCCCACAAAAGGCAATAAACCCATCACATCTCTCTGAAAATCTCTACATGATAGTGAACTTTCTGACCTCCATAGGTAATATAGAACTAGGTCATGCTGACACAGCCATTACGCAGGATTTTTCACCCCCCAGATCAAACAGGAGAAGTTATTTTGTGATTCGTTGGTCCATATAGTTTGGCAGAGTTATCTCAACACTGTTTTTGATTTGTTAAAATAAAGGCAAAAAAAACCACAAAAAAAAACCAAAAAAAAACAGCACAAAAAATGCCACATGGGCAGTTAGACACTGCCGAATGGACAGCTAGAGTCCATTTTGAACAGAGGGAACATAGTCACTCCCTAGTTGTTGGATTACAACAAAAAAAGAACCAGTATGTTATAAATTGTAATAGAGAAAAAAAAAAAAAAAGCGTGTGTAAAGAAGCCATCTGAATGGTTTACAAAGGATGAAAAACAGTACGTAGTTGTGAAGTGAAATTTTTAAAAAATACATCGAAACGGCTGTCAAAGAGAGTATTGTAAAAAAAAAAAAAAAAAACAATTATCAGCATAGTGCAGAATGCAGGAACACAATGGTCACTGACAGAGCCCAAAACATCCCTACTTCGGCAGTCACTTCAGATTCATTTCTCTTTGAACTGCAAGTGCTTCTAGTTTGAAAACACATTTATACTACTTAAGTAAAGTTGGTTATTAAACTTTACAATATGTGACCACGTCGCATAAGAAGATAAGCCAGGTCTGGTGAAGTCGAACTGTAGTGCAACAGACAGTGGCAGAGGTTAATTTGGGGTAAAATGAGCCTTCTGCACCAGCTTGTAGTAAAACCTTTAAAGTTCGATATATTTCACTTTTTTCTTTTTTTAAGTGGGAATGTCATTAATCAATTGTACACATCTGTTCCTTCATTTATACATGGATACAGCAACGTTAAGTCCATTTTCTCAAAATGGTCTCCAGACTACCGAGGCACTTTGGAACACCATAACTTTTTTTTTTCTCCATTTTTTAGCAAACACAAAACTAAAACTATCGGCAAGGTCTTTCTCTGCTCTTTCTGCCAATGCATATATCTCAATACTTCAAAAAGTCTGACCCATCTATCATTTTGGGGGAGGTTGTCACGTGTGTTTAATTCTAAAAGTGCACATCAGTTACAAGGCTTCAGCTCAACCTTAGAATACACTGTGTACTTGAGGACAGAAGTGTTCAGTGTTCACCAGTCACAGAGACCAACATGCTACAGAAAACACAGTGGAACCTTTCTGGTGGCAAAAAGATCTTCAGACAGTGTAAACAACTGGGTCTTGAATGGGAGGGAATGCTAACTGAGGAACGGTTCTACTACTGGCAAACGGTCATGTTCCATGGGAAACAAGTCTTCAGAGGAAAGTCTTTACTGGGATGCATCATTGTGCATGTATGCGTGAGTGTGTGTGTTTGTGTGTGTGCGTGCGTGCGTGCATGCGTTGCGTGCGTGCGTGCATGCATGCATGCATGCGTGCGTGCGTGCGTGCGTACGCACACACCTGCATGTGTGTACATGTGCGCACGCGTGCAAATGTGTGTGCATGCACATGCGTGTGCATGTGTAAGCCTCAGATCTTTCTGACAGCATCGTGACAAAGAAAACAAAACCTAAAACAAACACAAAATAAAAACAAACAATTTGAAAGAAAAATATTTAAGTATTTGTTTGAGATGATACCCAATCACTTATTCACTGTTAGCCTGCACCTCCCCCTCTTCACCCTCCCCTCCTACAAAGTCACAAAACACAGCTCTTCTCCAAGCAAGTTTCTTTGTCCTTCGTTTTTTTTTTCCAGTCAACAACGCTGGATTTCAACACGACTGGATTACAACAACACTGGATTACAAGTGCTGTACGTCTGAAGGACTTCAATAATAGAAAGAGGAACCGGGATAGGGGAATGATGGAAACATAACGTGATTGGCACCAGCACTCGACGCAGACAGCTGACTGCTGTCCGTGGGTTCCAACCTAGCATCTGCTCTGGGGTCATTGTGCAGTCTCCTGGTGGCAGAGCCAACACCCAGCCTCCGACCGTCCATTGGATCTGACTGGGGGTAGCCTTGGGTGCTCCACGCAGCATCTTGTGAAAGGTTGGGTCTCTCGTAGCCAGGAACATCCAAGTGCTTGTACTCTGAAGGAAGAAAGCCTTCGCCCCCTTGAAACTCTTGCCCTCTGGTCCCTGGGGATAATTCTCGACCAAGATCTATTAGAGCAGGAGGAAGTGGTGGTGGATGGTGATGTCTGCTGCAGAGGTGGAGGATGTGGATGAGGCATCAAGCAGGTCCATCATGCTAGGATCACATCGGTCTGAACTCGGGGGGTGAGGAACAGCAGGGTCCAGTCTGTCCAGCTCCCTGGAGTCCCCTCTTTCCTGCCTGGCTGCTCTGTCCTGTCTGGACAGCGGGGCGTCCAGGACATCCACCAGGTCTGGGTCAGGTGCTCTGTCCATGGGACCTTCCGGTCTCTGGGCTGACCCATGCATCATGCCGTAGCCCACACTCTGACCCACCCTGTCCCGCCTGGCTGCCTGGTCTTGTGTGGCTGTGGCAGGATCCAGCACGTCCATAAGGGCTGAGTCAGATCTGCTTTGTTTGTTGGAAAGATGTTCCTGTCTGGTCGCTGAAAAGGAGTCCGGTGGCTCCCTCTTCCCTGATTCCGCCCAGTCCTGAGCAGTCCTGTCTGTCTTTATCGACTGTGACATATCAGAGTTCTCAAACTGTGCTGCGATGGCAGAATCTGAAACACCAGCCCTTGGTCTGCTGGAGTTTTCGGCTCCTCTCCTTCCAGGAGGCGAAGCCTTCCTTGTTGTGGAAGGCTCCACGTTCTTCCCTACACCTGCATCTAACTTCTGGTGTTTCTTCATGTGCACAGTCAGACTGGTCTTCTGGGCGAAGCAGGCATCGCACAGCTTACACTGGTAGGGTTTCTCCCCGGTGTGTTTCCTCTGGTGGACCTTCAGGGAGTAGCTGGAGGAGAACTGCTGGCTACACCAGCGACACACATAGTTACTGGCCCCAAAATGCTGCCGGGTGTGGTTCAGCCAATGGGAGCGGCCAAAAAACTTCTTAGGGCAGTGCTCGCACTGGAAGCGTTTGCCCTCCGTGTGGTGGCGCCGCTTATGCACCATCATGGAGTCCAGGCGGTCGTATTCCTTGCCGCATATGTCGCAGATGAAGGTGCGAGCCTTGCCGTCCAGCGTGTGCTTGTGGGTGATGTGCTTCTTGACGTGGCTGGGCAGGCTGAAGGTGGTGCCGCAGATGTGGCACTGGCACCGCTTGTGGCGATCCGTCATGATGCCGTGCACCTTCAGCAGGTGGGTGTCCAGGTGCACGGGCACCTTGAAGACATCCCCACAGGTGTCGCACAGGTAGCCCTGCTTGTCCGTGAAGAGGTAGTTCATCTCCAGGTACAGCAGCTTCTTGCCTTCGGGGCACCTGCTGACACAGCTGAGGCTGCCCTCAGGGCTGATGCAGATGTGGCCTGCCGTGGGTTCCCGGGTCATGGTGCTGCCGCACAGCATGCAGGTGAACAGCCCGTGCACTTTGGCCTGGAAGACAGGACACAGTCATGAAAGACATCACACATTCATGACAGACATGACGCATTCATGACAAAACATCATTCATGACAGACATCACACATTCATGACAGACACCACACATTCATGACAGACACACCACACATTCATGACAGACATCACACATTCATGACAGACACCACACATTCACTTGTCTGATATATCATTTCATGCATGTCCATACTTATACATCATCCCATTTGTTACAATCACTCTACCTCCTTTTTTCTTGAAGATTTTAAGTCTTAAACAACTTAACTAGAGAGATGAACGAGTTGCGGTAACACGTCTGTTGGTGTCTTTTGCCAGCTTATGTCGCGTATATCCATGCCTGGTGATGTGGCCTGTGATCATACCCCCTACACTTTGCAACAACAAACGCCCTCGTTTGCCCAGTGGGTAAAGCTTTGTTTTTTCAATCCTGGAGTCTTGGCTTCAGTACCCATGTGTGACAGCAAATTAAGAAGATTTTCTCTGTACAATCCACATCTGTGCCCACTCAAACATCCTCCAAGTCTTTCGGATGAGGCTTTCAACCATGTAAACACGCGCATCCAGAAAAAAAAAAAGTGCATGTGTTCAATCCAATTTCATCTTTTGCAGCTGAGTTAGCCATAGCATGCTGGTGGAACAGATAAAAACAACAACAACAGCAACAGCAACAACAACAACAACAAAACAAACAAGCAACAAAACCCCACGCACATTGACTGGAGTTGTTATAAACATCATCCCCTAAGATGTAATGTGGCTACTTTATTGGTCAGATTAAAACAGCCACATACACACAAAAATTTCATCGAAGATGAACTTCATTCTTCTTGCTGCTGAACAAGGAAGAATAAAAAAAAAAAGAATTGGGGAGGTTGATAACAAAAAAGAAATTCTATTTCTATACCAGTAATTATATCATTGTTAAAACAAGAACACACTCACACCCACCTGTCTTAATCATAACTATCACGGATTTCAACCATCAGCCCAAAGAAACTTTTGCATTTTAATCATAATTCTTCAAACCTTTAAAATAGGAACACATTTGGATCAATGTCATGACATAAACAAAAACAAAAACAAACCGCAAATCTTAATATCTGTCATAGTAGCATGAATATTTATGCAGCATTTGTGATGTAACATCATCTGGCATTAAGTTTCACTATTTTTTTTTTCTTTTAAGTTACAAAATAATAGACAAGAGCAACAAGTAAAGTATCCTTTCTCCTATAGTTTCCTTTTTAACAAACAAAACAAAACAAAACAAAACCCCAACAAAATTTTACCTTTACAACCCATAGACAATACCACCTACTATGTCCAGATTTCCACGTTGTGTCACCCTCCCAAATTTTAACTATGAAAATGATTTTTACATTGGAGATAATCCCAAGCATTTTGTTTTGCTCTTTTGTTTCTTCCTCTCACAACAGTTATCTCTGTACACTTCTCAGAAGAACCATTCCACACTTCAAAGCGTCATAAAGCTATATTATACTGTGTTATGGTGCACATGGGTTGCTTTCAGCCATGGTGAGCTCCTGCCAGAACAATCTTCATTCTCCAGAAGAGGTCTGAGCTCTGAAGACTGTGGGGCTTATGCGGACATGGGATTAGATATGGTCATTCTTGTTACTGCTTTTCTTTTCTTTTTTTTTTTTTGGATTAAGATCTATCATTTGCTGATACTGCTATATGTACAAAACGCCTGTCCTCTTCTTCATGCTTGCCATGTTCTCCATCCTGTTCCCAATCAGCACCTCACTCCCCTGCTCTTACATATCCACCCTGTTCTGCTGGTGGATGCTGCACATCTTACAACCCCCTCCCAGAGCCTAGCCCTCCCCTCTCCCGGCTCATTCCCTCTCTGACAAGGCCACCTCATTCAGGACACCAGGTCCTCTGTTGCATACCTTTTTTGTAGGCATCTTGAGGATGGTCGATCCCAGCTGCATTGTCACGTAGCATTCTGAGGGCAAGAAGAACAGAACAAGATTAGATCGTTGTGAACATCACTTGCTTCTAGGCCACAGCAATGAAGAATTCCATCAACTGTGGGAAAGAAGGTGTGGAGAAAAAGGAGGAAGCGGGCAAGGAAAAAGGTAAGAGAAAGTGAGGGAGGGGAGAGAGAGAGAGAGACAGACTGACAGACAGACAAGCTAGACAGATACAGACAGACAGACAGGGAGAGAGAGAGAGAATGGCATCTGCCAGGGAGAAATTATGTCCCTTCACGTGTTAATGGAATGCCCTGTGCGTGCCTGCACCCTATGTGAACACAGCGCAGGCTTCCAAGGGTGGTGCAGGACTGCTCCCAGCTAGTTTGTTCGACAGTCGAGGACAGTACTTCCGTGGATCCTACCTACACCTTCAGGCGTATCTTTTTCTTGTCTGCCTTTTGGCCAACTCTGGGGAAAGGTCCAGTGACGGCGAGGAAAGACTCACAGACTGCACGGAAAGTCCTGTTGACAGCAGGAAAGACTCACTGACCACAGGGAAAGTCCTGTTGACAGCAGGAAAGACTCACTGACCGCAGGGAAAGTCCTGTTAACAGCAGGAAAGACTGTGACCTGGGAGTCGCTTCAGAGAGCCACTGAACCTCATGGCAAAAGCTTGGCCATGTCTGGAGTTGTACTGTTGTTGCCTGTCAGCTGAACAGCAACGAATGAGGCTATGGGATGCACACGGCAGTCGCTTAGTGGTGGCATTTTTTGCCAGTGGGCTCTGCAGTCATGAACTATGGGCTGGTACACCCTTGGAACGCTCCTGTGAAGGTTCTGTCGTGTCACATCCAGTGGCCATTACAGAATGGCATCTCCCAGGGAGAAATTATGTCCCTTCACGTGTTAATGGAATGCCTGTGCGTGCTTGCACCCTATGTGAACACAGTACAGGCTTCCAAGGATGGTGCAGGATTGCTCCCAGCTAGTTTGTTTGGCAGTCAAGGACAGTAGTTCTCTGGGTCCTATCCACACCTTTGGGTGTGTGTTTTTCTTTTCTTCTTATTTGGAGGGTCTTTACTGGGCAACTTTCCGTCTATACTGAATAACACCCACCCATCCATGTACAGTCATTACATACCTGTCCACCTGAAATTCATGAAAGATCATAGTTCTTTCAAGACCAGAGGATTTTGCAGGAAATAAAAGTGTTTTCAGAATTTCTGAGAAACTTGTGATATGCCTTTTAACTGAAAATTTGAAGTCCTCCAATCAAAAGGCGTTCAGCTTTTTAGCATGGTCGGAATAAACCGTTTCACAGGACAATAATGAAACCATTAGAGGCCAATCCACTTCCTACTGATCTCATTCTTGTTACGCTGAAAAAATAGTTGCTGTCAAGAAAACAAAAGAAAAAAACTGGCTTCTTCATCAACAGTGAATAAAATGCACAACATTATCGTCAGGTGTACTTTTTGGAAATGAGGCACATCAAATGCTATTTTATGTACCATGGTAATCAGTACACATTAAACTAAAGGTGTATGGTGTAAAGTCTTGTCCTTACAGAAAGCCCTCCAAGACCTAGGACTCCATCCTTTTAGCATCTTCTTTCTGGAACATTCCTCTCTTCATCTGTACTAAGCTGACGGTATTCAACTTCATCAGTTGGCACCTATAGAGAAATTGATTCACTGACATCTCAAACACAGGAGTGCATTGGTGACATGAAGATCTGGACAACTTTCAGTAAATTTCAACTTGATGATGAAAAGTCTGCGCTTGTGCTAACTCATCCGCCTAAAATTCTTTATCCGCCATCTCTTCCTGACTCTATTCTGATTAACGACACACCTGATTCTTCGTCTTCAAACGGCAGTCTTGGTATAACTCTTGAACAAGTCTATTTCCTTTCAACAGTACATTTCAAACCTCTGTAAGGTTGACTCTCTCTACTTGTACAAAAAAACAAACAGAAAAATCCCTAATGTGCACTTTTGTCCTTTCAAAGATTATCGACATAATTCCTTTTTCTCTGACCTACCCGAAAATCTGTCAGACTTCGATGAATCCAAATCAATGATTACAGATTTATTTGCAGAGCTTCTAAACATGACCATATTTCTCCACTTCTTTACTCTCTTCACTGGTTCCTTGCCTATTGCAGACTGAATAGAGTACAAGCTATCTACTCTTTCTTACTTTTTGTCAATAGCTCTGGACCAGAGTGTCTTTCTGCGCACCCCCCCCCCCCCCCCCCCTAAATATTGCAAGCTCAGCTCTTTTGAATATTGACTTCTTGGGGTACATCATATGAGAACAAAAACTAAGATTAAAGAACAAAGATCTTCAAGTTCCAAAACATGGAACAACTCCCTAACAAGCCTTCAACACTCTGATTCCCTCATCTCTTTCAAATTCGGCCTCAGATCTCTTCTCTCGGCTGTTGCTCTGGTTGAGGCATTTTGAACATCATGTACCTCTGCACAGTCACTCCATGATGTGGTTGATTTTGTGGTTGAGGCATGGCCATTTAAACATCATGTACCTCTGCACAATCACTCCAGTGATGTGGTTGATTTTGTGGTTGAGGCATGGCCATTTAAACATCATGTACCTCTGCACAATCACTCCAGTGATGTGTTTGATTTTGTGGTTGAGGCATGGCCATTTAAACATCATGTACCTCTGCACAATCACTCCAGTGATGTGTTTGACTTTGTGGTTGAGGCATGGCCATTTAAACATCATGTACCTCTGCACAATCACTCCAGAGATGTGTTTGATTTTGTGGTTGAGGCATGGCCATTTAAACATCATGTACCTCTGCACAATCACTCCAGTGATGTGTTTGATTTTGTGGTTGAGGCACGGCCATTTAAACATCATGTACCTCTGCACAATCACTCCAGTGATGTGTTTGACTTTGTGGTTGAGGCATGGCCATTTAAACATCATGTACCTCTGCACAATCACTCCAGTGATGTGTTTGATTTTGTGGTTGAGGCACGGCCATTTAAACATCATGTACCTCTGCACAATCACTCCAGTGATGTGTTTGACTTTGTGGTTGAGGCATGGCCATTTAAACATCATGTGCCTCTGCACAGTCACTCCAGTGATGTGTTGACTTTGTGGTTGAGGCATGGCCATTTAAACATCATGTACCTCTGCACAGTCACTCCAGTGATGTGGTTGATTTTGTGTTGATGGCATGGCCATTTAAACATCATGTACCTCTGCACAGTCACTCCAGTGATGTGTTTGATTTTGTGGTTTGGGGCACGGCCATTTTAACATCATGTACCTCTGCACAATCACTCAGTGATGTTTTGATTTTGTAAGTGTGCATGCATACATGTACATGGAAATGTGGAGAAATTTCTTTTTCTATTCAGATGTATATTTTTGGGTGTGTATGCTGTTGTTGTTTTGCTATCTTATGGATGCTCTTGTTGTTTTGCTATCTTATGGATGCTCTTGTTGTTTTGCTATCCTATCATCCATGCCACTCGCGGCATCATCCCCATTTTCGACTCCGTGTCCAAAGTCAACCCCTGGCATGTCCTGCTCACATGTACAGTTTGTGAGGTGCATTTTGAAGCAAGTATGTGTAATACTGATGCAGTGTGTTACGTAAAAATACAGTGTTTGTTGCACACATTTTTTTTTCTTTCACAGCGACAAGAGTAGCTTTCTGCACAGGGTGCTAAATAAGCATACATAATCATTAACATTACTTCACTGCCCTTCATAAATGACTCCCTCCCATTCAAGATTTTTTTCTTTCTTTCTTTTTTCGTTTTTTCAAACATTCTTTTCCTCTTCTAAACTAAACTGATCTCCAAACACAACGACTCTCCCCGGTAACCATTCAGCACTGAAGGATTCCTTCAGGCTGTTACAGACAGGTGTCAACTCTGTCCTCAAGTTACTGATCCTCCCCACCAACAGCTGGGTACCCACCTCGCGGCTGCAGCGTGGGGCTCCAGTGTTTGTGCTTGACGTGACTCAGCACCGTGTAGTCGCGGGCGAACGGCTGGTGGCAAAAGTTGCACACATAGATCTCCGTACTGACTGGCTCCGGGGCGGCAGGTTCCACCTCCAGCCCCAAGTCCCCCTGTTTGGGAGGCCCTGCAATCAGGGGTCAGAATGAGGATGTTGCGACACTGGCCAACATCTACTGGTCCCTGGCACTGGAATGACCACTACTGGTTCACCTCCAAACGATGGAGAACAGGGCAATCTTCCTTGCTACAGTCTTTCATGGACATTTTTTTTTCTTTTGTCATGTTCCACATGGGATTTTCTTACATGGAATTTTCCCTAATCAGAATTTCAGGAACATAATTTCAATTATCAAAAAACAAAGGCTTTGATATATTTCTTTTTTCTTTTTTTTCTCCGTTACTCAGAATACTTTCCTTAAATTCAGAAAAACAATTTTGGCTGAAGACCAGTATAAGATTCTGATCCCTGATTACAGATTAGGCTAATCACCGCAAGTTTTCTCCATCGATCATCCAAATTGGAGATATCACACACACACGCACGCACACGCACACACATAGAGAGAGAGAAACACACACGCATAACATACATACACACCTCATGTACCTCTGCACAACAGAAAACTATAGACAAATACGAAAAAAATCTTTTGTTTTGAAGAGCAAGTTCATTACACACAATCGGTGGAAAAAATACATGAAAACAAAAGGAACACACACACACACGTACACACACATATTATCACATTAGCTATTGCTGGCTACATGGACATATTTCAATAATAAAATCATCACACACACACACACACACAATTGACAGCACAGCGTAGTATGTGATGAGCTGACGTATTGATGAACTGATGTGGTTACAGAGTTAGGGGGGTGTTCTGCCATAAGATGCATCTATATATTTGAGACTTTTTAAGAATCTTTCAGAGAAACAGACAGACAGACGGACAGACAGACAGAGACAAAGCAAGAGAGACAGAGAGATACACAGAGAGAGGAGACGACAGACAGACAGACATATATACAGATAGACAGAGACAGACAGACAGAGACAGAAAGACAAAGAGAGAGACAGAGAGAGAGAGAGAGAGAGACAGAGAGAGAGAGACAGACAGATAGACTGACAGACAGACTTTGTTTGCTGTTACCCCCCACCCCCTCCCCCACCTTCCCCAATCCTGCAACCACAAAGGTGTGGGAATCAATACTACTTTTATTTATTAGGTATCCCTGTTATAATGTTGGAAGACAGAAAAGATGGACAGTGAGGGTTTTCAAGTGATAAAAAAAAAAAAAGAAAGTCAACCTCACTGGTGGTTCAAACTCACAACATCAGCTGCACAGGCGAATGCTCAAGCCATTTGACAATGCACCTCTTTATTTGTTTTATTTGTTCAACAGCTACAACGATACCCACCTAACTGTATCTCTCCGCCTCCCCACCCCTCTCCCCATCCCATCTCTCCCAGTAACTGTCACACTACTGCACTGGTGCAGAGCAACAGTCCACACACAAGCTGTGCTCTGCTGACTTCAGAGAAGACAATGTCTGCCCAGGTGGAAAACACCTGGGAACACACCTCCACTTTGCCTAAGCAGCATTCCTTTGGAGTTATGTTTTCTTGTGGGAGCAAGACCTACCCTACTTGTGTATTGTTTATTATTTACTGTTCCCTGCCTCATTTCATATTTGATTCGTTTCAATTTCATCCGAGGTTATTTGTATTTGTTTCTGTCCGTCTTTGTATTTGTCTGACTTTATTCAAGTTTATAAAAGGCTGTGCCAGTCTCGAATAAAAGTTACTTTATATTCATTCATTTCTCCAGCTCTTGTTGCTGTGTATATGTGTTCGGTATGGGGTACATGGGCAAGCTTGGAGCATCCTTTTTTTCCCAAGGGATGTTTCCTTGTTTGTTCTGTGTGCTCTGTGCTGTCATGTCTGCTAGGCAATTCAGTGTCATAAGCAGCTTTCCTAAACTTTGTTTTCTTGTGGGAGCAAGAGTTACCCTACTTGGTTATTCTCTACTTGCCTGTCGACACTGCTCTTTTGTGACATCTCCCCAACTTTGCTAAGTTTTTCTCTTTATCCTTACGTCAGCAGACTCCATTGTTAAGCCTGGTACTCTTCACATCAAATTAATGCGTGTGTACGGACATGAGTTTCTTCAGCACCAAAGTGGCCATCCATCTTTTCATGCCAACTGGATGGCAAGAGAAGTTTCATTTTCCTTGCGTGGGCTTCTTTTTCATAATGCTGTATGCACATTATGTGTGTTGACGATGAACCTGACCAATGAAATTCTAACTACACACATAAGCACAGCACAGCAGCCATGTCATAGTCTGAGATGTGATGTGCTTTCTCCCTCTTTTTTTTTCATTGCTCTCTCTCTCTCCTCAACTGGCCCAGAGTGACTGATGAATAACATGTGTACGCCTGACGGCTCCTCCCCCCCCCCCCCCCCCCCATCCCATCCTGACCTTCTCTGTCTCTCTCTCTCTCCACACACAAGAATGCACACACACACACACACACACACACACACACACACACACACACACACACACACACAACACTGCATCATCTTTTCCTTTCTGTCACTATGTCAGTAACACATTTTACTGGGAAAATGGTAATGAAAGAATACCCAGCAAATATACAAAATAGCATCACATATGCACAAAATAAAAAAGTTAAAATACCCTTCAAATTCACAAAATACTCACAACACATACCATTCCCCCCATTAAAAAAAAAAAAAAAAAAATTCTGGCACCTAAAATTTGTCAATATAAAAGGAACAAGCATAATAGTTAATGTAACAACATCAAGATCCAACCAAGAATCCATCAGCCTGATCAGGCATTACTAACGATGTCATTCAATTGACAATACAATTTTTTTCAACCAGATTTTAAACGAGATAAGGATACTGCACAGTGAGTCATTCACGAACTTTTTTCCCTGTAAGAATGGAAAATAAACAAATCCCCAATCACATACACAATCAGATTGTCAATCACATGGGATAAGCCTGTTAAGGATACTTCTGCAAAACTAGCTTAATAATTTTTTTAGAATTAGCACATTAAAAAAAAAAAAAAAACCCACTAAAATCACTCTTAACTAATATCAACACAATAATAATTTTCTAAAAATGTTCAAAGTAAAGACTCATAATAACAGTTAAGTTTAAAAACATTTTAAACAACTAAATAAATGTAGGCAAATCTAAAAATAAAGTATAATCCTATTCCTACAAAAAAAATTTTTTTTAATCAGTTAGAATACGAAGCTATAACCAAAGCAACGCAAACAAAAAATCAGATAATATATATGAAAACCAAAACAAAATATTAGAATCATTTCATTCTTAACTCAATCTGAAGCCAGATACTGTATGACCAGAACAACTTGTTACTTTCAATGACTGACTGCTGAGCCTGGTTCATAGCTGATTCAGTCCTTACAATTCAACTTTCGTCAAGGAACAATGGATGCACAGAAACTAGGCTGCATATATATATATCTATTAAACCATGAGATCTGAATTGTGTAAAGACTGACATAGAAGTAAATCAAAGCATACGAAACACACACACACACACACACACACACACACACACACA
The DNA here is from genome assembly GCA_033310375.1 of Conus canariensis. Taxonomy (NCBI): domain Eukaryota; kingdom Metazoa; phylum Mollusca; class Gastropoda; order Neogastropoda; family Conidae; genus Conus; species Conus canariensis. The sequence continues at coordinate 26,390,133 of CM065743.1, forward strand.
CACACACACACACACACACAAACCAAAGGGCAGGGCGGGGCTACAGGACAAGACTTAATTGATGCCTTGCTAATATCTCCTTTATTTTGTTTGATGATACAACTAAAACGGAGTTTGAAAAGCACTTCCCTAGTATGGCTTAGTACAGCGTCTGAGAATGTGATACATATATATGCATGTGCAAGTAGACAGTTTCCGAGCAAGGAGATGCATTCATGAGTATGCTGCTTGATTTAAGCCTGTGGTGAAGTTACATGTGAAGTACGTGTGTGTTGTGTGTGTGTGTGTGTGTGTGTGTGTGTGTGGTGTGTGTGTGTGTGTGTGTGTGTGCGTGCATGCATGCGTGCTGCGTGCGTGCGTGCGTGTGAGTGTGTGTGTGTGTGTGTGTGTGAGAGAGAGAGAGAGAGAGAAAGAACAGAGAGAGAGAGAGTGTGTGTGTGTGTACGCGTGTGTGTACATTTGAGTAAATGTGTGGGCATGCAGTTCAGTGCATGCATAAATGTGTGTGAAAGTACACTGACTCTGGATGTATGATACCTCTATGTCATGTTGGTTCATAAACGAAACACTTTACAGAAACAAAAAAAAAAGGACAAAAGAGAGTGATAAAAGGCACTTGTTACACTATTCTAAACCAGTGATTTTACACACACACACATCCTCTTACAGCTTATACACATGACTCTGTACCTCTCGTAAGACATTATCTTCAAGTATGACACGTTCATCAACATAGCTCATCTGTTCATTGAATCAGCTGCATGGGAACAAACGATTCTTCAGTGAACAGCAAGCAGTTCAGTCAGCATGTGAGATCACTTTTTACCCGCAGACGAAGACATGCTTCTTTTACACAATGTAGCTGCCATCTTCGACACCAAATGTCACACACCAGGGCTCCAGATAAGGAAAAGCAAATATCGCTGAAATTCAAGGGCGGAGCGAGGTTGGGGGTGGAAGGGGAAATGGGGAAAGGGGAGGTCCAGTAGACAAAGATCCCCTTCCCCTGGGAAAAGAAAAATTTGAATTGTCATCCAACACCAGAATCTTCAACACCACTTGAACAGCACCAACAATCTAATACAGATCGAATCCAAAGTATATCATTTTGAAGACACCTGCAGTGGTTTAGCATCTTTTGGAAGAATCAATGAAGTTGTCGGCACTACTTTACTGCACCAAACTGTTTGAGACGTCAGTCAGTCTGCTGTCTGGAATTGAAACCACCTTATTCACTGCAGAGAGGGCGGAGTCATTGTGTACTGGTGGTTCTCTGACAGACGGCTGCCCTGCATGATCCTCCTTCCCACCATCTGAGAGGGCTCTGCGGCTGGTGCTGGCTGCCAGGAGAGAGGTGTGAGGGACAGGGACGGAGGGATGGCGCCTCTTCACGTGCACCACCAGGCTGCTGCGCTGGACAAAGTCGGCCTGGCAGGCGGGGCACTTGTAAGGCCTCAGACCGGAGTGGATGCGCATGTGGGTGACCAGGTTGGAGTTGCAGGTGAAGTCCTTCTGGCAGACCTCGCACAGGTACGGCTTCTCGCCCAGGTGGCGGCGCGTGTGGGTGATCCACAGGTGCCTCTTGAAGAACTTCTTGGGACAGAACTGACACTGGTAGGCCCGCCCCACCACGTGGCTGTACTTGCGGTGGCAGTAGAGCGAGTTCATGGAGGTGAAGGACTCCCCGCAGTAATCACACATGAAGGCACTAGGTTTCTCCCCCTGCGTGTGGACCCTGGCCCGGTGGATGTCCAGCCCACTTTTGCGGGTAAACACCTTGTCGCAGAGCTTGCAGTGGTGCTTCTTGTGGCGGTCTGTCATGATCCCATGCTCCTTCAGCAGGTGGGAGTCCAGGTTGAGCTTCTCAGAGAACATGGCCCCACAGGTGGGGCACAGGAGCCGCCGCTTGTCTTCGTAGAAGAGGAGGCGGCGGTCATTTCTGATGAGCGTCTTCCCGGTGGGACAAAGGGTGAGGCAGGTGAGCCTGCCGTCCATGCCGGCACAAATGTGAGCGGTGATGTCTGTGCGGGACATGCCTTCCCTGCCACAGCACAGGCAGCTGAAGCGGGTCTTCCTCTCCCCTTTCTGCACACAGCACAGCATCACCATCAGCTCAGCTAACCATCTGGATACACTCTTGACGCATTATTCTATTACATATCTATAAACCAGTTTCCTTTCCCTATTTTCATTCATTCATTTCAATCAAGCTTTGCTGCCATAAAACATGTCTTTTCTGGTAGTTATTTTTTTTTTTTATCTGTCATAAACTATTATGCAGCTTGATGACAAAACTGCCTCCTGGGATACAAATAAAATGTCACGGACAACGATATCCCACTGAGGGAATTAGCTTGTCACAGTTTCATACTCCATTCAACAAACTGTGCTAAATGCTGATAGCCTGCAAAGAATTTCCTTTTTCTTTCTTTTTTTTTTTTTTGCATAAATAGGGACATAGGCTTTATCAAGTGCTGCTTGATATTCATTTAGAATTTCATTTCCAGGATCCTTACAATTTTCAATTTACATACACTACTCTTCATAATTTATTTTCAATTCAAAACACTGCTTGCTTGCTTTCAATTCTTCCCAAGCTTTCCCAAGCCGTAACAAACACTCCATTCCAGAAGGTGGGGCTGGCAGGCAAAGGCTGATGCCGTTCAAGGGGATACGGAGATAGACCTCAAACCACTTTCAGATCAAACAACTTCAGTTTCATCCAGGCTTCATTACTGCCTGCGGACTAGCCCATGTGCTACTACATATTTGCTAATGCGCAGGGGCTACAACTAATTAAACAAATACATTCATACATAAATAAAGAACAAGCTGGGACAAGAATCTCATGTTGAGACTTGAAGATGTCTGACTTAAGCATAAATCCAGTGCGGCGCTAGTCATGCCTTGAGTGCCTAGCTAACGGTCGGCACCATAACCACTGCTGTGTGAATGAGTGTTTTTGTGTGCATGCAAGAGTGCATGTGAGCGTGCATGTGCGAATTCATCTTCAAGTCTGCCTATGTGCACCTGCATATATGCACGCGCAAGTACACCTGCACCTGCAAGCATCAGAGCAGAATGTGTAACAACACATCTGAAAGAATGGTAGTTCAGATCCAATGGTGCCTGAGCTCATTTGTTCAAAGACAAATCCACTACTATCTATTCGCAGAAAACAAGACTCCACTTTTCTGATGTCCTCAAAAATAGTTTGTATGGAAAGTGTTTAATGGGTATCTTCTGATCAAAAAGTATAAATGTGTGTCTTTGCATAACACAGTTTGAGGAACTATGACTGTAGGATCCAAACTAAAAAAAACAAAACTTGTATCTTTCAACTGTAAACATTATTGTACCCTTACTTTAGCTTCATCTCCAAGATATACTCCATAGTCTGAAATGAACTCCCCAAATTGTAAAAAAGCCAAATGCATCAACAGTGAGAAACAGCTGGGATCAACCTCTGCCAGTGTGGGCTTACTGAAAGCTGGGGTGACCTGCATGAACATGGCATTTCCTACAGGTGAAAGAGACACAAAACAAGCCTTCAGACCTTTTATCATCCCCACACCGATGATTTGCATGGCATGCATGACAATTTCACTATGTAATTTTCCAGTGACCCAAATCCTTCTACTGAAAACAGATTTTTAAACAATCTTTGTGTGGAAGATTTTCAAACTGAGATCAAGTTGCAAAGTGAGACGACTGCAGGCGGACATCTAACAAATCTTAAATAAATGTTAGCGAACCGCCCAAAAAAGAATGTTGGCGATTCGCTAACGTTTTTTTTAATGATTTGTTTAGATTTTTAAACTGTTACTTTATGATGAACAATCTATTGTGAGTCTCTTGATTTGCAAGACTGGTTACATATGAAGTCCTAGTCGAAATCAATGTCCTCTGCTCTGTTACAAGTTTGTGTTGTAACTACAGAACAAACAAAGCAAGGCAAAGTGGATCTCCTCTTCTGAGCAATCTGTATGAGGGAACTCTTTCAATAAGGAATTAAAAAATCCTTGCAAAATAGACTTGGTGTTGAATGGAGTGAGACTTTATGGAAAGCAAATCTGCAATAGGCAAAGAAAAAAGTGAAAAAAAAAAACCCAAAACATTTGTATATATGTAAATAAATATATCTTTGTTGTCTTGTGCACGTTTTGTTCTGCTTCTTGCTGTGGAGTGGTGCCCTGCCCCTAGGGAGAACTGAATCGTTTGAACTATATCTATATGTGTGTGTGTGTGTGTGTGTGTGTGTGTGTGTGTGTGTGTGTATGCGTGCGTGTGTGTGTAATTCTACTGTAGGGAAAAAAAAATTCCAGAATGAAAATTCTTCCAATATTTCCCATTTCTTTAACATCCTTACACAGAATAAGCATACCTATGCACATACACAGCTCATCTCATTCAGTACTGGAATTATTCGTGTTTCTAATTATGCTGCTTTTTTCCTGATTGTCTTTGTTTATGTTTGTTTCCGCTGAGCTATGTCTTTTTGTTTGTTTTCTTCGCATGATAAACATCTGCCATTTCACACTGCCCACTGAATTCTGATTTCAATTTCCAAGGGTCATTCAAAATTTTCCTACCCCTCACATCTCTTTTGAAGATTTAAAAAGAAAAAGCTCAAAAACACTGAATTATTGTAGTATTCAAGAATTTAAAAATATATATATATATATATATATATATATATATATATATATATATATATATATATGTATCACCTCAAACATGTATACAATGCAATAAAGATGACACCAACAGCAACACAACCATACAGTACACACACAAAACCAACCGCCTTCAAAATCGCTTTGGTTGGTTTCTCCAATATTTGTGCAATCTTACCTTGGCTGCCTTCTCTCTTATTACATCTTTCAGGGGAACTTTCACATAATTATCTGTTGAAGAAAAAAAACATACTGATTACTTGTTATCACCCAAAATACTCATACAAACAAAATTCAGAACACACACACACACACACACACACACACACACACACACACACACACACACACACACACACACTCACATACACACACACACACATACACACACACACACAAATATTAAACAATTTTACAGAGTACAAAGGAAAACAATAGTTTTGTTACTGGAATATTGCAGAATGTGACTGGAATAATGACAATAATCACTTTCCCTATAAAACCTACCTGTCTATTGGTATTCTTACAGGGTTTTTTTTTTTTAACTCAATCATATATTGTTGTATTCAACAGACAATTGAACCAGTAACAGGTACAGCTCTCAATGGAAAAAAACAAAGAAGCCAAAATCAGAGATGCATGTTCCACGTACACACAGACAGAGATCCACAAACATAAATGCACACACACACACGCGCGTGCACAGACACACACACACACACACACACACACACACACACACACACACACACACACACACACACACCACATACCACATTTCTGGAAACACAAAAAATGACAATTTTACCACTTGTCAAGACTGGTATCCCCCCTCACCACCTCCCCTTTTCTCCTCCTCTGCTCTCTATAATCCTTCTTTATCCCTTTCCTAACCTCTCCTCAACTCTCCTCCCCCCCCCCCCCCCCCCCCCCCCCCACCCCCCCCCCCCCCCCACCTCTCCTTCCACCCCGAGTTAAACATACAATCTCCTTTCAAAGTTTTCACACAGGTTGAAATTACACTAACATTTTATTTAACTCCAGAGTACTTTTGTTTCCCCTTTTTTTTTTACATATATCGTGTATTGAAATTATACTTACATTTCATTTCACTTGAGAACTTTTGTTTTCTTCTTTTTTTTTTTGTTTTTTTCTTTTTGTCTGCTTCTGGTTCCCTTTTTGTCCCCATAATCTCAGAATGCATTACCAAAGTTGCACCAAGCATCGCCCTTTTCCCAGAACAAGCTCCAGCCAACATCCCATTTTATATTACACATTCATCCTGATATTCATGTGTATATTTTATGTAACTTCGTTCCTGAAGAATTAATGTTCAAGTTCTGCATTTAGCTTATTCCAAATTGTTGAGTCTAGAACCAGCAACAAAAAGATTCCATTCACTTTCTTAAAAAATGAAATGAAAACGGATCTAAGGCTAAAAAATGCATCTTTTGTGACATTATAATTACTGTGCTGTAGAGCCAACACCTAACAAAAAAACAACAAACAAACAAACAAAAACAAAACATTCCACAACAAACGGATAACAGACTATCTTCCTTTATCTTGCCAAATTTCTCATTTTTGCTCCATGTCTTTCACTCCAATCCACTATCAAAGCAGACACGCACAAGCACCCACACAGGTGCATGCGCGCGCACACACACACAAACACACATACACACACAGAGATACGGAGACAAAATGAAAATGAGAGAGAGAGACTGCAGCGAAAAAATGCATGCACACACACACACAAAACAGAAGACTATGAAAGAGCACACACACACACACACGCACGCACACACACACACACACGCGCACACACACACTGTACAGCCAACACCTGTTTTTAAGGCCCCTAATGGGGTGCAGGGTCAACGCCCTGTTGGGGAAGCGAGGGGGGGGGGGGGGGGGGGGCGAAATTGACAAAAACTTGACATTGTGATATGTCTGAGTGTAATACATCTGACTTGGGGGGGGGGGGGGGGGGGGGGCAGGAAAAAAAAAATCGCCAAAACGCCCATACAGAAATCCGTATACTACGGAACTACTCCCACCCATGTATGAAGAAAGACAGCATGACAAAGAAAAGGATCTCCAGACAGTCCAGACGACATACCTTTCGGTTTGATATCAGGCGCCCAGTGTTTATACTCAATATGACTGATAACACCATAGTCCCGGGCATACGGCTGCTGACAGACTTCACAGACGAAGAGGCATATGTCAAGATCGACGCTGGCGCTTTCAATGTCCTCTGGAAACAGCCAGCACAGTGAAATCCAATGTAAAAACTGCAGGGGGGAATAAAAATTTTTAAAAAGCGAAAAACCCCTACGATGCCAAACTGCTGACAGCCCACCGGAAATCAGACAGTGGTCAAGTTGCCACAGTGCTTTTGCTGCCTTGTGTCGAACTGCAGGTGTGTCTACCTATGTGGCTGTGCCATGGTGATGATGGTGTGGGTCTGTGCCTGTGTTTGTGTGTGTATGGGAATGGAGGGAGGGGTAATGGGGAGGAGATTGTGGTGGGGATGGGGCCAGCGAGAGACAGCGAAGGGGGAGGCTGAAAGCTGGGCGTTGCTTGCTGGGAGGTATGCACATTTGTGTTTTCTCTTTCATTATAGTATGCAGGTTTTCTTTTGTTTTTGTTCATTTTATGTTTACCAGCAAGCCCAGGCCCAGTCAGCTTTTGGTGAGGTGTGCTTAAAAGCATTTCATTACTGTTGTTATGATCATTATTAAGAGTGTAATTAGTGAACTACAGCCTTGATGGGATCCCTTGCAGTCATCTGAGTTAGAAACGAAATCGATTCATGAATATATTCAAGTTCCCATGAAACATTAAAGCTTGTGATGCATTCCTTTTTTTTTTTTTTTAAATTCTTTTTGTCAACAAACTGAACTCATAAAAAAGAGTTTGTACATCAATCTCACAGAAGATTTTGTCCTAAGTTGAAGAAAAGATACAGTTTGTTTATGATAAGATCATTCTGTTCATATTTCAAGGTGTTCATATTTCAAGCCTGATCGAAAGAAACAGAAGGATGGTTGCGTAAAGCAATATCTGAACTCACGTTGTCGGGCATATAGCCTTTAAGATGAGTCAATTCTCATCTCCCTTACACATCATTAATGACTGGATGGACAGGCCAGAAGACAAGAAATACAAAGGCAAACACAGAGAAAGCCAGACACAAAGTGACAGACAGACGGAGAATGAGGGATGAACAGTGACAGACAGACGGAGAATGAGGGATGAACAGTGACAGACAGACGGAGAATGAGGGATGAACAGTGACAGACAGACGGAGAATGAGGGATGAACAGTGACAGACAGACGGAGAATGAGGGATGAACAGTGACAGACAGACGGAGAACGAGGGATGAACAGTGACAGACAGACAGAGAATGAGGGATGAACAGTGACAGACAGACGGAGAATGAGGGATGAACAGTGACAGACAGACGGAGAACGAGGGATGAACAGTGACAGACAGACGGAGAAGGAGGGATGAACAGTGACAGACAGACGGAGAATGAGGGATGAACAGTGACAGACAGACGGAGAATGAGGGATGAACAGTGACAGACAGACGGAGAATGAGGGATGAACAGTGACAGACAGACAGAGAATGAGGGATGAACAGTGACAGACAGACGGAGAATGAGGGATGAACAGTGACAGACAGGCGGAGAATGAGGGATGAACAGTGACAGACAGATGGAGAATGAGGGATGAACAGTGACAGACAGGCGGAGAATGAGGGATGAACAGTGACAGACAGGCGGAGAATGAGGGATGAACAGTGACAGACAGATGGAGAATGAGGGATGAACAGTGACAGACAGACGGAGAATGAGGGATGAACAGTGACAGACAGACGGAGAATGAGGGATGAACAGTGACAGACAACGGAGAATGAGGGATGAACAGTGACAGACAGACGGAGAATGAGGGATGAACAGTGACAGACAGACGGAGAACGAGGGATGAACAGTGACAGACAGGCGGAGAATGAGGGATGAACAGTGACAGACCCAGTGACAGACAGGCAGAGAATGAGGGATGAACAGTGACAGACAGACGGAGAATGAGGGATGAACAGTGACAGACAGACGGAGAATGAGGGATGAACAGTGACAGACAGACAGAGAACGAGGGATGAACAGTGACAGACAGACGGAGAATGAGGGATGAACAGTGACAGACAGACGGAGAACGAGGGATGAACAGTGACAGACAGACGGAGAACGAGGGATGAACAGTGACAGACAGACGGAGAACAAGGGATGAACAGTGACAGACAGACGGAGAATGAGGGATGAACAGTGACAGACAGACGGAGAATGAGGAATGAACAGTGACAGACGGAGAACGAGGGATGAACAGTGACAGACAGATGGACACTGAGAGGCACTTTTTTTTTTGTAGAGGACTTGATAAAATGACAGAATCAAAGTTTTAAGTCCCTTCACAGTTTGCTGACTTGCCAACACACACACACACACACACACACACACACACACACACACACACACAAACACACACACACACACACACACACACACACACACACACACATCCATGGATGTAATATCCCCACACAATAAGCGAATGATCTTCAACAGCAATTTTATGTGATATGAATTTGATCATACAACCCGGAACAAGAACCTCCTTCTTGTTCTCAAAGATGAATCCGATTATGCTTCACAGTCTCAACAGTATCTTTAGCAACAAGAATTCAGCATTGTACAACACCACTGTCAATTATTTCACATCTTGCAAGTCTGTCCTCTGGTATTTTTAACACACTTTTGCTGGATACAAGTGAAAACACTTCATGCCAGAGGAGAACAAATGAATTTTGAAAAAAAAAAAGCATAGATCTCAAAATATTAGTCATAATTTCATCTTTTCCATCTCATGGGTAGACAATTCTTCCTTCCCATTCTTATACCATGCGCACCTCTGATGCCAGTCTCTTTCAAAGTTAAAGACATCAAATTAACTGCCCTTCCAAAAGAAATGATGGGGGGTCACTCGCTTAGTTTAGCTCCGCAATACAGCAACTATGATCTTCAGTGGCTTGACTCATGGGTTTTCAGTCCCAGCATCAGCTTCAGCGCAGCCCTGAGGAGAGACTGCTCAGGGATGCTGTCCCAGTTAAAAACACAAATAAAGTAAATAAATGAATAAACAAATAAGTACATAAACGCATGAATAAACAAAAAGAAAGAAATGAGCAGTCACTAGCGTCATGGAAAAAAAAACCCACCAGATTACTGGTACCTTGAGTAACTTATTAAACAAAAAAAATGAGACATTACTGAATCCCCATTCATTCAAAGCAACTCGGCAGCATTACACGGTCTACTCTGATGAGGGGCATCCTGGCAAACACATTATCTGAATAATTCAGCTCTCCCTGCTTAGTGCTGAAACTAGGACTGGGCCACAAGTCTGGCGGTGACCAGTAATGAGACTGCATTTTGGAGAATTTGGCATACGTGTGTTCAAAGTAATGCCAAGTGTAATGGAACTAAGGTCACCCAGAGAAGAACAGGAAGGACTGGGACATGGAACTTGGGGAGGAAGCATCACGCTGGGATTCATCCTTACTGTTGCAAATATCAACTGCTACTGGCGATCATAATCTGTATTCTTGGTCACATACACCTGCAGCAGCGTGGGATCATTGATGATGAAGACTGGCATCAAACGCTCACATGCAGAGGTTTAACTTGCACCACCAGTCAACAAAGACATTTTTTCCTTGTACAAGATCAAAGAAAGTTGTCTTCTTGGACTTAATTTAAAGATTCCACTACCTTCATCTAATAACAGATCTTCCTCAGTATTTACCTCATGTCCCAAACATTCATTTCATAAGTTATCTTCCATCAGCTCCATTTAACAAGCAGTCTGGATCACCATTTCTACAGCTTGGCAGTCCTCTTTGTCATTTTTGTAAAATAATGCATTCCACCATCATCATCATTAAGTTCTTGATTTCAAGTTCCTTTTCTCTGAACTCAGTTGCAACAGACATGCAGTGATACTCCTTTTTTTTTTAAACTAGGCACTGATGGTCTAGTCCCCCATTAGTCACTGGACATGTGTTGATGTCAAACATTGATTATCTAGTCTCCCAACAGTCATTGAACTGTCCCAAACTCCCGACTCTCCACTGCTGACTACTCTGCTCTTCACCGGAGGTGACAGGCGCCGACTCTCTGTCACGCTGACACTTAGCACAGACAACCCCTTTCTGTCCCAGATCTGCTGGCTGCCCAGTTTTTGGTGCTTCTTCATGTGGACGTTGAGGCTGTTCTTCTGGGCGAAAGCAGCGTCACAGTGCTGACACTTGTAGGGCTTCTCCCTGTGTGAATTCTCCTGTGCACCGACAGGCAGTAGTTGGAGGAGAAACCCTGGTTGCACACGCTGCAGTGGAAAGGGGATGTCCCCAAGTGCTGCTGTATGTGAGTCTTCCACAAGGACTTGCTGTAGTACGATTTTGAGCAGTACTGGCACTGGTATTTCTCTGACCGCTGGTGAATCTTCCCATGGTGCACTCGAAGTGATTCCGGAGTTTTGAAACCCTTCCCACAGAGGTCACACACGTGACAGTGGGAATGTCCTGCCTTGTGCGTGTTCTCATGGCTTCGTAACGCGGAGCTGTGTCCGAAGGAGTGGCCGCACGTGCGGCACTTGTAAGTCTCCGAACGTTTGGAGGCTTGGCCGTGGGTGTTGAGGAGATGCATGTCGAAGCTGGCCTTGTGGGAGAAGATGCTGCCGCAGTGGTCGCACAGGTGTCCCAGTCTGCTGGAGAACAGCAGGCAGCACTGCATGTGAGCCAGCCTCAGGCCAGCGGGGCAGGACGCCACGCAGGTCAGTCGTCCATCGGTGTCCACACAGATGTGTCTGGCGACCTGGTCCTGAGGCATGGAGCTCTGACCACACAGCAGGCACAGGTGGGTTTTTCTGTGGCAGTCTCTCTGTAACGACGACAATCACAGGCTGTCAATGCACGACTGCATTCATCATCGATGAACAGATCAAGATCTGCCAGACTGTATTTCTATTTTATCGTACCAGCCTGTTGGAAATATTGAAGTATTCTCTTTCAATGTGCAAGTTCATCCTCTCTTTCTCAATCTCTCACATGGTCAAGCTCGCTCTCTCTCTCTGTGTCTGTGTCTGTGTGTGTCTCTCTCACTCACAGTCACACACACACACACACGCACACACACACACACACACACAATCCATTTTAGATACCCCCATCACCACCAACTGCCATCCCCTCCTTCCCCAAATACTGGTAATTCCCTCCCCTGTTTCAGATTCTTTATTTTTATGGGGTTTAGTCTATCTGAGGATGCTATCAAGGCATATCATTCAAATTAAGTAAAATGAAATGAGTTTTCACACCTTTCCGTATATTTCTTTTCGTCATTCTCATTTTCTTACGCTCCAACTGGAAGAGGGGACAGTTTCATGAACGAAAAATCAGATCGTATTCACCCATAAAGCGATGTCTTGTCTCACTGTACAAACATTTCACCCACAAAGTGATGTCTTGTTTCACTATACAACCATTTCACCCACAAAGTGATGTCTTGTTTCACTGCAAAGAGTGAGCAGTTGGCATGCACCAGTCAAAAGCTTGCTATTCAAAAGGCTCGGATGTAGGGCCTTCACTGATCAGGTGACTGAAGCTTTCTTGAAGCAGAACAAGAATGAGGAACAGGTCTTCCAGAGTAAAGCCAGAACATTACATGAATACTTTCTCCTGAGTCATTTTATGTAAGTTGAAGCCCATCCTCATTCAAAATCTGCTGCCACACCGCGTTCCCTAGCTAAAATTCAGTATGTCATTCATGTTGTCACTCCCAAACCCCATCCCCCTTCCACACCCCTTTTCCTCCACACAACACAACCACACCCACCCATCCACAGTGTCCCTCCTCTCCCCTCCTCTTCCCCTCTCCCAACCTCTCCTGTCCATCTTTTGTCAAATCATGTTCATATCCTGTGTCCCTGAGGCAGAACAAAGAAGTCCATAATGGACAAGATGAACGACAGAACTGGTCTGAATGCCTCTCTACCAGTCAGGCATGACGGCAGGGCAGGAGTTTGTGGAGGATCCCAACAATGCTGGCAGTATGTTGCATCACTCAGCTTGTTGTTCAAGGTGAAACCCTGGGCACAGCTTTCGTTCCCATAATTCTTGTTTTAATGCTGAACTGGTTTTGAACGTTCACTCCAGGACATATTAAAATGTGAAAAGTCTCTTCAATACGTACGAAACGTCAGTCAGTACAAATATTCTTTAACACAACATCCTGGCTTTCAAAGGTAATAACTGTGTCAGGCCAACTGACATAGGCTAGAACACCAAGGCTACATCAACAATGTTATTATGCTCTGCATAGTTATGCGGGGATTGTCTTCAGTTGTGACAAGCTCCTAGCGTAACATTATCAGTCTCCAAAATCCCCCAAAGTCGGAGTTTGGCTGCCCATGTGGCGGGGTAATCAAAAACGGTCACACACGTCATGTTCTCATCCCCAGCTGATGCATTTGTACCATAGTGTCCAAGTACTTCCGCTGTTTGGATGATCCCTGGAGTCTTTTAGCCAGGGTACGACAACAACAACAAAGGTAATATGAATGGATAAAAAAGCTGATCCAGTTAATATGAAATTGTAATCTTTTCTCCATCAAAGTGTCTCTGAATTTCAAATCTCCGTTACCTGTAACAAACAATTTCAACTATTATGAATGAGAATGCCCCCTCCCCTCTCCTTCTCTCTCAAAGAAAAACGCTGCGATCTTATTCCAAGCGTTTTGAAAAAAAAAAATTCCATTTTTTTCTATTATCTCTAGCTTGTTCTGCCTGCAAGAACTTTGTGATCAAAGCAAATTCACAGAATAAACTAAGTTTTACAGGTGAAATTCCATCCGTATAAAGAGATTTGCCACACTTTTAAGCTTTTATTCACATAACCAATCTCATGCCATATTTTGTTCACTTCCATTCACGCTACCAACTGGAAGCTCATCTCTATGACCATTTCATTCACACTACAGAGACATAATGGCTGAAGCACAATGACTTACCCCTCTTCCTGCTGGAGACGCTGTGTTCTGGGGAACTCGCAGTATCACTTCCTTCAAGGGGATGCTCACATAGTTGTCTGCAAAAAAAGAACAGGCATGGTCACAAAACTACATAACATTTTACATCACAAAATTATACTGGAATGGAATATAACCTTTTACAACCAAAATTTATATGAAATGAGGCAGGGAACAGTCAACAATAACAATAAACAAGTAGGGTAACTCTTGCTCCCACAAGATATGTTTTCTTGTGGGAGCAAGAGTTACCTACTTTTACAACCAATCAAATACCAGCACAAAAGAGTACAAGTGAACTCTAGTTTTCTACTTTCAGAACTGTCATATCTTACAAGAAAATAATCATAATTGCGTTGATTACAGCTCATCGGTTATGAAGGCTATATCAGGGCTGTCACATCACAAAGCCATACACAACACTTAATGAACATTGTACACTGAATTGTCAACATTCTAAACTAAATCATTGAAAATCATCCATAGTATAAACGTTCGCAAAAATCTTAGCACTCCGTACGAACTCCTGTAATATTTCTTCCCTTTAAGAAGTTGTTTTATCAGTGACCATAGCTATGACTATCATTGTGGCATGTGGCTACATTGACTTTCTGCTGCTCTACTTGCCTCTGCTTCACTTAGATTCTGTGTCACACAGACCCACTGCCACTGCCTTTGCTAGGGCTTGAATTTTTTTCTTTTTCAATTCCTCTCATTGTTTTCCAAAGACCCAATGGTTGTGTTGCTGTCCCAACTATTAACAACTTGATCAACATCATGACATGTTTCAGCACACCATGAATTTGATACAATTCACAATTTATTGACAAATTTCATCAGGTTATACAAAATTTTTTGGGTCAAGGAAAAATGCTTCATAAATCCAAATGCACAAGGTCAGGTTAATCATGAAAAGAAGCTGATTATCAATGACGTCACTGCAAAAAGTCAACTCACCCTTAGGATCCAAATCAGGGGTCCAGTGTTTTTTCTCCAGGTGACTGATCACGCTGTAGTCACGTGCAAACGGTTGCTTGCAAAGTGAACACACATAGATGATGGGGTCCACCTTCTCTGCAAACAGGGACCAGAGTGATTCGCTCTTAACAGTCTGCGCTGTAACTAAGGGTCTGCCACTCCTCTCTTCTTCTTCCTTCTTTGTGTCGGCTACCAATCATGTAAACCCTTGCCCTTTTCGTTTGTTTGTTTGCTTACAATAACCAATGTCTCCAAAACCTTCTCTGGCGACTTCTGCTGTGTTCTGATGATATGGCTTCAAGAATGGATGATCTATGCACAAATGGAAGACCTCTCATGCCAACCACTCTACATGAGCCTGAACTGTTGGATGCCAGGCACAAGGCAGAGTGTGGTGTAAGGCACAGACCAGCAAATCATTCTGATCCCTGTACACAGAGTCAGGTCAACAACCAGGACATCTGCAGCTGCACTTCCAGTCAACATGCGCAGCACAAGCCCAGAAGGCTTTGTTCTCTGATGGTCCATTATTCACCAATACAACACAGTCCATCCACACACTCTCTTCATCCTGGGCTGTCCCAAAACACGCTCACACAACCCAGCAAAATTGACAAAGTTAATCACAGTGTGATACCAGGGAAGTGAAGATATATGCTTTTGATATATTGTCGAAAGAGAGCCAAGGAAACAGATAAAGACTCACCAGTCACGGACACCATGACATAACTCGTACAGAAGAGGAACACCTCTGTTGTTCCAGCAATTCTCTACATTTGTGTAAAACGCATGCAGGTAAAATTCAAGTTATCAGTTACAAGCTTATCAAAAGTAAGCAGAAAAGGAGGGAGTTCCACAAGGAACGGGAGCAAAAAGAAACCACACATACATTAGGAAGCAGTTCATTTCATGTCGTCTATAGCCCCGCCACTGCTTTAACCCACAAACCACAAACCAGAGCCAAAGCCAGACACAAGCAGACCAAATCCACACTGTGCAAAGCCCATGATTGTGAACACAGCTACCAAATTTAAGACTGGCGCTTACGTTAGTAGCTCTGGAGGTGTGTGCCATTCTCACACTCAGTTTTTCAGTTTCACTTTTTTGTTCTTTTTCTTTTCTTTTTTTTTTTTTTTAGGACAATGTCACTCAAACGAGTCAAAGTCAAAAGGACACCAGTGAACAATTTTTTTCAGGTTTTATCAGATTCTGACAAATAACAAAGTTTGAGTACAGTTTATGGCTTTCTGATCATTATTTTCTACATGATTTGAAAGAAACGCCATCTATGCTCTGCAAATTTATACAACAAATGTTATGAAGTGCTACTCCTTACTATTGTTTGGCCCCTCCACCCCTCCTGACTCACTCAGCCAACATATCCCCAGTTCAAGAGCTTTTTCTGTGCGTGATTAAACTACTCCGCTGAAACTGCAGATGGATGGTGTGAGGAGAGGTAAGGGCTGAAGGGGAAGAAAGAGGAACAGTTTTAAACTTTAAAAACTGAGTGCTGCGGCTAGAGACACTTTCTTCTTCTTTTTCTTTCTTACAGTTTTATCAGATGAACAGCGAAGAGCTGCAGTTTTCTTTTTAAAAGAAAAGCAGAAATATTCTTTTGGAGGACAGGCGCAGAACAGTCAGCATCACACACTAGCACACACGCATACACACACACACACACACACACTCACTTACAGGTATGAAAGCATGCACGCATGCACGCACGCACGCACGCATGCACACACACACACACACACACACACACACACACACTCACTTACAGGTATGAAAGCATGCAAGCATGCACGTACACACACACACACACACACACACACACACACACACACACACACACACACACACACACACACGCACCAAAAACAGAAATCTGTCAAACTATGAAGAACGCAACTGCTTAAGGCCTATAATTTGATTCCTGACAGCACTGGATGAGTCAAGCCTTAAGGTGACATTTTTCACATTTCTCAGATGAATGTCCATGATTCAAACTTGTTTGTCTACCTGCAACGTGCACCAATGAAAGAACCTTTTAAAACTAAACTAAGAGATCCTGAATTCCACAGCATGGGTACATGAACACACCCAGCGTGGATCATCCCCAAAGATGAAATATGTACCATACAGATCTAATCAGCAGCGAGAAAATATGATCATGCATTTAAAAGCCCCCTACCTTTTTTCTTTCCAAAGGTCAATAAATAAATCAACCAGAACCTGGCACTTGAGGGAGTGCAGGCCTCCACCAAGGCTGAACGGATTATAGAAAATTACTTTCCTGCCAGGGGGAAGAAATAGGACTGAAAGAGTTACTTCCCATTTTATCTTTAAAAAAAAAAAAACTATTACAGGGAAAAAAAAAAAAATATATATATATATATATTACACACACACACACACACACACACACACACACAGATACTACAGAGAGAGAGAGAGAGGTCTATACAGAGAGAGAGAGAGAGAGAGAGACAGACAGACAGACAGACAGACAGACAGACAGACAGAGAGAGAGAGAGAAATTAAAGGATTGTACTCAAGTTCCACAGTACAAAGATGCAGACATTTAATAAAATCTGCAGAGAGGAAGTGTCTACAAACACAGCTCAAGAGGACTTGTTTTGTCTGCTCAACTGTTTCAAAACAAATAAACAAACTCTGAAACATCGGTGGGGGGGGGGGGGGGGGGGGGGGTAGGTTATTTCAAAGTACAAAAGGCTGTTGCTCCAGGTTTAGAGCAATTAAACCCTGGACTGCCAAAGACTATTGACTATTTTTAAACTCCTCTATGCCAAAGCAACAGTCAGTCAGTTTTCTACAATTCAAGCCCTCTGCTGTGAGAACAGCCCAAAAGACAATGAAAAACAAGCCAATCCTAACATTGTGTAGATCTACAGAAAATTATTTTACCTTGTTGACAGGAAAACATCAGAAAAGGCGTGGAGTACGATGGACCAGTGTGTTATATCAACGCTCTAACGTCACGTGCCTCATCTGGCTTTTTTTTTTAACAATGTTTTTCCCTCTATACAGGAAACCTGATAACACTGCCAACATGGGAATACGCTGATCAGTTTTATGATCTTTCTCTGCTGGAATTTAAAACACTGTATTTATTCACCACCAGCTCAGTAATTGCAAACTTACTTCAAATGCACGAGCATGCATTAAGGTAAGGGTGAGAAACAGGCCAATTTAGTCAAATGACAGTGTACATGGTATGATTTTTGTTCGCTCATATTGTTTCTGCTTGATTTTTTGTCTGTTTGTTTTAAATCCAGAGAATTTTGTCCTGACAACAGACTGGTGCATCTTTCCTATTTCCGTGCATCTTTCCTACTTTCCTGCAAGGTGGTACTGAGCAGTGATGTGTCACACTTTTATGTCATTTAATAATACAAGACAACTGAACATACAAACACCATATGCAGCCTTAAACTGTCACATCGTCCATTCTAAAGGAACTGTTAAACTACAACTTTAGTATAGAAGTAAGTGTTTACGTTTCACTTTTAAGATTATGGTCTTCTTTTATAAATTCTTTCTTTTAAATCAGGTTAAAAACAATTATCTGTAGAACAATGAAAAATGGCGTGTGTGCATGCAAGTGAGTGTGTGTGTGTGTATGTGTGTATGTGTGTGTGTGTGTGTGTGTGTGTGTGTGTGTGTGTGTGTGCGCACGCGCGTATGTGTGTATGTGTACGTGTATGTGTGTGTGCACGCACATAAGCCTGCTGAAAATATTTGTTTCATACTGTGTAACAGACACATGCATGTGTACATGTGTCTGTAGGCACACCCCTTCACTTACAATCTTGAGGGTGATTATTACGCGCTATGATGCATTTTTTTTAATCATTTATTTCATTAAAGTAATAACTAAATAAAAGTTAAAACAGAGCCAAACTCACCTGAACTCTGATGCTGATCACGCAGCCCATCGTATCAGAAAAATCAAGCAGCTCCCCAAAAAGAAATTTCTATTAAAAAAAATGTTCCTGCTGAACAACTTTCAGTTCACCGTTTCAACTCGGTCAAAGACCATCTGGAGAGTCACATTCAATAATTTGACGATCTCCATCTTGTCAGCTGGCTGAAGACTGCTTCAACTTCAGAATTCAGCACTCACAAAGTACAGTTCAGACCGCAAGACACAATTTATATCACCAACATAACACTTCAATCTAAGATTGAAGGCTCAAGGTTTTTTCGTCATATTCCTAATCTACAAATAAACCAGCCCCTTTTGCTTAAATTTATTTGAACTTCAGAAATTCTATAAAAAAACTGAATGCTATTTTCTCTGGAGAGTAGTTGAAGCACAGAACTTTTTAAGAATGTTTATGCAGATTTGTGTGATTTTTTTTCATGTGATTTGAAAGATAGATGAAAAGCATGCTGACAGCAAAGTTAAAGTTTTCCCTGAGACCATCTGACTATACACGGACAATAGTGACAAACAAATGTTAAAACCAGATGAAAAAAACAACAACAACTAGAAACATTACATTTTTCAGTGACTGATTAAGCCATTTAGTAACACAAGTTGAAAGTGTGATCAATGCAACAAGAGCAGTGCTATTGTCATTCAGTCAAAAATATAGATAGATCTCCTCATTTCTAAGGCAACTGACGTTGAGAGCACAATATTTTCTTTCAAAATCAACGACAAACCCAGTGAATGAACAGGAAAGCATCAGAGAGAGAAACACACTGAGGAAGGGGTGGGGGAGGGGAAAAGATGGGGGGGGGGGGGGGAGGGGGGAGATCTGGGGTTGGGGAGAGACACAGAGGGAGAGAGAGATTTGACATGTGTTGATTTTCGGCCACTTTATCACCATTGTTGTGCTCTTTTACATTAAACATGATTTGCAAAAGCAAATCGAATTCATAGATCAATACATCGCAAAGATATGGATACAATTTGTATTACGTTAATTGTTACCAACACAAATGGGTAAAGGTTAATATCCACATAAACATTCCAACCCCACACTGACAGTGATACACACACATACATCATACACACAAAATGACAACCACAGCAAACCCTTCTCCCCCCTCCACCCCCTTCCAATACACACACACACACTCATTATCAAAATGAATCAAATCACAAGACCTCCAGTCCAAGCCAGGGTATCATATAATCAACACAACAGACAGCACATTCTAACCAAAACACCATGCACTCATAGAGCTGTACATCACAAACCCACTGAAGGAAACATCATGAAATAAAAACATCATGAAATCACCAACCGACAATTCCAAAACATGTGCATGTGTGGGGAGACAACTGCAATCCCTTGATCATGGCTGGGAGATAAAATTTGCCCAAGAAATCACAATTATGACAAACTGTTTCTTCTCTCTCTTAATTCTTTTCCCCTGGTTGAAAGGGGAGGTAAGGAGGGAGAAGAGACGGGATGAGCTGAGAGTGTAGAACGAGAGGAACACGATATTGAAGGGGCAGAAAAACAACGGGAGGGTTTGTGGTAGGGAACAGAGTATGTTGTAGTGGACGGCAGCCAGACAAGAAAGCTTCACTTAGTCCTCCAGTAAAGTCAAGTTAAAGCAACTCATTCACTAACTGGTTTCCAGACCATTATTTTCATTTTGTCGGGTTTTACATTTTAAGACATATCAATCAATTTCGGGTTTTACATTTTAAGACATATCAATCAATTTCTCTCTTTTACATACATATCTAAGTGTAACATAAAAAGAATTCTATGTCAAGTTTAGAACAATGAAAGTAGGCTACAGATTTTTTCATGTTTCGGTTTTGCTTGTAAACTACCGTGTCTATGTTCATTTGTTTGTCAAAGATTAATCAAAAACCACTGAAATGATTGTAATGAAACTGCGAAAGAAGATAAAAGCCAGCCGAAGAAAAAAGCCTTTAAATTTTGGAGTGGATCTTAATCAACAGGTGGATCCACAACTGTTGCGTTTTCTAGTCACGGCGAGACTGGGCATTTTTCAAGATTTTTGTGAATTTCTCAAGAAAAAAAAAAATCATTTGTGTTTACAAGTAAACAAAACCTGGCTTATGAGATGTACTGATCTACAAATTTTCAAGAAGTAGTCTGCAAATTGGATCCAGCATGCAAAATAAGTCCTAGACAGGAGGGGGAGAGGAAGGGGTAAGGGAGTGAGAGGGAGTTACATTCCATGTCCGATGAGTAAACAAACTGAGGAAGAAGCAGAAATCTTTAACTGCCCCCCCCCCCCCCCCCCCCTTTTTTTTTTATTTTTTATATTATTTCTAATCTTTACCAAGTCATTACTATAATGACGGAAGAATTGTAGAATTGTTAGCCTGCACTTGTTTTCCCCCACTACTTAATTGTTCAGCATGATTGAAAACTACGTTATGTGGAAATTTCTTCTCTCATGTGATGCAGAAGCTATCAGCCACCCCATATTAGGAGTCACCTATCAGCCATCTGCACCACCATATGCCGAACTAGGAGATGAATTCCTTGTTCCAAGATGACAAGTAACCTTGTAGAACTTTCTAGTTCAATACTCAAACCCTTTGTTTACATCTTGTGGTTCTCTTCTCACTTCTGTTTTGACTGACTGTTTTGCTCTACCCATCAATCTAGATTCATTCCTTTATGTAGCTTATAGCCCAGCCAAGCACAAAAGGCCCTGTCACTAGTGTCAGGGCTGTCACTTCACCACAGTCAATCTAGAACTTTACATGCAACAAAACACACACACACACACACACACACACACACACACACACACACACACACAAACATATATCAATATTATATATTATATCCTCTTTCCATGATACATCTTGGTCTGGCTGCCGTTACCTTTGCGATGGTGTGATGGGACAAAAGTGAATTTCTAGATTCAACATAATACAAAATCTGCATGCGTGACACAGAAATCTGCTTGTAAATTACAGATTTTCACATCTGAGTCGACAAGGGTATGCTGCAAGATCATGGATTTTGCTTTCAAGCACACCAAAAAAAAACAACAAAAAACAACTGTGTATTAAAAGCAAACATTTAAATTCATGATTTTGATTTCACTACCTTATTTTTTTCAAAATCCCATTCCCAATTAAACTTGTTTCAAGGGATTGCAGCTGTTTGTTATGAATGCACGTAGTATTTTGAAAGAAAATACAGATCCAAACTTGGTCAATCATGCTGTGCAAACTACAGAGTTCGATATATTCACATAGTATGTTTCGCAACCATCTTCAAATATATGTGCATCTTTTCAACTTTCCGACATCTTCCTATCTATTTTTTGTTGTTTTGGTTTGTTTGTTTTGTTGCATTTTGTTTTCAATTAAGTTCTTTAAGTGCTTGGACATAATTGTAGATCTGCAAAAAAACACACAAAAAAACCCTCAAAAATTTAATCATATTCTTTCAAGTTTTTTTCTTCCCATTTTCAAGTTTACTTCCTCAACAAATCTGTTTTTAAGAGAACAATCCATGAAGGCAAAAATTAAGAAAACATCTAGATATGGAATGTCAACATAGGCAAGGCTACACACAGCAAAAAAGCAACCAAACAGACATTCCTCTTGTGAACTTGGCCACAGAAATGAGAATGAAGATAACATGTCATAATGTTTGGGCCTCAAGCATGAGGTTTTGTAGAACCTCTTTGAACTGTCGTAGCTGTAAAAATTTAACCAAACAGAGCTATCACATTGGCCATAGCTTGCAAGAGTTTGACATCATACAGATGACACCAAAGAGGTCAACAACCATAACGCAATTAGCACTTGAAGGACATAATATTTTACATCAACTCTTAAACCAGTTTTTTTTTTTTTTTCACTGACGAGATGAGTTTGAAAAAGGATGTATCATTTCAGCGTGTTGTTGTTGTTAATCAGTTACTGATAACTAAAGACCGGAGCCCAGCTGATTGACCAAGGTTGTATCTCAGAACAAACGGAAAGGTGTGAAATGACCTACCTTTCATGTCCTGGTTATGGACCCTCTTCATGTGGACATTGTAGCCTTTGATGCTGTTGAAGTCTTTGGCACACACTTTACACGTCGGGAATTCTTTGGTCTCGCCTGCTGCACCTTGTGTCTCTGGGGGCACAGCCTCTTTCTGGATTCTGGCCTCAGACTTTCTTGCACGTTTCCCTCTGTCTGTCGACCCTCTAGGACGCCCTCTCTTACGACCGAGTTTCGCTTCTTCTTCATCTTTGGACTGTTGTTCCTCTTCCAGCTGGGAAGTGGTGCTCTCTTTTTCTCTGCTGGACTCCTGCTCTGACTCGGTAGACGACCACTCCATGGGGTTATCAAAGTCTTTACTGTTTCTCTCTATTCCTGTGTCTTCTTTCTCCTCCTCCTTTTTGTCCCCATCTGATTCTTCAGCCAGTTTCACATCATTTTCTGTTATCACATCCTTCACCTTAATTTTAAGCTTCACTGTTCTCCGAGGTGTCACCCTTTTAGTTTTAGCTGCTGATTTAGCACGGGTGTTTTTGGATTTTCGTGAAGTCCCTCTTTTTGGCGGGGAGGGAGCAGGTTTAGGTTTAAGTCTTAATTTCAGCTCAGCAGGGGGAACGTAGTCGTCATCCTCATCATCAAAACACTCATCACCATTATCTTCCTCCTCTTCATCACTGACACCCTTACCTAATCTGTTATTATGAGGATGGTCAACATTACTGATCACAACCCTATTACTGTCCACTGCCTGCACAGCATCACCACCGTCATTATTCACAGACGGAAGCACTTCAGGCACTGAACTAACAGACAGGTCAGAGGAAGACAACAGAGGTAACGACGTCTGGAATGACTGGGCAGTCTGTGACACTGCAGAGGTGGGTTGTGCTGACACTGAGGTGTCAGATGCAGTGACAGCGGATTTGATGGAGGTAGTGGCAGAGGGCAAGGCAGGCGGCACATGTGACGTGGCGGTATCAGATGTGACGGGCACGGTGAGGCAGGCATCATCTGGATTAGGCACTGGGATGTCCAGAAGAGTCAGGAAGCTCAGTATATGGGAACCAACACCATACATCAGCAGATCTGCAGGGGACAAAAAAAAAGAAAAAAAAAGGCATCATCCCTCATCAGTTTTGATTCCAATCTTGATCATTAAACAAAGTCCATGTTTAATTTGGCCCACCCCAACCTCGGCCTTCCTTCAGCCCTCTTAAAACTAAACTGTAACACACATCTGTTTTCTATCTACCATGAAAATGATCTAAAACAAAGTCCATGTTTAATTTGGCCCACCCCAACCTCGGCCATCCAACAGCCCTCTTAAAACTAAACTGTAACACAAATCTGTTTTCTATCTACCATGAAAATGATCTAAAACAAAGTCCATGTTTAATTTGGCCCACCCCAACCTCTGCCTTCAAACAGCCCTCTTAAAAATAAACTGTAACACAAATCTGTTTTCTTTTTACCATGAAAATTCTGTAAAATTGCCTGTATTATCCGGTTTGACAGTGACACTCCATTCAATTCATATTCAAAATAAGGACAGTTCTGGATTTGCAAAATCTTAGATGAAGCAAATCAAAATTGATTAACTTTTAGCCTACGGCGAGCACGGCTCCATGCGCTGCTAACAGCTCTGCTGCCTACGGCACGCACGGTGCCGTGCGCTGACTGAGAACTCGGTTGTCTGCAGCATGCACACGTCCATTCTTATTTCAATAAATTCTACTATTCAAACTTTAGTCGTCTAAAAGAAGCAACTCCTGCCAGAAGTTAGTAGAGGGCTCCTAGTAGCCTGACATGCCCTAGTCTTAAGTTCAAGCGAAGTTCACGTTCGCTATCTGCGGCTGAGACAAACAACCCCTTGCTGGGTTTTACCGACGTGAACTGACCGTGTTTCTGGCACCAGTCTTTCATCTGTTAGTCAAAATACCAGCTCAGCGCCGGCAAATCATAGAACAAGGTATTGTTTCAATGTATTCAAGGCGGTTCCGATAATGAAGGAAAGTCGATTGACAGTGGAGATGATGGGGAAGATGACGGATGTCTATTTGAAGATGTTCTGGATTACAATGACAAATCAACCTATTCAGTAACACACACACTGGCACTTGACTCGCAAAATATCTCTCAAATTCTGTGAGACTGTTTAAAAATGGGAGATAACTGATTGCGAAAAGCATCATAACCGTAAGTGTATTGATAGCGAAAAGCATCATAACCATAAGTGTATTAGGTGAGTGCTTTTTTGTATTAATTTGTCTGCATGCCATTACTAAACACTGATCGTCAAACTCTGCACTTGTTTTTATTTCTGTGTGCTTTGGTTACTTTATTCACCCATGTGTTGTCTCAATGCAGGATCTCAGTTTTGAAAGTACATTTATCTTAAAGTCACTGATTTATTCTTTTCGGACATACCAAACATGATGTTAACACGGACCAAATATAACACGTAAAATAAATTTCAAAAATGCCAAAATCGCTACGTAGGCGGGGTTTTAGCGTGAGTGGCTGTGTGCGGGAGGAGGGAAAACTCTTGCTGCACGCATACGCAGGGATAGTGTTAAAGGCATGTACGTGGATCAATCCTGGATGCCCATTTCTGCATGTTCCCCCTTACCAACTAATACAGCTGACATCACCAAAATGAATTATCTGGATTCCCAAAGCAAAACTTTCATGGCAAAACAGGGTTCTCTTTTTTTTTCTCCTTTATTCATATGACCGGGTCATTCTTTGTGTTTCTTTTCATAACATGTTCTGGCATGAATCAGGCCCGAGGGATACAGACTGTTCCAGTGCTATTCAGGGAATCTGAGCGACATTCTAAAAGAGATATAATGCATCCATAAATATTCACCTGTTTGGTTCCCCTCTTCCCATCTGAGACCACAGCACATTCAGTTTCGAGTAAGATTAAGAACCAGACAGGGCTAAAAAAAAAATCCTCAAAATAAATACTTCTGGTAGGATTCTAACCCATGATATCCCAAGCCACAGCCTGTAATGCTAAATACTCAGGGCTGCATGACTGCATCACAGCTGATGGTAGCAATGAGAAGTTAGATCTATGTAAGTGAGAGAACAGAAATGTTTCAAATCTCACTAAAATCACTGGACAACCCATAAAGCATTGAATACCATGTGTATGGCCATCTCTGTACTATGGTAAGTCCTGTGGTCATTCTCATGTGATAAGAAATCTAAAGAATCACCTCAACAAACGAAATCAAAGCAACTATGCTACAGACAATCTTTCAGAGTTCAGTATCAAGAGAAGAAGT
This sequence comes from Conus canariensis, assembly GCA_033310375.1. Lineage (NCBI taxonomy): Eukaryota > Metazoa > Mollusca > Gastropoda > Neogastropoda > Conidae > Conus > Conus canariensis. The sequence continues at coordinate 26,416,203 of CM065743.1, forward strand.
GGCCGCACATCCAGATTTTAAGAAAGAGCATGAAACATCACCAACCAAACATTGGAATAATCTCAAGACCCAAACTGTGAAGAGTCCTAGAGACTAGGGTGTACTGGGCCTTTCCAATGGAAGACACAAAATGGACAAATGGCCATACACACATGAACTGAGAATTGAATCTCTCAGGACCAACAGTTTTCACTGTAAACGAATGTGAACTGGTATTATGGTGGTAAGCGTACGTCAATGAAGCAATGCTAGAGTGTAAAGTGGAGAGTCAATAGATGTGGATGTGTATGCACTGACATGTCTGCATTGGCATGTGTGCATTTGTGTATGGCTGTGTGTGTGTGTGTGTGTGTGTGTGTGTTGTGTGTGTGTGTGTGTGTGCATGTGTGCGCATTGTTGTTGTTGTTGATAGTGTTACTGATAGTACTATGTCAACAATACGTTCATCAACAGCGCCCAGAATAGCTCATTTCTGAGAGAAAAAAAATCTCAGGGGAGGTCACTCTTAATATCAGAGCAAACAGTGCTGAAGTAACCAGCCTAGTCATTTTTATCACTTTAGTTAAAAAGTTACTTTTAACTTGCAGTTAACTATTAAAGTTGGGGTTTGGGGGTCAGATTTTTTAAGACAAGGTTCGATATGGTTGAAGATTGGATTCGGATTTGAGTCAGGATTGGGTTTGAGCAAGACAGCTAAGCAGAACAATAATTTCAAAAATGCACTGTTACTGCTGGTAGTGTTACTGTTTTACACATTGCGTCAAAAATGTCAAAGTTTGTACATCGGCGTTAGCTTTGCGCAGTGGCGGTACCATAACCGATGAGGTTTAATAATACGCCGTTTTAAAACCATTACCTCTATCAATTTTTAGTAGTAAACTTACTCTAGTTGTGGTGTGGTTGTGCTACATTAGAAGTAAATGGTAAGCTAGTGATCAATTTCAATCAAATAAAAATAAACACCGATCAACAGTTTCGTCTTTGCAATATACAGATCTGACATCTACATATTACATAATATGGGAACAACTTACTTATGGAGGCTTTAACGTTGATATCAAACGTTGGCGAATTTTTCCGCGATTTCTCGTCCCCATTTTTCACTCTAGCAGTATGCACATCATTCAGCAACCCGCAATTGCAGTGAATATACAAAATACTTGCAAATCCACAGCGTGTTTCTCTTTCGGTGCGCTGTAAATCGAGAAGCGAACTACACTGCTTACAGTGCAGTTGCTTAGCCAGTTCTCCCAGATCAACAATCCGGCGGCCATCATTCCATGCGAAAAATTCACTTTTGGCCCACGGGTCTGGTTCCATGTCTTTACCGACAATCAAGCAGTTCATACAGGAAGCATTTCATTTGGATCAGGCAAAGAATGTGAAAGGTATGCAATATACAAGATTCAGTCATGAAAAATAACTTTGCAGTAAATGTGAAGTATTGCCCATATTGACTGTATGACCCCGACGCCATTACCGCGACGTCATCACTGAAAACGCCAGTGTTTGAGTTGTGAGTTATTTCCCCGTTTCTTCCTTTGAAAAGTGGAGTTGGAGAGTACAGTCTGCTTAATTCGCCTGCTGAAGACTGCGTACTGCTCAACACGCATTCACCGTAAGTTTTTTTTTAAATATATCTTTGTTATGGTAAAACAATCGAAAACGAGTCACAACAATGCAGTCAGGGACGACAAAAATACCTACTAAACCAAATCGCACATTACTGCTATGTCCAAAACAGTTTCGGAAACTCGGAATGTTGTCAGTGTTGTATTTAACTTTTCAGAGAACGAAAACCTATGCAGAGATTCAGTAGGTGACTAGATCTACATTGATGGATTACAAAGGAATAGGCAAATGAAAGCCAGTCCCTACTACTACTACTACTACTACTACTAAAGGAAACCCTGTGAGGTTAGACTTGTCAAAATGCTGTGACTACTTTCTTTTCACGAGAGATAATACTTGATGAACTTGCCAAAGTAGGAAGAAACTCCAGGGAGAGCTTGATAGCAGGTCGTCAGAGAAGACACCCCCCCCCCACCCCTCCCTCCCCACCAGACAAATGTTTCAGCCCTGAACTCCTTACACTCTAAGGGGGCCGGGCCGCATCCACGTCATGAATCCCAGATGCACTTCTACTGCCAATTTTATTTTTCTGGCGATGCCAGGATTCGAACCCGCAACTTTTGGATGGGCGGGCTTTTTAGAGGCATGTCTTAGGCTGCTGGGCCATAGAAACTTGTGCCTTTCGTTTCACGCCTCATGCTTCACGTCTCACATTTCATGCTCTGGGTCACAGAAGCTTAGCCTTGCTACTCACGCATGGAAAAAAAACAAGTTGTATTGAATTTTGTGTTGTTGACATTACAAAAGTTGATATTAATCTGTACATGTGTACAAGCCCAGAGATAAGGCTGCCACCCATTGGTTGACAGCGCTTTGAATTACAATAAATGAATAAATCGATTAAATTTACCTTTGGATGCAGTCAGAATCTTTGTCAAGCCTTCCCAAACTTGTGCTCTTTGGTCTTTGTCCTTGTAGTCAGACACACATGGATTCCAGTTGAGGGGCATGCCCAGACCAACTCTATTAATTTTTCTTTGTAGTCGTCCATATTGAACTGGCTAATGGTAATCAGGAACTTGAACTTGAATATCAAAAAAAGTGTGCAGTCCAACTTCTCCCCTCACGCATGAACCATGAAGCGCAAAGCGTGAGTAGAGTTGTATGGCCCCATGCAAGAGAGACCATGTCTGTTCAGTATCCTATTCAAGCGTGAGGCATGAGATGTGAGCCAGCCTTACCCCACTGCTAACAGACACCTGTCCTAAGTTGGGAAATTTAATTAAGCTTTATGAAGTGCACTTTTGTTCCTCCTCAACCAGATCCAGCTGGAACTCTTTTTGGCTGCCCCTGCCATTGCCTTCAAGGTTCTTGTCCTCTTCTTACCTGAAATCCCAAGCTGTCATGAGATCAAAGGCTGATGGGCCTGCAAATCCCCTTGTTCCAACTTCTGTGGCGAGGATCTGGGCTTGGAAGCCCGATTCCCTCAAGCTGCTCTCCAGACTGGCATACTTCTCAATCTTATACAGGTGTGCTTGCTCCATTCTGCTTTTGAATGGCACAGTGAGATTGATCACATTTATTTTGATGAACCTGAGTAAAGAACAATATGCCACTCTTCCTGACGATCTTCGGATTGTTCTCCCACTCTAGAAGGTTTCCTGTGCATTCCCAGTCATCAGCTCCATACAGTAAACTCTGCTTCCATGCACTTAATATCACAGCTGTTCCAGACCATGATTTGTGGCCTCCTGCTGTGTAGAACTTTGTTGCTGGAGCTACTGGTGGTGTAGATCTTCCTCCAGTAGTACTAACTGCATGTTGAGCACTTGGTTGTGCCTCCATGTGTACCTTTCCAGGGTAAGGGCTGCATTGCATGAACTCAAGACATATTCCGCTGTTTCTTTGCCATGACAGAATGGACACATAGTCATCTGATTTCCCCCATTTGACCAGGTTCAAATTCGAGGGCCAAAGATAGGTGGTACATGTAAATCGAAAATAAGAAAAAGTAAGAGAGAGAGAGAGAGAGAGATCTAAAAATAACCATCACCATCGGAAAGAGCAAAATAAAGTTGCAATGAAATGGTGCAGAAAGTATCTAAATCAGACATCTGAGACGAAAGTTATGATTTGTAAGGTGATTAAATTATGGCTCATAAAATCCTAAGTGAAATGCAACTGAGGTCTGTGAGTGCAAAGCGGGGTCACATGATCCCAAGAAACAAAGGTCACGACAGGTGATGCAAGGTGACAGAGGGTTGAGTGACAATGGCAGTGGCATGCCCCCTGACCTGCCATCTCAGTTCTATGAATGTTTTGGGTGAGATTTTAGCTATGGCCGAACAAAGTTACTCATATGAGACTGCGGACACACACAAGAATGAAAAATCTATATGCTGAGGATGTGAAGGCACACTTGGGAACTTAATTATGTTGGCTCAACACAAAATTCACCTGAGCAAGGCGTTTTGCAGAAACTTCTTTAAAGTATGTTACACTGCTATATTTGGTTGGGCGTCATGACTAATTCATGAGCAATGACTCGTTGCCAGGCCCTGTCACGCATGCAGAAGACCTGCAAGGAGTAGTATCAACACACGATTTACACATTCAGACGCATAGCTGTTCCTTAACTGGTCTGCAGAGGTAGCATAAATTTACTGTTTTGACAGTTTTCAAGATCTCCCATACATCTCAGTTGTCACCAGCCACATGCCATTGCAAATCACACTGTTTGGCATTTCACATATGTGACATTTACCTTGCTGTATGTAGTTCATGTGCACACACTCTGAACAAATGGTACCATTCAGAGAAAGAAATTTAGGTAATAGGAGATCAATACAGGTTGAAACTTAGATGGTGGAGTGATGTAATCAGTAAGACAACAGTGGTTTAATACTGATAATGTATATATACCTGCCCATAATCATTGATTTTCAACTCAGCTAACGTACAGTACATATATATACATGTCCCATTATTGATGTTTGCTCTGTGGCAGTTGCCTATTTCTAAATCATCTCACACATGCTCATGCTTAACAAAAGTGGTTTTTCCACTCTCCACAGATTTTAGATGGCCACATGCCCTTATGCTTTGAATGTGTAAATAACTTTTTTATTTCTCCACATGTTTGAACTAATGAATATTCTATGTGATTGAAGTTATAACTGAATCAGCATTGGTGGAAACGATTAATGTTTTGGAAAGGAAGTAATCCATGCATGACTTTTGCGTTTCCTTGTGTGAACTTTTTAACACTTGGGAAGAATTTTGTTCCCAGTTCGAGAGGGGGTCGGTCAGAACACCCAGTTTGATTCCATCAGACCTAGTCACTGAATCAGACCTCATTGAACCTATGTTGGATTCCCATGGGCATATTTGAGGATTTTGTAGTCCATTTAGGGGGCCAGAATAGCGTAGTTGGTAAAGCGCTACACTTGTAATCTTGGTGATCCTGGGGTTACGGGTTTGAATCTCCACCAGGCTGTTTTGGTATAGGGGGATTTTTTCCTCGGAGTCAACATTGGTTCTGACTCCATTTCCCCAAAAGTCCTTTGAATGAGACTATACACCAAGGTTCCATGTGTGAACACATGCATGACATCTTGCACACACTTGAAATCCCATCACCAGTGTTAGGAAGAGAAGGCCAGCTTAACCACTGGTATGGATGACATGTTACATATTTATTGCATGCACCCTGTGTGAAAAAAAAAAAAAGCAAGAAAGAAAACTGAGTGAATGATATTGAATGAATGACACAGGAAACGACTCAATGAGGCGCCAGCAGGTAGCTCTTCAGTCTGCTCTACCCAGGTAGACAGCCTGTTGTGTAAATGAGAGTGTTGACTGTAAAGCGCTTAGAGCTTGGTCTCTAGCTGAGGATCTATAGGCACTATGTAATTACTCTTAATAACAATATAGAAAATTATATTATTCAAATCTTTTCACCTGCTTTAGCTATTGCAAATTGAATACGTTTCTCTGTTTGAATGTGGCATTGAACACTAGTGTTACCCAAATCTTTTTAATTCGCACATTCAGAGACTAAGGTAAACGTTTCATCATCTGCAATTTTGCATTTTATAGCAATATTTAGGGCTTTTTTGCCCAGTATTCAGCGCTTCACCATTACTAGCATCAAATCTCTTGCACCCAGTTGTTCAGTCAAGACATTAGTATCTTTTCATGTTTCGTCCAGCTTGCTTAATTTGTGTATCACCTGCAGAGTTTTGTATGTACTTATTCTGCAATCTGTCAAATTATGTACAGGTACCGTGAAAAGTACTGGTCCTGGTATGTTGCCTTGAGGATTAATTACTTTTTTATGTTTACATTTTACATTTACAACTTAGAAGTGAAATTTGGAGTGTAATGTTATGCCTGTCTGCAGTTATCGCTCCTCATCCCTCAGCCTCATTAGGTTTCAGTTGCAGAGAAGAAAGAACAGGGTCAGTGAAGAACTGTCTCTTCATTCTGGTTTGGTTGTGTGTGTGTGCGTGTGCGTGTGTGTGCGTGTGCGCCTGCGTGCGTGTGTGTGTCTGTGTGTGTGTGTGTGTGTGTGTGAATGGTGCGCGCTTTCCCCTGTCTGCGAACAATGCTATGAAAATGGTGATTCTGGTTCAACATCTGGTACATTGCACAAAAAGCAGGAGATGTACTGTGGGTAAATCATGCATGCTGTTCAGGTCCAAACTCCATCCTCATGAGGATTGTCCTCAACAACAGAGAGATTTTGCAACAGAGGTTTGGGTTACTTTACTCACTATGATGATGGGCCCCTGGATACTGTCAGCTGGTTGTTGTTTCAAAATGTGCAGAACTGTTATAATTGTTTACTGATTGTGTCAGTGCTAGCACATTTTTTCATGTGATTATGACTGGATTTGTCGCAGAACAGATGTGCACACAAAAATTAGAAGGGGGTTGCTGTTTCACCATCTGATTGCCATGCAAAGTGAAGAGTTTGATCCAATGATTTCGTAGTTGATTTAGTTCCAGCACCAACACTAGGTTGAAAGTTCACCTTTTCCGCTAACCTGCCACCAGTCCTATGTCGTGTTGTTTCTTTTCTTTCTCTCTTTTTTTTTTCTCTTTATCCTTGGAGAGGGGGTGTGTGTGTGTGTGTGTGTGTGTGTGTGTGTGTGTGTGTGTGTACACGATACACAATATTTTATTTGTCCTCATAGAATACAAGGAAAATGTGTGTGGGTGTGTGTGTGTTTGTATGTGTGTGTATGTGTGTGTGTGTGGTGTGTGCGTGTGTGTGTGTGTGTGTGTGTGTGTGTGGATGAGGGGACCAGGAGCCAGCTGTATATTGTCACTTATACTTTGCATCACAATCTACTTCTAGCATTTTTTTTCAAATATCGGAACTGTATAGAAAAAAAAAAAGCCACATGAACGTCTCATGACAAACAGAGTGAGTTTATCACAGTCTTGCTACATAAGGTGGTTTCTGTTGCAGGTAGACTTGTAATACTGGAGAAAGATGGTGACGTTGTATAAAAGAATCATTAGATTAAGCAAGATCCATTCTGTCCGTTTAATTGTAATTTTCTGTCTTTTTTTTTTCAGGGTTTAGATGTTGGAAGAGGCTACGTTCTTCAGAGCTGGAGAATCTACCATGTGGTTCTAAAACTGAATCCCAGACCTGTTACTTCTTCGGAGGCCATGCTAGCAAACTGTCATTAAGCAGATCATTCTTTTCATTCTTGTGTGTTGTGTGCTTGACCCTTATCAATCTGCAGAATTTTAGGACATAGATCTCAAGGAGACAGTTTGAAAAAAAAAGTGCAGAAATGAATAAGGACCAAGTCTTCATAAAGCCGCTGACATGCGCGCAGTGCGGGCTGACCTTTGCACTGGACACCTGCCTGGCAGCGCACAAAACTATAGAACACCTGGAGAGACCTCCCCACAGCTGCAACGTCTGCAAGTTCGCCTTCTTCAGCTCCATCGCCTACAACGACCACCTAGTGCGCCACAGTCTGCAGCGGGAGTCGTCCACGTCATACTACAAGTGCAGTGAGTGCGGACTGGATTTCCCCTCTGAGCATGGTATGCGAGTTCACCTGAGCACCCACACAGGACTGTCGGTTCAGAGTCGTGGCAATGCCAATGTGCGCAAGTACAACATCTTCCACTGCCCGCTGTGTCCCAAGCAGCTTGTCGGGAGGAAGCTGTACCATGAGCACATCCGCATGCACAAGAGACAGAAGTTGACCAGCAGTGGCCAACAGCATCAGAGCAGCCAAAAAGAGACTGAGGTCAGAGCACAGAACCTCGACCTTATGGACAATGAGGGGTCAAACTCAGAAATGGTGGAGAAGTAGACGCGGCGTGTTAGCAGAGGGGTGCATTGTTAAGTATTGCCAGATGTACAACTGCTTTTATCAACTGTTGCATTTCGGTGCGCATTCAGCTAACATGTTTCTCTTCTCAAGTGCTGCGAAAAATATTTTGGTGGGTGTACATGTTTGTGACAAGTTACTTCATTGGAACCAGCAGCATTACCTTCACCATAGACATGTTCAGAAGTACCATGGATCATTTCTGAATCCCTCAAGTTTGTTTGTTTGTGTTCGTTTTGAACCAATGCTTGATTTACCTTTTCCCTGCAGTGCAATTTTCAAAAGGCGAATGTGGTCCTAGTGCTATCAACTTTGACTGGAGATGGCTGTTGACAATTAGCACATGATGATGCAAGTTACCCAAACCTATCTTATTTCAGAGAGGCTTTGTCTTTCATAAGTTTAAAGGGTATAGGTCTTGGAAGACCTGTGTCTTTGACAGAGGGGCAACACAGTGAAGCCTCTGTGAAACCTGCATTGTTGGGGGGGTGCAGTATCTGATGAAAAGTAAGGTGTGTGGTTCCTGCAGGATCCATGTCATCAAAAGTGTATTGTTTGAATTAACAAAGTGATCATGTTTTACTTTTTCACTCAGAAAATGAAAAATGATAAACAAATAGATAGGTATTTGTGAAACATCAATCAAAGTTTTCTTTGAAGTATTTGGAACAGTTCTAAAGATATTATGGGATTTTATTTTGTTTGACCCACGAACCATGGGAATGGTTTAGAGACCAGATGACAAGTAATTTGACTTCTTTTTTTTTTTATCAGTGGGGGGAGCGGGGTATGGGATATGCAAGTGGGGCATTTGTGGGGGGACATGGGTGGGGGGCAAGGTGGCTCATTACGGTGTGTGGGAACCAACGGTGCTTTCAAATGTTCATTGCTAAGACTGCAAGAATGTCTTTCTGCAAAGTGGTGGACAAAAATCAAATTTTAAGTGTCTAGCTTGTTTCAGTTCCAGTTCTGTTCTGTGAGTGTGCCGTTTTAGGGCCAAATTATTCTGTGTTCTGCTGTATTTATTGTTTCCTGAAGAAACAGAAGCTCTGAATCACATTTTTTTCCTCAAAGTTTTCCAACATAGTATGGACAAAAAATTACAAGAGATTTTGAAATACAAAATGGTGAAATTTCTGTACTGTCTCCCTTCTTGCATAATTTTTTTTTTTTTTCAAAAGGCAAGGCATGTATATATTCAATTTTAGAGTACAGTGAAAAATGTTTCTTTTTGACAATTCAGAAGGAAGAAAAACTTTTATACTTCTAGATGTTCATGTCAGTTATCAACAAAAGTCTGTGGATATGGTGCGCATGCATGCACACACACACACACACACACACACACACACACACACACACACACACACACACACACACACTTTCTCTTTCTCTCTCACTCCACTTTCTCTCTCTCCATTTTCTCTCTGTCTCTGACACACTCATATTCACATGCATGCCCACACACACTCTCACACACACACATACACTCACACACACACACACACACACACACACACACACACACACACACACAGGCCAATCAGTTCCGATTTGCATTCGATCGTTCAAATCCAAAGACCCGATATACTCCACTTGTCAATGATAATTCAACTTCTATGGTGGTGTTGTTATTGTTTAATCATCAGTTGAGACTTTTATGCATCAAGTATGTAACGTGTATGTGAATATGTGTGCATAAATGTACGTATATACGAGAGAAGACAAATGTGCATATACATAAACTCATGGATGCCTATGCTTTTTTTTGTCTTTTTGTGTTCATGATCATGAAGATAAAACAGGAGAGAACTGTAATGGGTGTTCCCTGTTGATTGAATGTTCTGGCTAAAGAACAGAACCCAGTGTGCATAAAAATTATGCACCAGTTGGCATTGTTCAGTTGCTTTATAGATTTTGTTTTCATTTTAAACTACAGATCGGTGTTGTTTTATCTGTTGCTGGGACATGATATGATGAGACTTTTTTTTTTCTTTTTCTTTTTCTTTTTTTGCTGTCTCAACCTCTGTGCCACCTCAGAGGCAATGCACCCACGCTGCTCATTCTGACATCCCGTCCACAGCTACAGCCCGGTCGGCCCCGCCACAGCCCCGGCACCAGCAATCCACAGGGAGCAGTCAATGTCAAGTCGTCAAGAGGCAACCCACCGGAGGAGACACTGCACTGCTGCCGAGTCACTTTGGTGGTGTTCAGTGGCACCTGTTATGATCTAACATACGCAGGACACCACCTAAGCCCCCTACTGATGACAATAATTGCTTAGTCGCGGAGCCGGCATGAGTGAGCTCTCCCTCCGGAGGGCGCCACCACGTCCGTCCAACAACAGCCCCCATGGACTCGCAGATACCGGTGACCCAGACAGAACCAAACCAAGGCCATAGACGTGGAGAGGACATCGAAATTGAGGTCACCATGAGAGCAGGGCATGAAGGGCCACAGAATTTGAGACTTTTTTTCCTTTTTTTTTGCTGATCGATAAGAATGAGGATGATTAAGATGATGCTACAGATTTCCATTTTGGTCTGAGACTACATGACAGGGCTGTACTCTACGCTTCCTTTCATAATATATCCCGGTGTCAACCAGGCCTGAGAGATACAGGCACCTGCAGTGTTGGTCAGGAAATTTGAGCAACACTCAGAAACGCATCCATTAAGTGGATGAAACTCGACTGTGTGGTCCCGGTCTTCCCAACTGAGTCTGCAGCAAACTCAATTCTGGGTAGGAGCCGGTCGGGGCAGAAAAACCCACATGACTCTGATGGGATTCGAACCCACGACCTCCCAGCCCAGAGTCCGTGACGCTAACCATTCGCCACGGCGGCTGGTCATGATGAGACTTCTTATCGTACTTTTCAAGCTTTGCGGAGGCTGAAATCAACTTGCCTGTGATCAGAAGATTTGATCGAAACCAAAAGCTTGAAAGAATCTGCTGCCTTTGTGTTTATTCCTTGTTCTAATTATGCTTTTGTAACAACTGTCCTGAACATGTGACAGTATTGATCAGAAAGGAATTATAATGCCATACATTTTTTTAATATGTGTGTATATGTGTTTATGTGACAAATGAATGAGTGTGGAGGAACATGTGTATGAAGAGCTTCATCTTGATGGAAGAGCAGCATAAAGATGCAGTGAATAAAGGGTAAGAGAGAGGCGGAACTTTATTTTTGACCGCTTATTGCTGGTTTTTGACCGCTTATTGCTGCTTAGTGTTTCACCATCTGTGATCCGAAGTGGAATTACTACACACCGCTGTCATTGCTAGGCCAGAGAAGACCGTGCATAAAATGGTGCTTGTCTTTGACCAGCATACGCAGGACACCACCAGATAAGCAAAATTGATGTGGTTGAAGGTTCTCCAGGGGTGGCGTCATGTCCAGCCTGTGACTGTCCTCAAGAACTCGCAAATCCGGGAGACTGACGTGAACTCACCACAGGCATGGACATGGACAGGAGATCAAAACTGAGATCGTCAGGACCACAAAACATGAGGTCCATAGAATCCGACACCTTTTTTTTTTTTTTTTTCAAATGAAAGTCAGTGTGGATGAAGATGATTTAGATGATGCTATGGAGTGCCAGTCTTGTCTGAGACTACACTGCAGGGCATCCTAGCATCAACCAGGCCCGAGACATACAGACAACTGCAGTGTTGGTCACGAAATTAGGGTAACACTCTCAGAGATGCGTCCATAAAGTGGATGGACGCATTGAGTAGTTTCAGTTTTCCCATTTGAGCTCAAAGTATGCCCAATATTTGGTAGAAGTCAGCTAGGGCAACAACAACAAAAAAAGTAAATGAAAAAGGTGAATATGGGAATCGAACCCATGACCTCCCAATCTGCAAGTATGCTTGATGCTTGTGCCATGGCTTTCATCGAGTTTCTACCATGCAGTTATGAGTAGTCATTCTGATATTTACCTCCCCTTAGGAGGTTATATTTTCACCTGTGCCTGTTGCTTGGTCGGTTTGGCAAGATGCATAAAAAAAATAAAAAAAATAAAAAAAAAAAAAAACATTTCAGCACTATGGTGTGTGGTAAATGTCACAGGTTGCGGGTTCAAATCAGTTCAAGTATATTGGTGAGATTTTGCGACCCCTGGCAGGCTCCCGTTCAGAACTGAGGAGCATGATACGGACTGGCAGTCAACTGCCTTGGGAAGATGGTGTCACATGAACTATTCCATCAATTCTAAGTCACTTTGTCTCTGATAGTGTTGCTCAAATGTCCTGATCAACATAGCAGATAAGAGAAGCTCTGCAAAGCTGGTAGTATTCATCGACGGTTTTTTGTTTTTTTGTTTTTTTTTTTTCATTCAGTAGAGAGTTCCAACAGTGACTGAGCAGCCACCAGCTCTCTCCGTTACAACTGGACTCTAGGTCCACACACGAAAACAACCGGCCATTCCCACCACTGATAAACCTTCCAGCACACAAAACCAGTAACAGGAAAAACTCATTATTTCCATACACCATGCCGGAAAAGGAAGAGGGAGGAACTGAAAAACCACCTGAAGCATTTAAAAATCCTAGATTTAAACATTTTCCGAAGATTCCTCCACATTTTTATCGATCCTCCACTCAGGGCGTTGTCATCACATTCAGCGGAACGCTTCTATCCAAGACTTTGAGAACATTGTACCCAGACTTCTCCCCCTCCTCCAGCTTCACCTCCCCCCCCCTGCAGGGGACCACAACATCAGCGAGATTTGTCTGGCTTCATACTTTGTAAAGTGTTTAGGGACTTCTTTTTTTTTTTTTTTTTTTAATCTTTAAGTTTGATAGTGCTGCTCTCTGAAAGTTTTCTCCATTGCGCCAGTAGATTGCATAGGCCAGCCGCCCCGTTCAGTGCTTCAATCCGAATCCAGAAAACAAAAATACACACACACACACACACACAGTTATAAACACGTATTCTTTGACGTACATGTTTTCATACGTCATTATCTATACGAATTTATTTGTCTTTCATTTGATGTCATTAGTCCCGAAGACGGTTTATGACCGAAACGTTGACGATTTGTTCTATCGTTGTTGTTTTTCCCCATTGTAAATCTGAACATCCTCAAAAATAGTTTGTACTGATATGCCAGAAAACAAACGTTCTGGAATGTCCAAAACTCGTCTTGTTTTCAACAAAACAAAACGAGACAATAACAAAGTTTCATGTCCTTTCTCTGAAGGTACATGTTCACTCAAGCGACATTCAGTAAGACAACATCCAGTTAAGTAAAACCTACTCACGGGACAATCCCATTCAGCGACACGTAACAACAGCGACAGACATATTTCTGCTCAAGTTCTCTCTCTCTCTCTCTCTCTCTCTCTCCTCTCTCTCTCTCCTCTCTCTGTGTGTGTGTGTGTGTGTGTGGAGGGGTGGTGGTGGAGGAGGAGGTTTGATGGGAGGATGGGGGTATTTAAAACTTTATGGCTAGGATACCGAACAGTCGTACACAAGCACACACACACATTCGCGCGCGTATTAAAATAAATCCATGCGAGAACATGCAAGCTTAGATGCATGTCACCACCCCACCCCTTCCTGATCACACACACGGATTTCAGAAAATCGCTAATGACTGATGGTATGTTTAGAGAAAACAAGCGAACATGCAAAGCAAAATCACTTCTATTAGCGTAGGCGATCAACGTCCCCCATCCGCACTTGTGAGTTGATTTTAACGTGGTGACAGCCCTGATATGGCCCTTTGCGGTCGGCTGGCTATAAGCAACATTACCTTACCTTACCTTCCTCCATCCGCATTATCTGATATCGTCTTATATCTGATATCTTATATTATCTGACATCTTATATGCAAGTCCGATCCAGCGGACGAAATGCCTAGGAGCAGGCAATACATATAGATCTGCCTTCGAGAGGGATTGCGATGGTTCCCTCATGCAGCTAGTGAAGGGTTTTCATATTTTATAATATATGTTTTCCCATTTTCTTCATCTTCAGGTTTGTTTTTTTTTTCAAATCTTTGCCAAGTCATTACTATAATGATGAAAGAATTGTTAACCTGCACTTGTATTCCCCCACTACTTAATTGTTCAGCATTATATTGTTTGGTCAATCAGTGGGCGATAGCATCTCTTAGGATGATCCAAGTAAAGGTTGTTCTGCACAATTCTTAGCCGCTGACAATGCTTAAAGTTATTGAACAGCAGAGCTGACCACTCAGACTGTTCCATATCTTTTGATCTCCCTTGCATCCTTAAGTGGATCCTCGAGCATAGGCTCAAAGATTGTCCCCCACATTTTATACTGTTTGCATAATGTTTTTAGTTTTTCAGCAACGTTTTTTCCTCTCCACACTTTCATTTTGTTCTGTTTACTACCTTTCGCTGACTGCTTTTGGGGGTGCTGTTGGATTCTTTTTTTGAACCCTTAGTGGTGAGAACACCACAGAATTACGGATTGAGGTGTGTCTCTATTTGACGCCATGAGCACAAACACAATCAGCCGTGTCTCCCTGATATGTCCCATCCAGCGAACGAAAACCTTGGGAGCAGGCTATACATATAAATCTGCCTTCGAGAGGGATTGTGATGTGTTCCCTCATGCAGCTAGAGAAGGGTTTTCGTATATAATAATAATAATAATGAATACTTATATAGCGCCTATTCTCGGCTAGAGACCAAGCTCTAAGCGCTTTACAATCAACACTCGCTTACACAACGGGCTGCCTACCTGGGTAGTGCCGACTGAAGAGCTGCCAGCTGACGCTTCATTCAGTCGTTTCTCGTGTCATACGTTCAATATCGTTCACTCGTTTCTTTATTTCCTTCATTCTTTCCATTTCTTACGCAGGGTGCATGCTGTGTGTAACGTGTCATCCATACCAACGGCCAAACTGGCCTACTCTTCCGAAAGTTGGTGATGGGATTTTACGTGTGTGCAAGATATTATGCGTGCGTTCACGCACGGAACCTTGGTTTATAGTCTCATTCGAAGGACTGTATGGGAAATGGAGTCAGAACTAATGTTAACTCCGAGGGAAAAATCCCCCTGTACCGAAACGCCCCGGCGGAGATTCGAACCCGCAACCCCAGGATCACCAAGATTACGAGTCAGGCGCTCTACCAACTGAGCTATTCCGGCTCCCAATATAATATATATTTTCCCATTTTCTTGATCTTCAATTTTTTTTTTTTTAAACATTTCAAATCTTTGCCAAGTCACTACTATAATGATGAAAGAATTGTTAACCTGCACTTGTTTTTCCCCACTGCTTAATTGTTCAGCATCATCTTATATCTGCATATCAACATCGCCCATCGACTTTGCCTTTCAAAACTGGATGTGTGTACTGAATGCAAGTCATAAATATATAATATAAAACACACTCAAGGGAGTAATAAATACATATTCATACACTCATGGGAGTAATAAATACATATTCATACACAGACAAAACATCCATCTGTTGATAATAAAGAAAAGCAATAATGCTCTGTAGAGGGCAGTTAACTTTTATGGAATGAGGGAGGGATAGGGCATAACATAAATATTCCTGTTGTTTACTTTCCGTGTTAATTTTGAAAAAAAAAAGAAAGTGTGTGTGTGTGTGTGTGTTGCAGATGAGAATCGGTGTGTCTGTGTGCGTGCGTGTGTGTGCAGATTTACAACGCTCCGGGGTGAATGTCAATTACTTATTGCACTGTGGTGAAGAAGAAATAGCAGCTGCTACACTGAAGCAATTTTGAATTGCACAGGTACACATAACAAGTGTGATTCACTGGGATCGATTTGCCAGTCGCACCAGAGACCTTCAAGCTGACCCAGTCGTGGATGTTGAAAATGGAACTATTCATTCTGGACTGTATCATTATTGTAACTTTTCGATTGTTAATGATACTGTCCCAACATGGGAAACAAATGTAATCTAAAAGGTAATGAATGACAAATCACCAACCAAGTACAACAAAATTCATAAAAATGCACTCACCCGCACGAGTGCACAGACACGCATCACGTCTACATATAAGCGCTCGCACATACACACGATCCCATCCATGTTGTTTATAACCACCCCCTCGACTGCAAATGGCCGTATTAAAGCTTATACACAAATATATCTACCTGTTCACACACACACACACACACACACACACACACACACACACACACACACACACACGCATGCACTGTAAGTACACACGTGCACGCGCACACATGCACGCGCGCTTACGCCTACATGTGCATATTCAAATAAGGCAGTGTGCCCGTTATAGATGAAGGATTGTCCACTATCGGAGTGCAGAGAATGCATTATGAAATATTAAAAGAAGAAAAGCAAAAGATTTCCTCAAAAAAGTATAAGCAATTGATTATAGGGATAAAGAGTCAGAAAGGAAATTTTGCCTGAATGAACAGATGAGCTACATACTGATGGTAACTCGTTGACAACGCATGACAAAATATCAAGAGAAGATGGGGTCTAAGATTTCCACTTTAAAACATGCATAAGCAACCGAATTTAGGTATGGAGGATGTGGTCTGAAAGGAAATCTTAACTGAATAAACAGATAAATTATACACTGACGTTGGCTGGTTGAACAATGACATAGTCTGCTGCGGTATTGACACATGCTGGTCCTGCAGCATCGTAGGCCTACGCTAATCCAGTTCTGCGGGAAGTTGGCGGTATGGACTTAGGCTGGTAGTCCTACTGCAATAATGCGGCATATTTCTGCTGTTAGGCAGACTGGTCCGGTACCGATGGAGACTGGTCGTGTTTTTGGTGTCATTTGGCCCTTATGGCCTATGGATGAAGGGATATCTTCTTGTAACGCATGAGAATTCCGTTTCGAAGCAGTCCAGGTCCATAGTGGTAGCCTGTATGCAGGTCTGGTGTTGGCTCGGGTCGAAGTCGTAGGTTGAGACTGGCCAGAGGTACAGTGTATACTCACAATCCGAAGTCCGCATTTTTCGTAGCGATTGTGGTCGTTGGCGTTGGGTCTGGTTTTGGATAAGGGTTGTCGTCCCTTGCTCTCTCAGCCCTGGTTCCGTGTGAACTCAAGTTCACTTGTCGCTTTTCTTTGCTTCTTCGATTTACGAGTCCGGCGCTCTTCCAACCGAGCTATTCCGGCCCCGGCCGAGAGGTCAATATTTTTATTCCCAATCCCGTGAGGGGTGCCCCCACAAAAAGTATGGTTTCCCGGGCCATGTATTGATAAAGCATATTACAAAGTGCCTTGCGTTGTGTAGTGCGAGCATTGTTTGTTTACATCAATTTACAACCTGTAAGGTAGTTAAAAAAAAAATTAGGCTACCACAGGGCCTCATTTTTTTTCTCTCCATTTTTTTTTTGTTTGTTCAAGAACTGCCCTAAAAATGGATGATCCACGCTGCAGTGGATGTAAAAGTAGCTGGAATCCAAGAGCTCTAACTGTTATGCTGATGACTGTAGAGACATGAACTCGACAATTATAAGATAGACATGTTTTGAGATGATTTTCATTCAGCATGTTTTTCTTGTTGTCAGTGTTTGTTTGTTTTTTGTTTTTCTTTCTTCTTCTTCTTCTTCTTCTTCTTTTGAAAGCCAGTATTCAGAAATTTTGAAAGAGTGATTTGTGTCAATATAACTAGGATCAGTTTTAACCAGTGTAACATTTTACAATGATTTACTTCAATTGCTCATCAGGTTTAGCTAAACTACACAAACACGACGAAAACACTTCGTATTCTTCCATTCAACCATGGACTTGTATCAAGTGTCACATTCTGAGTCCCTGAAGGGACAAGAGCCAGATGAAAAGAAGCATCTTCTTGCTTATGTGTTACCCATGGGAATACATGTCTACAATCAATCAGTCTCTCTCTCTCTCTCTCTCTCTCTCTCTCTCTCTCTCTCTCTCCCTTACATTTCCATATGTTCCCCCAGCCCACCCCACTCCCCACCCCTACTCTCTCCTTCCCGTTCATTATTATTTTCATTTTTATTTTTTGTTTGTTTATTATTATGATCACCATTATTATTATTATCATCATTCCCCCCCCCCCCCCCCCCCCCCCCCCCCATTTCTCTTCTATTTTCATTTGATGTTCCATTATGATTGCATGACCGCTTTGTTTGCTTTCTTACATTATTTCATTTCACTGCATGTTGTAGTCCCTACTCAGGGCGAGGACTGGATGTAAAAAAGCTTATCAACTATCCTCGTAAATAAAGAATTTCTCTCTCTCTCTCTCTCTCTCTACTTACATGAAAGACGGTATTCAAGTTACACCCCAAATGATTTAATCTATATGAAACCTTTTGTAATGCAAACCAGAAGGCCTGCTCTTCTCTTTCAGTTCAACCATTATCCTATTCACATGACAAGGTCTTTGCCTCTTGGTTTGCTATTGACAGCGACAAGTGGTTTCCGTCCCTGCTTGGTTGTGTAAACAGTGTTCTGGGTGAGGAATAGATGTTTAAAACACACACACACACACACACACACACACACACACCCCACCTAATGCACAACAAAACACACACTCGTGCTTTCAGGTTATCTTCGTGTCTTGATCGGGTGGGTCGTGCCTTGTCCTGTCTCTCATAATGAGATCACTTTACATTTCGGTAGACCTGCATCCCCGGCCCGTGCCGCACCACACTGTCGCAGGCGACAAAAGAATAGTCTCCCTTTACAAGAACATGGCTGCTTAGCAGACGTTCCGGCCATTGTCTCAACATCTCCATAGTACTGTGATCAATGGAAGCACAATCAGTGTGAGTATTACATTAATGCTAGTTAGAACGCGTGTTATTGCTAAAGATTTTGATCATGGAAATATTGATTTGATTTAACGATTGCGTGATCCTGAATCTTCACCGAAGCCTACGTAAGTCAGTTAAGCCAGTTGTTTGTTGATCTGCTCAATATTCTGATCTGCCAGTGGGATTAGTGGGAAGTCGCCACCCCCACCCCTTACCCCATATCCCTTCCCCTGCCCATCTTCAAGCTATCAGCAAGGAATACCTGTACAAGTAAAATCACCAACAGATTTAACCCAAGAGAAAGGTTCTATGAACGAATGCTAATGTAAAAGGAAAAAAGAAGAAGAAAAGCAACACCCTCCCTATCTATCCCTTAAAACATTTTTAATGACACCTATTTAATGAAAAACAAAATGACTAAGGAGAAGTGGCCACTTGAAGAATCAGATCCTCATGAAGTCCAAGGACCAGATATTTAGTAAAGTCTGAAAACATCATGTTCAGAAGGAACCTCTGGAGTATTTTACAAGACTGGAAGAAAGCAAGTATGACAACGCATTAAAATCAGAAAAAAAAAAATTAAAAGATTGTAAACTAGATCCAAGGTATTACGGACCAGCAAGTTTAATTTTCATAGCATGAAAAAAATTTCTCTATATCTTTGCATTTTGCCACACATTTGAAAAAAATTATGCAGATTGTCAGCATGGCTGCAGACAAAAGGAGAGAAAACGGAAAGAAAAATTATGTTTAACACAAGTTCTGAACACAGGATATTTGTTTTATGAGATTATGAAAGGGTAAGGGTAAAGGTTTGAACAATGGACATAATCTACCTTGACTGTAAAAAAAAAAAGCCATTGAATGATTGTCAGAAATGAAAGTGAGTAGATCTAAATGCCACGTGATTGAACCACTGGCAAACCTTGGAGTTTAGGGAGCCCCTGCTTTCAACACTGTAAGGAAATGTGTCAAAAAAAGATCATGGTGAAAATACTTTCAAAGGCAATACATGAAATTTGTTTCACAAGATTATGAAAATAAAGGAAGAGGGGTTAAGGCTCAAGCAATAGATTGATCCAGCTTGACTTCAGAAAAGCTTCTGTTATAAATGAAAGTTTAATTACAGATACTATACCATGGTTCACTAGTGCAATAAGCGACAGCAGTTTGCTGTCCCTGCCTTGTACACAAATAAAGTCCATATGGACAAGAACCCGGAAGGGGCCTCATGCCTTGTGCATGCTCAGATCATTCCTCTTTTCTGGGCAGCCATATTCCCTGCAAACCTCGTGCATCATATGAAAATAGCAAGTTATTGACTTACTGGTAGTGTGCTGAATTGGACAAGCAGATTTTGCAAACCAGGAATATAGGGGGCCTCTACTTTCAACAATCTCTTGGCTTCAACCATGTGCTCTGAATGTCTTGTTTATTGACGAGATAAGTCAGAAGAGACGTTGTTCAGCTCTGGTCAGATTATTGAAGTCAGTTGAATTGAAAACCATTCATACCAACATGTAGTTTTAATAATTTGTCTGAAGTGAAGCTTTTTGTCCATGGCATGCTTCCTGCTGTACTGATATTTAATCAGTTATAATTTAAACTGTTATTTAAGAAATTGAATTTGACAACCTATTAACTTTGATGTGATATTGATTATTATTATTATGAATACTTATATAGCGCCTATCCTCGGTTAGAGACCAAGCTCTAAGCGCTTTACAATCCACACTCGTTTACACAATGGGCTGCCTACCTGGGCGTCATTCAGTCATTTTCCGTGTCATCCAGTCAATATTGTTCAATATCGTTCACTCAGTTTCCTTGCTTCATTCTTTCTTATAACCTTATTGGTTTGCACTTTGCTATTGAAGACCTGAATGGCTTACAACAAGTTTCTGTTTCTTTGATGTGTCAAAGACCTGAGGTCTGTGTTTGAATTTGTCCCTTTCTCTGTATCAGGGCCATGGATTTTTCCTTGGGACATCCCCAACGTGGAAGGAGGGGCGTCGTGTGGTGGAGTTACAGGTCTGTGTTTGAATTTGTCCCTTTCTCTGTATCAGGGCCATGGATTTTTCCTTGGGACCATCCCCAACCTGGAAGGAGGGGCGTCGTGTGGTGGAGTTACAGGAGCTGGCCCAACAGATGAGGTGCAAGAACTGCAAAGCGCTGCTGGACCTGAATCTGACCATCAAGGAGACGCGTCAGGGACTGGCCAGCGTTCTGTACATCATGTGTCAGTGTGGCATGCTGAACGATGTTCACACAGGACGCAAGCAAGACAGTGATGGCAGCGGTCGATCAGTGTATCATGTCAACCTTAAGGCTTCCATCAGTACGTATCATAAATATGCTCTAAATATTATGTCAACCTTAAGACTTCCATTGATCAGTATGTATCAGAAATGCTTTAAATATTATGTCAACCTAAAGACTTCCATCAGTATTTATCAGATATGCTTTAAATATTATGTCAACCTTAAGACTTCCATCAGTATTTATCACATATGTTTTAAATATTATGTCAACCTAAAGACTTCAATCAGTATTTATCAGATATGCTTTAAATATTATGTCAACCTAACGACTTCCATCAGTATGTATCAGATATGTTTTAAATATTATGTCAACCTTAAGACTTCCTTCAGTATATATCATATGCTTTAAACCTCTCAACTTGTCCATTAAGATTTCCCCCATTTGAAGAATTTGTATATGGAATGCTCATGCTTTACTGGATGTCGATACTGGATGTATATAGCTTTCATTCAAGACTCCCTATTTCTTTGTTGTTGTTTTCTTAATCCAATCTGGAAAGTGGGATGAGAGGGGTTCCAGAGATTGCTGTCAAGAAATTCCACCATACAGACAATGTTAGCATCATATACTGTGCCATAATTAACTTGTACGAACTACAACCTATTTGCTTTTATTTTCAATGTCTAACCCACTAAACAGAAAGTTCTGAACTGTCTTACAGCAGACGGCATGGAGACGTTTGCCTCTCCTTTCATTCTACGGCCAAGCATTACATAAAAGGCCACCACCAGGATTTGCTCTGTCTTGTCTCATGTTTTTTAGCGCTCACAGCATTATAGTTTCTTATTTTGTTTCCTTCTTTGGCTGACTCTTATTCTTCTACTAAGTTTTCACTGAAAGTTGGGGAATGATCTGTTGATGATCAGCTTCATTATTGATCATTGGTGGGTATTTAAACTGGTAATTAATAAGAATCTTGTTTTCACGTATTGTAGCAACCAGTTGCAAACATGGATGCAGAATCTGAACCTAATTCAGGTAGTGTATGTTACCAATTTCATGCTTTATTTTTCAGCTATGTTTATGTGTGGACTGGAGGCCCAGAACGTGATCAACATCCTGCAGATGGTGTTGGAGGTTCCAGTCTCCCTGAGCGATGACACCTTGCTTGTCGTGCCCAACCAGCCTGCTGCCGATGTCGCTGCCTCCGCCCCTGTCACCATGACTGCTTACAACCCTCCCCTCAACACCCCACTCCCTGCTCAGCTTCAGATGCCTCAGCCAGAGCAGATTCCACAGCAGCAGCAGCAAGTTCTGAACATTCCTCAGCACAAAGAGGTGTGCCGGGCAGTTCACGCTGTTCATGGCACACAGCCTGTTTCAGATGTCCAGACTGTTGACCGTAAAAAGGCGACCAGTGATGCTAACAAGGCCAGGTGCGTGCACTGCCAGGCATGTCCTCATCACTCCCCGACTACCTCCACAAACCCACCGCCACCCAATCTTCCTCAGAAATCCCCTCAAAAGGTCAAACTCACAAAAGATGAGCGTGACGATCTGAAAATCAACACAAAATGTACAGTGTGTAAAATTGTGTTTAGGACTCGAGAACACTACCGCATGCACAAAATCCTCCACCCACAGATCAGGAAGAAGCAGCGTATCAAATGCCCGGACTGCTCAGCCGAGTTTCCCGACCGCGGCAAATTGAGAGAGCATGCCAAGATTCATTCAGGAGCCACAAGAGATAAGCCCTTCAAGTGCGAACTATGCGATAAATCCTTCTTTAAGAAATCTCAGCGCAGCAAACACATTAAGCGATGCCATATGAAAGAGAACTCTCACATCTGCAACATCTGTGGGAAAAGGACCTTCACCAAATCAGAACTGCGTGAACATATACGTATCCATACAGGTGAAAGGCCATACCAGTGTGAGGTGTGTGACCGAACGTTCCGGCGCAAAGATTACCTGACAGTTCACATGCGACAACACACCGGGGTGAAGCCTTATGGCTGCTTGCACTGTGGGGAGGCTTTTGTACAGAAAGTATCACTGTGTAAGCATCTGCAGACTAAACATGCGGTTGGCACAACAGGAGCGGTGCCAGTATCCTTGGCAACACCTGTGTCAGTGCCTGCTTCCTGTTCTACTGTTGGTCAACAGTCCATGCCATCATCCTTGCCCATTTCACACAACTCACTTTTCTATCAGTGAGCATTGTAGTTCTGTATTGTTTTTTGTTTGTTTGTTTGTTTTTCTTCACATTTGAGAATTTTGTAACCATTCCATTTTCAGTATTTGGAACATGTAAGGTAATCAGAAGTGACCAGAATCATGAAAGATTTGAATTTTTTCTCAAATATTTTGTTTCTCACATCAGCCTATGCTACAAGCGGCAGGGGAGAAAATCAGCGATGTCATCTGGACATAATTGTGTGAAAATAAAAACATATATAAGCGGTGTTATAACTTAGCTCTGCCCAATCCATAACCCCCTTTATTGCACCCCGCACCATACTCATGTCATTGGCTGTCTCCATTCACAACAGGAAGGTGGGTAGGGAGGATGAGAGGGAAGGAGGAGGGGGGTGAGGCATAGATGAGGAATGGTAGGTTATGGGTTATCAAAGCCAGGTGTGGACTGCTGTAGTTTGCTATGTGTGCCCCCCCCCCCCCCCACTTCCCCGCCCCCTGATACCCTCTCCCCTACAGCTGCCTCTCTCTCACCCAGATCTTCTCGGACACATCCTTCTCACCCTTGTCAAGGTCAGGGAGGACAGTGGAGGGACAGGCAAGAAGGTCGCTTGAGTATTGCTAGGGTGCTGGTTCTTGATGCTTAGCGGAATCCAAGCATTGCTCGGGGTAGGGTTCAGTAAGTTCACTGTGGGCCAGTGTGCTCAGGCCCTCTTTAATCAACAAACGCTTCTATGAAGGATGGCATTTAGTTACAAGACTGTCAGATAAAAGGTGAAAATAAACCATCGCAACCAGCATCCACTCATGAAATAGTTATTTCAGAATCCATATGTTTGCCACATAAATGCTTAATCAGGTCTATTACAAAACCCATACTTGTAAGTATTTACACTGAAATGTGGCATCACCTTGAATGTGAACAGGAGATAATCAGAGGTCCAGCATGTGGACACATACATACACACACATGTATATGCGCGCACAGACACACACACACACACACACACACACACACACACACACACACACACACTCACACACACACACACACACACACACACACACACATACAGAAACACAGATACATGCGCGCACACGCACACACATGTACGCACGCATGCATACATGCACAGACAAATGAAAAAAAATAGATTAAAGAAAGTAAAAAAATCTTCAAGTATGCAAAAACAACCAACCACTCAACTAACTCATCCACCTACTAACAAGGAATGACCACTGCTGTTAGGCAAAGTAATGAGCAGAGCTGTGCTATGCAACCCTGGTAAAGCTGATGATAGTGTAATACTACTGACCAATGGAACTATGAAGTCACCTTGAATAGAGCATCACTATAAATTTGAACCTGACCTCTATGCACTGTATGTTTAGATTCTATTCAGGAGTGAACAGTACGGGGACTGTGTAGATTTTGTCCGTTAGTTACCTGTACATATGTCAACGTTCATGCATTTCATTATTCTGACCTTTGTTATTTCTCTCTTTTTTTTTTACTTGTGTATTTGTGTGCGCACGCACGTGTGTGTGTGTGTGTGTGTGTGTGTGTGTGTGTGTGTGCACGTTTGTATGTGTGTGTACATGTGTTATTGTATGCATGCATACAAATTTGAATTTTAAGGATTGATGTTCATACTATAGCAGGCAACTATATGCTGTATATTGTGTATTGGTTGCAGTGTTTCTTTTATAGTGTTCAAAGGGCGTGTGACAAAGAAATTACCAGCTGAATAAAAGAAACAAAAATTATGCAGATTTTAAGGTGTTTTTTTTTCTTATTTGACAATAAAAACTAGCAGGATACTCTGAGTCTGTTGATGTGAAGGAATGAGTGAAAAAAATCTGCTTTTTCACATTTGAATTTGTTACATTTGTTTAATACTTGTTGTGTATATATATATATATATATATATATATTGTATGTATGTATCGTGCACTTTTGTTGCCAGTAGTAGCAGTTTGGTTTGCTTCTTAAATCTCACCGATACAAGTTCTTTTCATTGCCTCAATCGCTACACTCACCTTTTAAAATCAAATTATTTGAATCAAGTTTCATATAATACTTTTTTTTTTTTTTTTTTTTTTTTTTTTTTTTTTTTTTTCCCCTTGCAATGAAGGTTCTTTTCTTTCCAAAATAAATATTCAGTAATAACATTACAGTGTTCCACAGAACAAAAAGAGTACTTTTTTCATAAATACCATATATGTACAAATACAAAAATTATAATGTTAATGCAAAGGGTGTTTTCTACAAGGTCCTCATACAGCAACACAAAATTATGTTTTGAATTCTTTGTTCATAGCATATGTCAGTACTATTCAATATGTATAGAACCCCCCCCCCCCCCTTTTTTTTTTTTAAACACAGCATCTATACAGTGTGTTGAGGGATCATCCATATTGATTGCTATCCCTCCAACAATAATCCTGAGTATGGTAGCCACTTTTTTTTAAAATCATAGTAACACATATTTAATACATGTACATATTTTTCCAACGTATACCTACGGCTTAACTCAGTCAAAAATATTTCCAGTTTTGGTTTAATGCGAGTTATCCTGCACTTATAAACAAAGAATTTTGCCCATAGAATAATTAGATCAAAAGTATCTTCAGTTAGTGTTTTATCGTCTGTGCCAAATAAAATTAATTCAACATTAAATGATAATCTTTCACAGTTACTGCACTTCTCTCTTATTTTTTTTTCAAAATCTTTCCAAAACATCTGTGAGAATGGGCAGTACCATAAATAATGTTGCACAGTATCTCTTTCATTGCAACAAAAGTTGCATTTATCATTATCAGTTACTCCAATTTTTTGTAATAGGATATTTGACACTAAAATTCCATGACACAGTTTCAGCTGAAACCATTTAAGCTTTATTTCTTTTATTTTATTAATCTTTTTTAAAACAGTCTCCCAATCAATATACATGGCTAATCGAGTTTCCCACTTCATAAAGGCTTTTATGTCAAATATTACATGTTCCTCTAAGAGTAAATTGTAAAAAATCTTTGTTCCTTTATGTACTCCAGATATTATTTGTACTGATTTATTATTTTCGTTACTACAGTTATTTTCGAAGATTATATTTCTTTTTCTGGCATATTCTTTGATTGCTTGAATGCAACCAAAGTAGTTAAGATAATTTACTGTTAGACCCCACTTTTCTGAAAATTCATCATGTTTTAAAAACTCTCCATTTTCTTTCAAAACATCTTTCACAAGGTATACATTTTTTAGGTTCCAAGTTTTAAAAAAGAAATGACTGTTATTTATTTTGAATTTGTTGTTGAAAAATATGGGTTCAGCAGTCATCTCTTTGTTGTTATCTAATTCAACGTGAGTGTTGAATTTATCATAAGCATTAAATACGTCTTTCCAAAACTGATTATATTTATTATTTGTAAATCTCCTAGAACCATAGCAGTTTAACTGATCACTTTCTGGATATGAGATTTTCATTAATTTCTTCCATTTTGAATTGCCTATGATCAGTTTTCTTATCCAAGACAATTTCAGACCCTGAATAAAAGCTTGTATATTTGGAATTCCAATGCCTCCATTTTCGACATTATGAACTGAATAAATTCGTTTTATTTTATCTGGTTTTTATACCCACACAAAATCAAAACACATTTTCTGTAATTGTTTAATATAATCATCTGGTGGATTTGGCAATAATATCCATAAGTATACTAATTTTGATAATATAAGCGATTTTAAGATGGCTACTCTTCCCAGTGGTGTACAGCTCCTTCTAGACCAGATCTTAAACAAGGTTTGTACTTCGACAAATTTGCTTGCTGTATTGATTTCTGTTAAATGCGATAGGTCGGTAGTAAACCAGAGCCCAAGTATTTTAAATTTGGGGGGATTCCATATCATGCGCTTATCAGCTAAGTATCTAATATCTGATTTCTTATTTTTACCTAACCATACGTTGATAGTTTTTTCAAAATTCAACTTTAGGCCTGAGAATTCTTCAAATTCCTCCAGAGTATTGAACAGTCTTTCGTATGACTTTTGATCTCCCTCTAACGTAAATGAGGTGTCGTCAGCAAACTGGCTTACCTTAAATTCTGTATCTGATATCTGAATTCCTTTAATTTCTTTATCTTCACGGATTTTGCATGCTAATATCTCAGCACACATAACAAACAAATATGGCGATATTGGGTCTCCTTGCCGGCATCCTCTGGCTACTGCAAAGCTTTTGGAAATTTTTCCATTCACGATCACATAGGACTTGATATTAGTATAGAAGGTATGTATCCATTTAATTATATCTTTACCAAAGCCAAATGCATTCAAAACTTTTTCCATATAGTTCCAGTTAATTGAGTCAAAAGCTTTTTTGAAATCAATAGAAATCAATAGACCTGGCACGTTTTTATTTTCTAAATAATGTATTAAGTCATACAAAATTCGAATGTTATCTCCAATGTATCTTCCTGATATAAATCCAGTTTGATCTTCATGGATTAATTTAGATATAACCATTTTCATCCTGTTTGCTATACACGTTGATCCAATTTTATATGTAATGTTCAGGAGTGAGATTGGTCTCCAATTTCTTAAATATTCCCTAGGTTTTTCATTTTTAGGTATGCAAATTATTATTCCCTCCTTTTGAGTTATTGACATTTCTCCCTTAATAAATCCCTCGTTTAAAGACCGAACCACGAAGTCACCTAATTGTCTCCAGAAAAAACTTAAAGAAATTCACTGTCATTCCATCTGTGCCTGGGCTTTTATCATTTTGCATGCTTTTTAATGCTTCAGATGCTTCTTCTTTAGTTATGAACCCTTCCAGGTTTTCAGATTCTGTTTCAGATAACTTTGGCAAGCTGTGTATATAATTATCAATGTCTATTTCCCGGGATTCTTTTTGTTCATATAAATTCTGAAAAAAGGATTTTGTCTCCTGCAACATCTCATCTCTTTCGAATAGTGTTCGACCGTCATCTGTCACCAATTTCAACATTCGTTTGCTTACAAAATGCCTTTTTTCTAAAGAGCAGAAGTATTTATTGATTTTCTCTCCTTGAGATGCCCATCTTGCTTTGGATCTTAAAATAATACCTTCTAGTTTTGTTTTCCTAATTTCTGCTATTTGTGTTTTTTTCTCATTCAAAACTATCATGTCTTCTTCATCTATAAACGACTTTCTCTCTAGAGTTTGTATTTCTCTTTCTAAATCTTGTTCATGTTTTATTAATTCCCTCTTTTTATGTATGCTATACGTAATAGATTTTGCTCTAATTTCCATTAACAGTGTATCTAGAAACAGTTGATCAGATATCATGAAGTGAATCTGATCACCTGGTATTCTTTTTACATTCTCTCTTGTATAAGGCAATACTGCATATTGTTCTTTTATTTCTTCTATAGTATTGTTAATGAGTTCAACATAAATATGATCTTTCAACAATGAGGAGTTAAATTTCCAAAACCCTTTGGTTCTTTCTTCATTTTTAAATGTTACCTCTATTGTTATTAAAGAGTGATCACTTCTATATCCAAAGAGGATATCAGCGTTACTAACATTGGTTACTAAAGTGTCAGAAACTAAAAAGAAATCTAAACGGCTTTGTTGAAAAGGATTTGTTCTTCTCCAACTGTATCGGAGAACTTCTGGGTTCAATTCTCTCCATATATCTACTAGTTCATATTTGGAAATCATCTCCAATACTGCTTCTCTTGCTTTGGCATTATTAATATGTTTGTAGTTATAGTAATCAAAATTTGGATTTAATACCAAGTTCCAATCTCCACCGATAATTACATTCGAAATACCTAGATCTTCAATTCTGTTTTGTATGGTCTCGAAAAAATCTGGTTCATCCCGATTTGGACCGTAAACATTCACTAATACAATCTGTTGTCCCATTGTATTCAACACCAAAACAATATAGTTTCCTGTTGTATCTTTGATTATTTGTTCTATTTTGAAATCAAAATTATTATTTAACAATATGGCAACCCCTCTTGATCTACTATTATTAGAAGAAAAAAAACATTCATATCCCCATTCAGTTCGAATCTGGCGCTCTAATTTCTTAGTAAAATGTGTATCTTGTAAAAAATATACAGAATATTCCTTTTGCCTTAAATATTGAAAGACATCTTTTCGTTTTTCATAGTTACCCAGACCCTGGCAATTTAGAGATGACATCACCAAACTATCCATTTCCATAATGTTCTTTCATACTGCTAGCGCTGCATATGCTCTCCATACTCGTTTTCACTATGCTATGATCATCATCATGTACATCACAAATTATATCATAAACATGACAAAGAAAAACCTTGGACCTATTGTAACAAAAAATGGATACAAAGAATTCTTGGACATGACAAAATAAACACAAACAATTATGTAGAACATAGAATAACATTTCTGAACGAGTCTCGCTGAGCACATTGCATAAGGCAAAGTATCTCAATAATTAGCACGACATAACCTGTGTTCCTGAATACAACTCAAAATGACGAGTGATCTACTCTTTAAGTTTTTGTTTGAAATATGTTATGTATCTACACACACACACACACACACACACACACACACACACACACACACACACACACATACATACACACACACATATATACACACACATATATACACATATATACACACACACATATATATACATACATACACACACACATACACATATATACATATATATACATATATATACACACACACACACACACACACACACACACACACACACACACACACACACACACCCACGCACACACACACACACACACATACATAACTATCAATCAAGAGGCACAACAAGAACGGCAAAAATGTGTAACCACTTCCTTGCTTACGAAGAGAAGAAACACGGGAGGGAAGGGGCGGGTGGCGTGAATACCATGCGACCATTGGTCGAACAAATGGGACAGTTACGAAAAAAAAAAACAAAAACAAAAAAAAAAAAAGTATCCGTGCGCACGTACGTGTGTGTGTGTGCGCGTGCGTGCGCGTGCGCGCGCGCGTGCGTGCGCGCGTGTGTGTGTCTGCGCGCGTGTGTGTGTGCGTGCGTGCATGTGTGCGTGTGTGCGTGACAAATACATGCAGCTTGATACAGTATTCATATAATACTTAAAGGACAATTCTTTTTTTCTCTGTTTCTTCTTATTTTACATTTTTCTTGTTTTATGTAAGATACTAAAAAAATTTCAAACCAAGCAAGACTTCTCATGCAGGAGAATGCCTTTGTGTTACTATATGTGTATAAACTGGTGCAGTTTATGAAAACAAACGATGAACTAAGGAAACGTAATTTGCACAGAGCTCACATGTCTTCAGACTTCATCAACAACATAACCTACCTACAAACTCCAACCACATAGGAACCAGCTGACAAGATACTCTGTAACTCTGTAGATTCATTTTGAAAAAAGTAATGCATTATAAACATGATAGAAGCACGTGCACTTACATCGGTATGCCAGTAGAAATATACTTTTAACAATATACACAAACATACTAATAAATATTAAACTCTACATTCATGTATGAACTCTGCAAAACTCACTCAGGGGAAAGCAAATTTTGTCTCTCGTGAGCACTTCAGTAGGAGGATAATCAAACTGAATGCATTTTAACTGATGATGGTAAATTTTGAGGTTAAACATCTCAGTATTACTGCTACAAAACTGAACACATTTGTTGTGCTGAATAATTTTGGAATTATCTCGTGATGATCTGTGCAAAGAACGATGTGTTTGTGCTTTTCTCTTAACTATACCCGTTGTGTGATCCAGTGGGTAACCTTTAATCAGTCTGAGGCCGATGTGATTTTGGTGTGTTGCGTGAGGTCTACAAGTCAGTCACTTAGAGTGCTGGCCACATACGACCTGGGCTCTCAAAGTACAGTGCGAACTAATCTCAGGCAGAATAGCTAAACATTAGTCACATGTTAATTATATCATGTGTAAGTATGATAAAGATGTGCAATGGCAATTGTGCAGAAGAGAAACTCTGAATAATGCACTTGTGCTCAAAATGATAAGAAGAAAATTGTCCGAACAGTCTGTGGGCCACACAGAGAATCAGAATTGGACACTCGTAACGTTTGCTGAAACAAGACCTGTCAAAAGAAACCGTGAACAGAATAATTGGGGTTCTGAAAGTCTGGCCCAAAAAGCTATCTGTATCGGCTTTGCCATCACAGTCTTGATGGAGGAAAGCTGCAGAAATTCAGGCACTAAACTTTGATGATTCAGATGTGTAAGGGGGGGGGGGGGGGGGGGGGGGAGTATTATCAAGAATATGAAGTGAACATGTTACATAGTCAGAGGTGAACTTTTTCTGAAAGCAGTGAACAGGCACAGAGACATACTGTTCGACCAGAATGTGAGTTTTCTTGACAAGAAGCAAAAACAATTAGTATGGATAAAAAAAAAAAATTCATGAGTACGTTGAAAAATTTGGAAATTGATGCACTCTGTTGAGGATGTTCAACAGATGTGGTGGAAACTGAAACGATACACAATCTGTGTGTGTGTGTGTGTGTGTGTGTGTGTGTGTGTGAGAGAGAGAGAGAGAGAGAGAGAGAGAGAGAGAGCACATGCCACAAGATTTCTAAAAAGTGCACTTGTGAACGTACATCCAAAATTGCATGGTGGCTTGTTTGAAGAGGAATCTGTAGGGGATATGGAGAACACAGATGTTGACTGTATCATTGATTTTCTTTTAACAGCTTTTTTTGTGTTACAATTCTCTTGATCCCTTTGAGCTTGAGCCTGTGAAAGATTCTGATCAGTTTTCAGGCCTAGCGAGTGGAAGAAAGAATTGTTGCAAAGTCTAAGCTTGCAAGTGTAACAAAGGTGAAGAAAGAGGGGACAAGAAACTTCACTCCCAAGGAAGCGGACAGCATGGTGGATATGTCTGTAGCCAACAAATCCTCCTTGGAAAGGAAATGCAGCTCTGTGCAGAGCAACAGAGAAAAAAAAAAATGATGGTGCACATGACCACGATCCAGAGAATCAATGCTTGTCAAAGTAAACAAACCATGTTCAAGGTTGTAAACCTTTTAGTGGGAGGTTTCAGTTTCGGTTTCATCAAGGAAGTGTCACTGCACAAAACTAGTCCTTTAACCTAAACTCTTAATAAGTTACGAGACCACCTCTGGATTAAGCGATGGATAAATAGTAACAGATAGATAAACAAGGTCTATGGTGTTCGACATCCTGATTAGGATCTTATAAGGCGCAGTACATTAACGTAATACAACAGATGAAAATTACATATTAGCGATCGCTTCAGATCACTTGGTAGGGTTCAGCGCAAGGAAGAAGGCGTTGTATCAACGCCTTCTTCCTTGCGCTGAACCCTACCAAGTGATCTGAAGCGATCAAAGCTAAGTGAATTTTCATTGTTTTATTCGTTAATGTCTCGCCTGATGAAGACCTAAGAGGTCGAAACTAGTTGTGTTTCGTCTTGTGACTCGTTTGTCCACGTTCTCTGGGCGGTTCGCTAACATTTATTTAAGATTTGTTTAGATTTCCGCCTGCAGTCCTCTCGCCTTGCAACTAGTCCTTTAACCTTACAGCAGCTCATCTGATAAGCTACGAGACCACAACTGCTGGGATTTATAGCTGATGGATAAATTAGTAACTGAGATTAAAGGATTTAAGACAAGGTCTCATGGCTGTTTGTCCTGCACAATAGCCTGATTTGAGTAGAATAGATATAAAAGTCGTCAGTATAGTTAGGCATTTCTCTCCCCGAAACTTGTATCCCCATCAGCACAGCAGAAGAATAAACATATTCCAGACACTAACCCCTCTACTAAAGCTTCCATTCTAAAGGATCTGGAACAATCCATTGATCAATTTCACTTTTTTTGTTCAGGAATCATCTCTCCATCTCTTGTTCCTCTGTTAATGCATGCTAAGCCATCTTGTTCCACAAAGTCTGACACAGGATCCGTGTGTGCAGTGACGAAAGTGCAGTGAGGAGATCAGTGTGCCTACTCCCATAAGTGGGCCTGATGTTTTGCCTCGGTTTTGAGTTCCTCACCACACCCATGCTTGTCTTCTTCTTCTTCTTCTTTCTTTGAGTGTCCACCTTCATCGAGTTGAAGATTCTGACACTTTTGTGTGTATGACCGTTTTTTATCCCGCCATTAAGGCAGTCATACTCCAACTTTGGGGATGTGCATGCTATGTGTAACGTGTCATCCATACCAATGGACAAACTGGCCTTCTCTTCCGAAAGTTGGTGATGGGATTTTACGTGTGTGCAAGATGTTGTGCGTGCGTTCACACACGGAACCTCAGTTTATAGTCTCATTTGGACTGTATGGGGAATGGAGTCAGAACGAATGTTGACTCCGAGGGAAAAATCCCCCTGTACCGAAATTCAAACCCCTAACCTCAGGATCACGAGTCTGGCGCTCTACCAACTGAGCTATTCTGGCACCATGCTTGTTGGTGGTGAGTCTGTTTTAAAATATTTAGTTTCAGGATGGTTTTGAAAAATCATCAAGAGACTGACTCGGTCAGTTTGCACAGGAAAGGTCAGAAACTGAAGCTGGCAATGTGAATGTGATTGTGTTTAAGTTGCTGGGATAAACGGCATGGGAGTTTGAAAAAAAAAAAAAAAAGGAAGACCCCCCCCCCCCCAAAAAAAACAACAACAAAACAACAACAACAAAAAAACAAACTATGAGAAATCAAAGCAAATAAAACATAAAAGAGGAAGGGGGGGGGGGGGAGAAAAAAAAAAGGAAATTGTTGTTACCTTCTTTAAAAGTTTACTTTTTTGTAAAACAGAATTCATGTCACTGTTGTAATTGCAACTTTTGACTACTTTGTATGGCTAATTTTCAGACCCAGGAAAGAACAAACTTACTTATGATCAAGTGCAGCTGAAGATGAGTTACTTGACGAAGGCCTCAAGATAAGGCCGATAGATTAGAAGAAAATACATTTCGACAAGACGATCTAAAAACAGCACAGCAGCGAGATGGATTGTTCTCTACTTGTTTATGAATATAAAACATTATGGCTAAGGGAAGGCACTCTTCGCCATAAACATAAACAAACATAGGGGGCTTCTTCCCTTGACATTGCCCCTCTTACCCCCCCCCCCCCCCCCCCCTCCCGCAAACACACACACTCGCGTTTTTATGAATATCTGAGACGAGTTCGTTCCCAACGCTTCATCAAGATTTGGGTGGCCCCATCCCCCTTGCAACCCATTCCCCTTCCCCGGATAAATTTATGAAAAATCGGGAGATGTGTGGCCTCCCCAGATGAAAATTTCGATGGGGATCACACACACACACGTTTGTATGGAAGATGAGTCCACCGCCTCTTCCCCTCCCCCGCCGTTATGAAACGTTTGGAAGATGGGTGGCCTCTTCCCCTCCAACAACTTTCTTGCAAAAAGATATAACTGTCGGTTGAGGCCGCGCCCAGCACTATCCCGTCCTGCATCTCAAACATCTTTCGATGCCGCTGAAACGCTCGCATGAATTATAATTTCATGACCACATTGTTGTGTTTACATCGATATGTAGTAACAATTTTATAATGTTCTTTGCTAGATAGTTTGAAGTCATCTTTGTGCAGTCAAACGATTTGGGCCAATAACAGTGTTTCCCGTTAGCGACACCACGCACGTGAACCGAAGTTTCCTCCTAAAGTTATGCCCCTTAGATATTTTATCACTTCCGTTTGCTTTGCCGTTAAAAATACTTCAGATATTCTGTCAGAGCATCAGCATCCAGAGGTAAAAAATCTGGCCGTTTTGTGCATTGCTGCAACATTTAGGAAATGGTATCAGCAAAACTTGTATGCAGTTAACTGGGAGTTAGGAGGCCCCAACAAGTTCAACTGTGACTGGCCTTTTTTTTTTCCTTTTCAACTGGTTTTCGGGGGTGGGGTGGGGTGGGGATGGGGGTCACCCAAAAGAAAAAAAAAATGCTCTGCCCGCTGGAATTGTACATCAGCCAAATCACATAAAATCTAACTAGGAGAAGGGTACCGGGGAGAGCGCAAACTCCGTTTACATCGAACTGGTCCATTCAGTCAAACCAACCCGAATCCATCGTAAATGTGGATATTGTAGATTCACCTCTAACTGCCAGACACACACACACACACACACACACACACACACACACAATATATATATATATATATATATATATGGAAATTGTTTGTACCAAACTCAGTAACTGAATGGATAATCTTTTTGGGAGTCTTACATTACACTGTTAGACTCGGCTTCGCCCGGCCCTTTACCCATCTTATTGCATCCCAACCCCATCCTCCCATCTTCTGTCACTTGCAAAGTGAACATTGTATTCCAATTCAAAAGGAAACACACAACACGCACTCATAATTATGCTTATGAATGAGAGGGCACACACACACACACACACACACACACAAGCACACACACACAAGCACACATGCACATGCGAGCACATACATGTGCTAACATGCACACATGCACATGCACTCACGCATATACACGCACAGAATTTTAGTTTCAAAATGTCGATGCTGCATCCTTTGATCCACATTCGCACCAGAGTTCAGTGAGTTTGTCCTTGGGCCACCATTTTAGTTGTATCAGTAGCTTTCGTGGAATGTAGCGGACAGATTGGTAAATAAACCAGCAACTAATCTAAAAGACCAATAACTGATCTACACAAGTGGAAACATAAGGTCATTGGCAGAGATGATAAGCACACATAATAGTGTGTAAACTAACAAAAACAGTTCACAATACAAAAAGAAACGAATTTTGACAAATAAT
The DNA here is from genome assembly GCA_033310375.1 of Conus canariensis. Taxonomy (NCBI): domain Eukaryota; kingdom Metazoa; phylum Mollusca; class Gastropoda; order Neogastropoda; family Conidae; genus Conus; species Conus canariensis. The sequence continues at coordinate 26,452,152 of CM065743.1, forward strand.
TGTCTTCTTCAGATTTAAAAACAAACAAACAAGCAAAAGATGCTCTAACCAGTTCTTCCCAGATGTCAATTGGCATGATAATGGTGTTGTCAAAAGGAAGTGAGGAGAGTTCAGAAACAGAGAACTGAGAAAGGAAGGGAATGGGGTGGGAGGGTGGGGTAGATGTGTGAAGGGGTGGAAAGAAACTATCTTTATAGCCTTAACCACAACTATGTATGGCAGAGAGTTTACGACTAGCACTTCAAGGTGGCTTTGCATAGTCCATGAACTCCTTATTGCATCCCCCCCCTCCCCCCCCCTCTCCCCCCCCCCCCCCCCCCCCCACTGTAACTCCCTCTTCGCCTTTCATTCTCGCCACATACCACATTGTAAGAAAAACATCAGTCACAAAATGGTGGTTTTACAACTCATCTCCTGTGTGTGTATGTGTGTGTGTGTGGTGTGGTGTGGTGTGTGTGTGTGTGTGTGTGTGTGTGTGGACTGAAAATGAGCAACATATTGATTCCAAAGGACCAAAGGCTACTGATTATTTCAAGCACTGGCAGCAAATGTGTAGGTGGGCGACTTGTAAACACACACAAGCTCAATATAGCATAGTGCGGGGAGTGTTTCAGTCCAGATAGTCCAGTGGTTTGACTTGAATTAATTGAGGTTAATTACTCTAGTTTGGATAGTGTTCATGCTGAATTGAAGTCTGACCTAAACTGGTGATAGAAGATCATGTATTTTTAATTGCAGGCCATTGTGTGGAGCCATTTTGATGTGATTTGGGCACTAAAATCTCCCTACGTATAAGCACTAATGATGTCTAATTCAGTCATACCTCTTGTTCCTTATCAGTGATGATGTTCTGAGACAGACCTTCATTGACCCTCCTGTTCAAATTGTTTTGCTCATCATTTAATGAAACATCACACAGTGAAGTCTGCCTGTTTTGACCAAGTTTCAGTCTCCACATTACCATAGATATCAAGATTTAGAAACCTCATGAAATGAATTTCAAACTCTGCTAACTGCTTGGTTACCTTTCTGAACAATGTGTGCAGCACAGTTCCTCTACACAAGGCCTCCTGAAGACACTAGACGGAAGCTGGTGACTGCTGCCAGAACATGCAGAACAGAGATGGAGGCTGGACGTAGCCTGCAGCCTGAAGATCAGGACCAACAGAGCTGCCAGCTGCCAGCCGTCACACAGGGACCGTCATCACAGACTGGGAACAGATTCACAAATGTGCAGTCACCATCTGACTCGACTGGTCATCGTCAGGCACCAGTGCTGGGGTCTGTCAGCTGCTCAGCTGAAGTATCCGTGGTGGGAGAAGAGGCGTCAGCACAGCAGAGACAGCCTGTGAAGACACCAGCACGGAGGCGACCCAGGAAACGCAGAAAGCAGTCGATAGAGGTCAGGAGAGCCAAGAGCAGAGAAGCGAAAGCTAGAGCCCGAAGAAATGAAACGGAAGAACAAAGACAAAAGAGGCTGGCCACGGAGAGAGTAAGAAAGGCTAAGCAGAGGGAACTAGAGACTGTGGAACAGAGACAGATGAGACTGGCTGCTGACAGAGCAAGGATGGCCAGGGCTAGAAAAAGAGAGTCCACGGAACAAAGACACGTCAGACTGGACTTTGAAAAAGAACAAGTTTCAACAGCTAGAAGAAACGAGTCGGAGGCAAAACGACAAGTGCGTCTAGCCCTGGAGCGACAAAGTGCTGTGAGGAGAAGAATGAACGAGTCTGCAGAACAAAGACAGTTTAGACTAGCTGTAGAGAGAGAAAGATGCGCCAGAAGAAGGCAGAACGAGTCGACAGAAGAAAGACAAATCAGACTAGCTTTAGGGAGGAAAAGATCTGCGTTGAGGAGACAGAATGAATCGGCAGAGCAGAGACAGTACAGACTAGCTCAGGGGAGAGAACGAGCTGCCAGGGCCTACGCTGCTAGAGTGGTTAAGAAGAATCTCATATGCGACTCCGTCAACTATACTTCTGAAGTGTTGCAGGAGGCTGCAAGGATTTGGATAGGAGAAACGTTTGACAGTGACTTGGCAGTCAGGTATGGTTTAAAACATGAGGAATGAAGAGAGAGATGGCACCAAAATGTGGCCATTTTCCCCCCAAATCTGTGTAAGTGTGTGTGGGTGGTGTGTGTGTGTGTGTGTGTGTGTGTGTGTGTTGTTGTGTCTATTTTTCCATTTTTTTTAAGTGAGTAGAAAACGTTAGTGATGCTGATGTTACTCATTTTTGCTTTCATTTCCATGAATTTGATTTTGAGAACAAGACACGTTATATCCCTGATTGTAACTTTGTTCGGTGTAGCCCAGGTTTCAATGTTCACAGCTGTTTCTCATTGAAATCAGTTTTATTTGTTTAATTTGGTGACAGTATGCAGAGAACAGAATCTTTTGACAAGGAATGTCTTCAACATGCTGTTACTCATGTTTATGTGTCAAGACAAAGTAAAGAATTAGCTGTTTTGTATTCATGATTAAAATGTCAAGAAACACTCTGGCACAAGTTTTGAGAGACAGCATATATATCATGTAAGTATGTTGTAGTTGTCCTCAGGGCTGTTCAGGAAAAAAGAATGATATGAATGCCTGAATGTAAGCCGTGTAGAACTTGAATGTAGCTCACCAGAGGAAACAACAATAACGGATAGTAGAAATTCAGACTGGAAGTGTTTTGCCCGTTTGTAATTGTGTTAGTTTAAACAATATTCACTTGTACACAGCATGCATGCACACACACACACACACACACCACACACACACACACACACACACACACACACACACACACAACTTGACAGATAGATTTTGAAAATTGTACACACACACCACACACACACCACACACACAACACACACACACACACACACACACACACACACACACACACACAACTTGACAGATTTGAGATTTTGAAAATTGTACACACAAACACACACACACACACACACACACACACACACACACACACACACACACACACACACACACGCACACACACAACACACACACACACACACAACTTGACAGATTTGGAAAATTGTACAAATGTTCAGCCACCTGCACCCAGAGATTTTCTTCATCGGTACTGCTGTACTCTGTAATGAATTTCCAGATGTCCTCTGGATCACACTGTAGTATGTGTACATAAACCACCTCTGTCGTGCATAGTTACTACTTAAGCGTCACAGAGTGACAACAGGAAGGTCATTGTAGTGTGACTGTTTTACTTTATTACCATTACTAATTACGTTCCATAGTTCATCACTTGATACGGTCCAGAGGCTAGTAGCATCCTAGGCTGTGTGAGCTGGGAGGTCGAGTCTTTTCAGAGACATTTCAGGGATTTAGTCCGCTTTGGTCGGCTCCTATTCATACGGTTAGTGTGGTATGGGCTCAAATGGGGAGACTGAAACCACACTGTTGAGTTTCATGTTCTGACTGAATTTCTGAGAGTGTTGCTTAAATGTTATCACTGAGTGTCTGTACTACTCAGACCCGGTAGGCACCAGTATAAAGGAAGCATAGAGTGCTGCCTTGTCTCCAACCAAATGAAACTCTGTAGTGTTATCGTCATCCTTATTGATCATTTGGAGAAAAAGAAAAGAACAAGAAGAAAAAGGTCTCAATGTATTGTCTCTTTATGTCCAATGTGACCTCACTTTTGATTTCTGCTCTTCAACCATGCTCATTGTTGTAAGTTTGTAGCCGAGTCATTAGCATTGTTCCCCCCCCCCCCCCCCCCCCCCACACACACACACATACACACACGCAAGTTAAAACAAAAGCGGGCAAATTATTCCTCCATCAATAAGACAAGAACTTGGCAACAGGAAGGGGAGGGGGAGGAGAAGGGGAAGAAGCAAATTATGGGAATGAAAATGAGGACATCAACATGTGAATATGAAACCCTCGACTTGCAGTGTGTGGGAACCAATAAAAGTTTTGTCTTCAAAACTGACGGCCTTTGACAGGCGGCATCTGTTTTATACCCTCCCCTGTTAGGATTTCTAGAAGGTGAGGGAGGAAGAATGGAAGCATGTGGTTGGGGGTGGGGGGGGGGGGGATATGGGGAGTGGGGGAGAGAGTGTGTGCATGTGCCTTTCAATGTAAATTGTGTTCCTGTCTTGAAAATGCAAAGTTTAAAGTGTTATTTTGTATCACTGTTTTTGCTCTGCCTTTTCCTTTTCCTTTTCTTTTTTCTTTTCTTCTTCCTTTCTGTTTCACTGTCCAGTGTTTTCATGCTGTTGTTTAACACTCACCTGTCTCTGACCAAGGAAAATCTTTGATTTTGCTTTTCCCACTTTGTGGTCATGCTAGTGGATTATTTGTTATAAACTATTCTTCTGTCTCATGAAAGTTTTATGCCGGCAATTTCCTCTTTTCGTACCTTGTAAAGAGTGAAGAAGCTCCGTGGTGCATTCCATGTCATGTACCACTCACAATGAAACATGTTCTTTTAGAGTGTTGAGACTTGCATGATGTGAGACATAAACATTTTACGGCAGACTCCATGAAAACCTTACAAGTTCAGAGATGTTCCACCTGATGCGATCATTGCATTTTTGAAAGATTAACATTTTTCATCTGAACTGAGATTTTATAGTGGAAAGATTTTTAACAAAATTTCGGGTGGGTTTTTAGAAGATGTGTTTTAACGAGTTGTGTGAATGAATGACTTGTGAGTGGACTTCAACGTGGTGACAGCCCTGATATGGCCCTTTGCGGTCGGCTGGGCTATAAGCAACATTACCTTACCTTACCTTCTTTTCTGCCGCATTCTTTGGCACAGCCTTCTTCCTTCCTTCCTTTCTTTCTTTTTTTTTTCTTTTCTGTTTTTGTTTGTTTGTTCGTTTTTGTGTGTGTGTGTTTTTTTTTCAATTTCTTTCCAGTTATCCTCTGTTTCTCTGTTTCATTGCTGTCTTTGATTCTGGCTTTTTGTTTCTAATTTCTTTTTCTGTTTCTTTGTTGTCACCTAATGTGTGTTTGGTTTGTGTGTGTTTGCTTCTTTGTTTTTGTTTTGTGTTTATCTGTGGCCCACATTTCTTTCTAGAAGGTCTTTGTATACTATGTTTGACTCATCTTACAATTTATAGCATCCTTGTTTTGTTGGTTGAAATCTGCAAACAAAGAATTTGAAATTTAACTACTGGAAGGGGCACTATAAGCTTTATATGTTTGTGTAGATTATTTATTTTTGGTTGCGTTTGAATATTTTTCAGTGATTAGAAAGATTTTTAAAATGATTTATCTGATAACGGTAAGTAAGCGGAGTGGCTGGTGCATTTACCACAGCCAAATGTTTTCTGTCTCAAGCTCAACAGTAACAATATTTGAATTAATGTGTGATAATTTGTTGTCTTTTAAAGCTTTTTCCTGTTTGATTCCTCATCCATTTGTTGAAGTCTTGATTCATTTACTTGTTTGTTTATTTATTTACTTATTTATTCACTTATTTATTTATTTGTTTATTATTTGATTATTTATTCATTCTGGGGCAGTGTTGTAAGTTATGGTATGCATGTGTGTGCAGGTGTCTTGAATTGTTCTTTTGTTCAAGATAAAGCTCTTTATTGTCTAAAGGGGTTATGAGGCTAGGTTTTTTTTTCCCACTCATGGTGGAGGGCCTCCCCCTCCCCTCCTCCCCCTCTTCTCCCCCTCTCCTCTTCCCTCCCCTCCTCCCCCCCCTCCCCCCTTTCCCCCTCCCCTTCCCCCTTTCCCCCTCCCCCTTTCCCCCTCCCCCCTTTCCACTTCCCCATGTTGACAGTCGTGAAAGGGTCTGGTGCGTGGTAATCCAGGTTCGATTAATGAAACTGAAATTTACACTGTAAGAATTCCAAACTATGACCCAGTATGGACGTGACGTGTAACCCTGGCAATGGACCAATAATTTTCAGGCCCTGTGACCAGGGAGCCGTCGATGCCGACGGACTGGTGCTGACCTCAGAGGTGAAGATGGAGACAGACGTGACTGAAGAGCCAGGACTACAGTGGTCTTCAGGTCAGTGCTGGTTACTTAGAGCCAGTTCAGCAGGACCTCGCTGTGTACAGAGCAGTCCCCACAGACAGGGTCACATTACATCAGCAGCATGTAGTTTGGTTTGCTGTTGATAGCACTAATACTACTCTGTGGCTACTAATGGTGAACTATATGTGATAGTATTACTATTAATGATGATAATAGCAAGCAGAGGGTGAAAAACATCCATTTTTGTGTACAGAGCAGTCCCCACAGACAGGGTCACATTACATCAGCAGCATGTAGTTTGGTTTGCTGTTGATAGCACTAATACTACTCTGTGCTCTAATGGTGAACTATATGTGATAGTATTACTATTAGTGATGATAATAACAAGCAGAGGTGAAAAACATCATTTTTTTCTTCTCTTCTTTTTCTTTCCATCTCTTCTTCTTCTTCTTCTTCTTCTCTTCTTCTTCTTCTTCTTCTTCTTCTTCTTCTTCTTCTCCTTCTTCTTCTTCTTCTCTCTCTTCCCCTTCTTCTTCTTCTTCTCCTTCTTCTTCCTTCTCCTCCTTCTTCTTCTCCTTCTTCTTCTCCTTCTCCTTCTTCTTCTTCTTCTTCTTCTTCTCTCGTCTTCTCCTTCTTCTTCTCTTCTCTTCTTCTTCTTCTTCTCTTCTTCTTCTTCTTCTTCTTCTTCTTGCCCTCTTTGGAAATCATTAAGGCGCCACAGTAAAGAGCAGTGTACCAGGTTTCTCAGTTCTGTCAGTGTACCAGTTTCTTCAGTTCTGTCAGTGTACCAGGTTTCCTCAGTTCTGTCAGTGTACCAGGTTTCTCGTCTGTCATGTACAGGTTTCTTCAGTTCTGTCAGTGTACCAGGTTTCCTCAGTTCTGTCAGTGTACCGGTTCTTCAGTTCTGTATGTACCAGGTTTCACAGTTCTTCATGTGGCAGTGTTCAGGTTTTGCACAAGTATTTCCCTGCCATTCTACAGTATTGTATGTATGTAATGTAAAAGGAATTTAAAGCGCTTTACCTCACGAGAGTCCAGGCATTTACAGAAAACATGTAATTCACAATTCTAATTCAAAGCGCTCACACAACACCACACACAGGCACACGCAGTTTCACAGTGCGTGCTGTACACACAACAGTCACAACCAGCACCCCACATGCCAAAAAAAACAAAGAATAACCCAAAACCTCACACGCAGACAACAGACGATGTCAGTCCATGTGCTTTTTTTTTTTTCCTGTCTTCTACTCCAACCTGTCCTTCACATGCATTGAGGATTGTTTTGTCAGGCCATTGGATCCCCTTTACATGGCCTTTACCAAATAGTTTTTTTTACATTTTTTTTTTTTTTTTTTTTAATGTGTCATTGTATGGTTCTGTGTGCTGCTTGATGTTTTAACACACTTGTTCATTGAGTGATAATAGCAAATCAAAGGTTTGTTATGGTTCTACCCTCCATTGCTGACTCTGCCAGCATGATCTTCAAGTGCATCAGATATATGTGCATTCCAGAAATGTGTTGAAAAGTGTGGTGGGACAGAGGGCAGCCCAGATGAATTCCAATGAAGTATGGAACTGCACTCCATTAGATCCCTGCATGAGTACTATACTACACTGGTTGCTTTGGAGTACAGTTGTTGGATGGGGTTGATCAGAATATTACTTCTACAGGAATGGAAACGAGGCTGCTGGGAGGGGAGATGATAAGGGTTGAAGTAATAATAATGATAATATATTGTTATTTTAACCAGTATTTTCTCCCTCATATTATTATTTCAACCCTTATGTCACCCCTCCCAGCAGCCTCATTTCCATTCCACATTTTTGTCCAATTTAAAAGACAAGTGACTGTCTGTTCGTCCTTTGCTTTCAGTGTCATGAGTGTTGTTTGTCTTGCCAAAGAGACCCAGAGAGTTTGTTTTGTCATTTGCTTGTTCCTTCCCTTGGGGCAGAGTAATTCTCTTTCTTTTTTTTGTATTGTTTTAATTTCAGCTTGTAGTCACCTCAGTTTGAAACCATCCTTCTTATCAGTCAGTAGTCTGCTCTCAGTGTTGTAGACTGTTTGAAGATGTCTTGGGTGCCTCAACATTCTAGACACATGGAGTCCAGCCTACCAAGCTTCTCTGTGTGAGAGCGTTCTACAGAACTCTATGGTCCAGGCTGTGGTCTGTGAATGTTCTGGTTTTGATGTTGCTAGACCAGGACAGATTCTCAAGCTCTTCACGGAATTCTGTCCGATAATTTGACTTCTGAACAGTTCTCTTGTATGTGTGTGTAGTGCACGTTTTCCCCAAATGATGACAAGATGTTTGATTCGGTCAACGTGTTGTTTCTAACACTGTTCATAGAGCTTTTCGCAGTTTCATTGTTGCCTGCATGAGAAAAAAAAGATCCACACACACACACACACACACACACACACACACACACACACACACACACACACAACCATTTGCCTGTGGCTGTGTAAAATCTGTGTCGCTGAGCTTTCCAGTGTCCTGAGGAAAGTTAGATGATCACAAGTTTGTAATGATGTAGAGATGGCAGTGTTTTTCAGACAGTGAGGACTCACTAGGACAGGACAGACGCCAGAATGTTGATGTTTTTTTTTTTAATTTTCAGGATTTGTTATCAGTTGTCTTTCTTGTTAAATGAGTGTCCTACCTTTTACAAAAAAAGCCCTTGAGTAATATTCTTTATTTGTACATTAGATCACTTCTGACGTTCATCTCTCCGTATTCATCTCTGATCCCACTGTCCATCTATGTTTTGTTTTGTTTTTCCTCGTACATACTGTCCTGCCCTTCCTACCCCCCATCTGTCTCATGTCCTCCCTGGTTTTTAATTTCTTTTTTTAAACATTGAACATTGGAATATATTTGTATGTTGCACTCGCATAAGAATCCACCTATATACAAGAAGTAACTTGTATTGAAGACCGAGAATGAGCCTAAACTTGATACAAGTGGGCATCCTATACTGTAGACTGAACCAATCTAATATGGGTGAAATAGAAACAAGCTGCAGAAATAACTATTGAATCTAACCAGTAATTAATGATTGCAAAGATTGACTTAAAGGGGGGGGGGGGGGGGGGGGGGGGGGTAATTTGAAGATGGAGAAACTGGGAACATGAAATTAAGAAAATATGTTACAGATATGAAAACTCTTCACTAGCTGCATAAGGGAACCATCGCAATGCAGCTAGTGAAGAGTTTTCATATCTGTAACATATTTTCTTAATTTCATGTTCCCAGTTTCTCCATCTTCAAATTCCGCCCCCCCCCCCCCTCCTTAAGTCCAAATCTTTGCCAAGTCATTACTATGAAGATAGTTCAGTTGTTGGCCTGCGCTTGTTTTTTTCCCCCACTATTAGATTGTTCGTCTATGTATTTGTCTGACTTTATTCAAGTTTAAAAGCTGTGCCGGTCTTGAATACAAGTTACTCTGTGTTAGGTTTTCTTATGGAGCAAAAAATACCCAACTTGTTTACTGTTTATCGTTTACTGTTCCTGCCTCATTTCATTTCCGATTTTAATTTCTTGTTTTTGTTTTGAACATTGTAACATGAAAATTATCATTCTAAGTAGATGTCTGCAAAATACAGTCAGCTGTATGCACGGTGATGGAAGTCACACCTTTGTTGATGATGATTTTAAGAAAGTAATTGTCTGTTGCAGGCGCCTCATGTGAAGCATCCGAGAATGATGCTGGAAACGTTGTTGGACAAGTGGTCTTCCCTGGTCACTGTCCCAGAGTCTGAACCAGATCGTGAAGTATTGTGAAGTCTGAGCCAGATAGTAAACTGTTGTGAAGTCTGAACCAGATAATTAACTATTGTGAAGTCTGAACCAGGTAATTAACTGTTGCAAAGTCTGAACCAGGTAGTCTCTATTCTGAAGTTTGAACCAGGTAGTCACTGTCCTGAAATCAGAACCAAACACTGATCTGAAGTCAGAACCAGATAGTTTCTATCCTGAGTTTGAACCGGACAGTTTCTACCCTGAAGTTTGAACCAATAGTTACTGTCCTGAAGTCAGAACCAGATAGTTTCTATCCTGAAGTTTGAACCGGACAGTTTCTACCCTGAAGTTTGAACCAGATAGTTACTGTCCTGAAGTCAGAACCAGATAGTTTCTATCCTGAAGTTTGAACCGACAGTTTCTACCCTGAAGTTTGAACCACATAGTTACTGTCCTGAAGTCAGAACCAGATAGTTTCTATCCTGAAGTTTGAACCGACAGTTTCTACCTGAAGTTTGAACCAGATAGTTACTGTCCTGAAGTCAGAACCAGATAGTTTCTACCCTGAAGTTTGAACCAGATAGTTTCTATCCTTAAGTTTGAACCGGACAGTTTCTACCCTGAAGTTTGAACCAGATAGTTACTGTCCAGAAGTCTGAACCAGATAGTTACTGTCCTGAAGTTTGAACCAGATAGTTACCGTCCTGAAGTTTGAACCAGATAGTTTCTATCCTGAAGTTTGAACCAGATAGTTACTGTCCTGAAGTCTGAACCAGATAGTTACAGTCCTGAAGTTTGAACCAGATAGTTACTGTCCTGAAGTCTGAACCAGATAGTTACTGTCCTGAAGTTTGAACCAGATAGTTACTGTCCTGAAGTCTGAACCAGATAGTTTCTAACCTGAAGTTTGAACCAGATAGTTTCTATCCTGAAGTTTGAACCGGACAGTTTCTACCTGAAGTTTGAACCAGATAGTTACTGTCCAGAAGTCTGAACCAGATAGTTACTGTCCTGAAGTTTGAACCAGATAGTTACTGTCCTGAAGTTTGAACCAGATAGTTTCTATCCTGAAGTTTGAACCAGATAGTTACTGTCCTGAAGTCTGAACCAGATAGTTACAGTCCTGAAGTTTGAACCAGATAGTTACTGTCCTGAAGTCTTGAACCAGATAGTTACTGTCCTGAAGTTTGAACCAGATAGTTTACTGTCCTGAAGTTTGAACCAGATAGTTTCATCCTGAAGTTTGAACCAGATAGTTTCTATCCTGAAGTTTGAACCAGATAGTTTCTATCCTGAAATCTGAACCAGATAGTTTCTATCCTGAAGTTTGAACCAGATAGTTTCTATCCTGAAGTTTGAACCAGATAGTTTCTATCCTGAAGTTTGAACCAGATAGTTTCTATCCTGAAATCTGAACCAGATAGTTTCTATCCTGAAATCTGAACCAGATAGTTTCTATCCTGAAGTTTGAACCAGATAGTTACTAACCTGAAGTCTGAACCAGATAGTTTCTATCCTGAAGTTTGAACCAGACAGTTTCTATCCTGAAGTTTGAACCAGATAGTTTCTATCCTGAAGTCTGAACCAGATAGTTTCTATCCTGAAGTCTGAACCAGACCGTTTCTATCCTGAAGTTTGAACCAGGTCTTACTGTACTGGAATCTGAAGCATATACTGTCCTGACGCCTGAACCAGACGGTCACATTCATGACGTCTGAAGAAAGTGGACAGAGAGAATGCTCACTCCATTCTCTGCTGCTGTTCAGCCTAACAGTTGAAGGCAAATTTTCCCCACCGTCTAAACAGTTGAAGGCAAATTTTCCCCACTGTCTAAACAGTTGAAGGCAAAATTTCCCCACCGCAGGACAGGGGTTTGGGGGCTCTAAGATGTACCCACCTCTTTCTGAGTTGTCGGTTTCAGTACGGCTCAGCAATCAGGTGGCTGTCTAGTTCCATTGTGAATACTCTCTGTGTATGAGGTGGTGTGGGAGTGTGTGTGTGTGGTTGTGTGTGTGTGTGTGTGTGTGTGTGTGTGTGTGAGAGTGATATGCATGTGGCGAATGTGTGTGTGTGTATGTGGTATGCAGGTGGTGTGTGTCGGTGGTATGCATGTGGTGTGTGTGTGTGTGTGTATGTGTGTGCGTGCGTGAAATGAGTCGTAGTGGTGTACATATGATGTATTTTGTGGGGATTTTGATGTGTCGTGTAGTTTTCATGTGCATGGGTGAAACATCGTCAATAGAATTCCATCAAAATGTACTGTTGGTCTTGACAGAGCATCTGCCAGTTTAAAAAAGGAAAAGGTAGAAAGATCGTGAGGCAGAATGGCTGAAGTTCTTGGTGCGCTGATCCACATTCCTCAATTTCCATAGAAAAAGATGTAAAGTAATGATTTGTAGTAAATTCCAAAATTCCTGTACCGTGCTTTATCCATTAGGGGACTGAATGTTTTATTTTCCATTATTTTTTTCATGGAAATGGTCGAAGTGTGGATCTGTGTTCCAAGAACTTTTGCCTTTCTGCCTGACGATCTTTCTTTGGAAGGATACATGATATAGAGAAGGGGTTGCGGGCCCTGGCAGTGGTGGCGCTGATGGTGGGCTTCCACTAGCTTGAAAGTGAACATTCTCTCCATTCCCTGTGCAGATGGTTTAATGAAATGCGGAACCATGCAGTTACTATTCTGATGTCTGAACCAAATATTTACTGTCCTGATGCCTGAACCATAGTTAATGTCCTGATATCTGAAGGAGATAGTTACTGTCCTAATGTATGAATCAGTTGCTGTTCTAATGTCTGAGCCAGTTAGTTAATGTCCTGATGTCTGAACCAAATAGTTACTGTCCTGAAGTCTTAACTAGGTAAAGTTGACGCAGAACAAGATTGTTACTGTCCCATTGTCTGAACCAGAGCTGTCATGAAGTCTAGACCAGATAGTTAGTGTCCTAATGTCTAAAACAGATAGTTGTTGTTTTAGGTCAGAACCCGATGTCTGAACCGGATGAGTATTATCTTGATGTCCAAACTAGATAGCTGCTGTCATGATGTATGAAGCTGGTAAATACTGTCACAATGTGTGAACCAGTACAGTCATGTCTCAACCAGGTAGGTACTGTCTTGATATCTGAACAAGATAGTTCTTTTCTTGATGTCTGTACCAGATACTTCTTGTCTTGATGTCTCAAACAGAGAGTTAATGTCCTGATGTCTGAATCCATTAAATGTCCTGATGTCTGAACCAGATAGTAACTGTCCTTATGTCTGACCCCAGTAGTTGCATCTTGATGTCCTAAGCAGTACTTACTGTCTTGATGTCTGTACGAGATAGAAAAGTTCATGACATATGAACCAGATGGCTAATGTTATGTCTGAATCAGGTACTTTCTGAGGCCATTTACACTACACTCGGTTCTGAGTTCGCGCTCAATATGTGCTCGGCGCCAGCGCGTCCAGCTGTGTTTATACTTGCAATATGCACTCTGCGCTGAGCTCGGCAAGAGCCCCGTCCCCCCGACCCTTTAGGACTGCTTGGAATGTAAAATGGCTGCGCGCACCAAACTGCACGTGGCGACGATTTCTTCCTGGTTTGCGCGAAGAAGACGCAGCAGAGCTGAACGATGGAGATCGTTAGTAATGGAGAGTGCCGCAAGAAGAAAAAAGTCGATACTGAGGATTATCTCATTTATTCGTTGCTCTGCTTGTCAGCTACATCAACACACTGAGTCACCAATCAGAGCAGCCACAAAAAAATTCTGCGCAGTGTTTGGTGCTACCAGTGCTCAACGGACTGGTGGGAGCCGGTAGCTCTCTGCACGTACAGGGAGAAACAATGGATTGAGGACTTTCGAATGACAAAGGACACATTGTTTTGGTTATACAGACAATTTCTACCATTTATCAAGAAAAAAGACTCAAAATTTCGCAAGGCGATATCATCTGAGCTCCGTCTTGCTTTGACACTGTATCAATTTGCAACTGGAGCGAACAATAAAACAGTGGGAAATTTGTTTGGCATATCTCGGTCAACAGTGTGAGTTATTTTGCAAAATGTCACCAAGGCAATTGTTGAACATCTTTTACCTCTCATCATAAAATTTCCTGAAGGAAATCGTTGGGCAGAAGTCATCAGTGGGTTTGAAGAAAAGTATGGATTTCCACAGTGTGTTGGAGCTGTAGACAGAACTCACATACCAGTCACATCACCTGCTGCATTGAAAAGTGACTTCAGAAACAGGAAGGGCTGGTGTTCTGTGAATGCGCAGTGCATTGTTGACCATCAGCTCATGGTCATTGATGTGTTTGTTGGCTGGCCAGGCAGTTCACATGATGCTCGTTTGTTTCGAAATTCACCCTTGTTTCATCGGGCAGAATCCACTCCTCTGTCATCATAGTAATGACTTGGCATTAAGGGGGTTGGGGGGGGGGGGGGGGGGGGGGGGGGGGAGGTTGAAGATGAAAAAAATGGGAACATGAAATTAAGAAAATATAACGGCTGGTTGTGTCTGTGCTCCTGGCGTGTCTCCCTGATGAGTTCCGATCCAGCGGACGAAAGGCCTAGGAGCAGGCAATAAAAATAGATCTGCCTTCAAAAGGGATAACGATGGTTCCCTCATGCAGCTAGTGAAGAGTTTTCATATCTATAATATATTTTCTTAATTTCATGTTCCCATTTTCTTCATCTTCAACCCCCCCCCCCCCCCCCCCTTTAATGCTAAGTCATTACTATGATGACAGAAGAGTTGTTGGCCTGCGCTTGTTTTTTCCCCCACTATTAGATTGTTTGTCTTTGTATTTGTCTGACTTTATTCAAGTTTAAAAGGCTGTGCCAGTCTTGAATAAAAGTTATTCTGTGTTAGGTTTTCTTATGGGAGCAAAAGTTACCCTACTTGTTTACTGTTCCCTGCCTCATTTCATTTTCAATTTCGTTTCAATTAAATCGAGGTTATTTGTATTTGTTTCTGTCCGTCTTTGTGTTTGCCTTTGATCTCCCTTGCATCCTTGGGTGGATCCTCAGGCGTAGGCTCAAAGATTGTCCCCTACATTTTATACTGTTTGCATAATGTCTAGTTTTTCAGCAACTTTTTTCCTCCCCACACTTTCGTTTTGTTTCATTTACAACTCTTCGCTGGCTGTTTTGGGGGTGCTGTTCGATTCTTTTTTGAACCCTTGGTGGTGAGAACACCACGGTATTATGGACTGTGGTGTGTCTCTGTTTGACACCAAGAGCACAGACACAGTCAGCCGTGTCTCCCAGATGAGATCCGATCCAGTGGACGAAAGGCCTAGGGAGCAGGCAATACAAATAGATCTGCCTTTGAAAGGGATAACGATGCTTCCGTCATGCAGCTAGGGAAGAGTTTTCATATCTATAATATATTTTCTTAATTTCATGTTCTGATTTTCTTCATCTTAAATCCCCCGCCCCTTAATATCAAGTCATTATTATGATGACAGAGAAGTTGTTGGCCTGCACTTGTTTTTTCCCACCACTATTAGATTCTTTGTATTTGTCTGACTTTATTCAAGTTTAAAAGGCTGTGCCAGTCTTGAATAAAAGTTACTCTGTGTTAGGTTTTCTTATGGGAGCAAAAGTTACCCTACTTGTTTACTGTTTAAATGTTTTTCAGTTAGACATAGATGGATACTGTAATGGGTGTTTCTGTTTCATGGAAAAATTACAGAATTGGCGTTGCCATTCACACCAGACACCCCATGGTTTTCGTTGTCTTCATCATCACTCTCAAAGGAAAAGGATAAACCCTCCCCCACCAAGGACACCAGGGAAAAAAAGGGTTGCCATAAACCGGTTATGTGCCCTTTCGGCTTTTTTGCCTTTTTCTTTCTAAAGCCAAAAATTTCTCTAATCTCCCTGGCTTCTGCCTCGTTGAAGGCGTCCATAGCGGATTTCATCGCTGATGCTGCGATTTCTTTCAGAGATACACTCGGCAGAACCTGGTGCCAGCTTTCTTTTTCTAGCATGTGGGGGTGCTATCGATGGCAATTGCGGAGTTACTGGTGGCGAAGGAAGGTCCGCAGCGGTCTCCGATTGTCCGCCCTGTCCACTGCAGCTTGGTCCCTGACAGTCTGGACTGCTGCTGGTGCCTGTGGCCAGTGTATGGGGGTCAAGGCCCATGTCGTCGTCACTTGGCGTGTCATTTTGTGAATATGACACATTGATTATGCATTTCATTAGTTACTTTCATGAAAAAAAGGAATACAGTAGTAGAAAGACAGATAGACAGATGAGGACAGAGCGAGAGAGAGGTGTGGAAGAGGGAGGGGGTAAGGGGGGAGGAGATGGGGGTAGGTAGTGGAGGCGAGAGAATGAGAGAGGAGAAAATGTAAAAAAACAGATCTGGATGTCTAGTATAACGCGATATACAATGCAAAACAGTTGCGTGTGTGTGTGTGTGTGTGTGTGCGTGCGTGCATGTGTGTGTGTACATATGTGTATGTGTGTGTTCGCGCATGCGCGCGTGCACTCGTGTGTGCATTTATGTGTTTGTGCGTGTGTGTGCAGGCAGGGGGGGGGGGGGGGGGGGGGAGGTGGGGAGAAGTTGGAGGAGGGTAGGGGAGGGGACAAGGGGTGCATGACTGTATGCGTGTGTTGTTTAAAAATCAAGAAACAATTTGTGTTGAATTTCTTATATCCACAATATTGATTACTTGATTACCCTAATCTGCTGCACATTGTTTCTAAGTCAGTATTCTGCATAACCTAGAGTTTATGATGATAAAATGTCAAGACAGAAAAATAACGTTAGATTTTCTTTTTATCATAGAGCATGCGTGCGAATCATACCATTGTCATCAAACGAGAGAGAGAGAGAGTTTGTGTGTGTGTGTGTGTGTGTGTGTGTGTGTGTGTGTGTGTGTGTGTGGTGCGTGCGCACGCTTGTGCGTGCGCTAGTGTGTGTGTGTGTGTGTGCATGTGTGAATGTGTGTGTGTGCATGGGTATGCGTGCGCACGCGATTGTATGAGCATGCTTACATGTGTATGTGCGTAGGGATGTATGCGAATGTGTACATATCGATGTGTGTAAACTCGCTTGTTCTCTCCAAGTTAAGTGATTTCCGCGTATGTGTATGCATGTTTCTGTGTGCATGTGTGTGTGTGTGTGTGTGTGTGTGTGTGTGTGTGCATGTGTGTGTGTGTGAGAGAGAGAGAGAGAGAGAGAGAGAGAGAGCATCATCCTCATTTCCACCCGTCAATTATGCTTAGAAAAATTATAGCATAATGGCCACCAACGTTATTGTTGTTGTTAACATTGCATTTCTTTTAAGGAAAAAATAATACAATTTTTATCATCTTTCGAAAACAAGAAGAAGAACAAGAAGGAGAAGAAGAAGAAAAATAAGAAATAGAACAAGAAGAAGAAGAATTGTAATTATACTATGCTATTTCTACTACTCTCACCGTTTTGTGACGGACAGGTTGGTAGTTCCTCCCGTTGGGAGGACTGCCAGGTTCGCTGGATTCACTTCAGGTCTTGATCCAGGAATAGGCGCGGGGAGATCGTGAAACAGACATTCCCTTCGCTCACTGCCGCTTCTTCTGTTTTTTGTCCTCCGCTGTGGAAATGTCACTCTCAGCCTTTTCTTTTTATTTTTTTTTTATCTTATCCCTACACTGGACAGCAGAGCGATTTATGCTATGTTCTTCCATCAGAATTTTGCCAATTTCGGCGAAAATAAGGATGTTCCTTTTCGCTTGATTTAATTTTTCTTGTATGTGATCTTCAGACCACACTTGAATTAACAGCTTTATCTCATCTTCACTCCACACACAACCCCTACTTTCTTCACTCATTTTCACTTTTTTTTTTTCTTTTCTTCCTGTGTCCTTCAACCGCGTAGCAAGAACCTTCAGCATGCAGTGACCGCAGTAGCGCAGGCATTCCCACGCTCCCACGGAAGATGGGGGAGGTGGAGGGTTGGGGGTGGGGGAGGTGAGCAAATTCCAGACGTTTCTCGCGCTGAGCACTGCCCAGCTCACATCGGCATCAGGGCTGGGAGCGACCGTTCTTCAGCGCAGATCCGTGTAGTGTAAACGCATAAGTTCGCACCGAGTCCGGACTCAGACTGGAAAAAAATGCAAGTGTAAAATGGCCTCTCTGTCGTGATGTCTGAGCTATTTAGTTGTGGTCATGATGTTTCAAATAGACAGCTACTGTCCTGGTGTTTGAACTAGAGAGTTACTGACTCGATGTCTGAACCAGATAATTACAGTCATGATGTGTGAACTGAATAATTACAGTCATGATGTGTGAACTGAATACTTAGTCATGATGTGTGAATCAGGTAGTTAGTGTCTTGATGTCTGAACCAAATAGTTCATGTGATGATGTCTAAAGTGGACAGCCCTTGTCATGATGTCTGAACGGATAGTTACTGTCGTGATACTTGAATCAGAGAGTAACTGTCATGATGTGTGAAGTAAACTGTTTACTGTTACTATTCATGAAGTTCGTTTAACTAAATTAGCAATACCGTTACATTATGTAACCCAGATAGTTACTGTCTTAAACTCTGAACTAGACAGTTTTTGTTGCATGTCAGAACCATATAGTTACTGTCTTAAGTCTGAACCAGACAGTAAATGTTTTGATGTTTGAATCGGACAGTTCTAATATGCTGAAGTCTGAACCGGACTAGATGTCATGGTAACTGAACCAGATAGTTACTGGTATCCTAAACTGGATAGCTGCCATAGCTACTATGGTAAATGTCATGAAGTGTATTATGGAGTCTTACAGTTTGTTTGTGGTGATTCTAAACCTGACAGAGTTCAGGTATGACCCTTAATTGTACCTCATTGGTGTGAGATAATACTGTTTGCTTTTTACCCTTGAAGTTTACTCTTTTTTATGTTACTTCCATGATATTTTATGACTTTGCCAGTGATGCATGTTGCCTGTTGGCGAAAAAATGGTGACAGCTTGTGTCCATGATATACACTCATTCAGGTTTTATCTCTTCACAAAAAGTGTGGGATATATGGCGCCCATAACCTGTGTTACCAATTCTGCTTTGTTCCTTCGCCGAAAATGTGGGTCACAGGATACCCATGAAATGTGGTACGGAAAACTGCAGAATTGTTTTTTGCTTATGTGCTATGCGTCACCAGTTCCAGTCAGTTGTGGGAAGATGTGGAGATACGACATCAATTATTAATGATGCGTTTTTGTTGTGTCATTTTTGCCAGTAAATCCATGGAATAATTGGAGTCTGTGGGTCAGAATTGGAGTGTTTGTGTATGTGTGTGTGTGTGTGTGTGTGTGTGTGTGTGTGTGTGTGTGTGTGCGTGTGTGTGTGCGTGCGTGTGCGTGTGCCTTAGTGTATGTGTGTATGTGTGTGTGAGTGAGAGAGAGAGAGCGAGAGAGAACAAAACCAGTGTTTTATTGAAAGACAAATTCACATATCAACTCATGCTGGACATGCAGTGTTCACACTGTTGCCGATAGTAATGGTTATAGCGGTGCACTTACAGGGCACTTGCTGCGCAGGCTGTGTTTAAACATGACAGATGTGTACCTATGAATTGATCCCCTGGGTGTTCACAGCCACTGAGGACAAAACTACTATGAATTGTGAGGTGTTGGAAGTGCTGTTTGTTTCTGTTCCCACAGAGTGTGGATACAATTTCTTTTTTTTTCTGTCCCATCTTCAGTGGCACTGCACCACGCACGCTGCTCATTCTGACCCACGACCACAGCCTCCTGACTCTGCCTACCTCAGCCCAGGCACTGGCAATCCACAGGGAGCAGTCGATGTCATCAAGAGGCAACCCACCAGAGGAGACACTGCCCTGCTGCCGAGTCATTTTGGTGGTGTTCAGTGGTGCCTTTTCTGATCCAGCATATGCAGGACACTGTCTACTGACGACAATCATTGCTTCACTGCAGAGCCAGCGTTGAGTGACCTCTCCCTCCAGAGGGCGCCACAATGTCTGTTCAGCGACAATCCCCGTGAATTTGCTGATAAGGAAGACTGCTATAGAATTAAACCAAGGCCATAGTCGTGGAGAGGCAATCGAAACTGAGGTCACCATGACAGCAGGACATGAAGGGCCACAGAATGAGACGATTTCTTTTAATGCTGATCGATAGAGGACGAGGATGTTGAAGATGATGCTACACATTTTCCATTCTGGTCCGAGACCGCATGACGGGTCTGCACACTATGCTTACTTTCATGATATATCCTGGCGACAACCACGCCAGAGAGATACAGACGACTGCAATGTTGGTTAGAACATGTGAGCAACAATCTCAGAAACGCGTCCATTAGGTGGCTGAAACTCGACTGTATGATCCCAGTCTTCCCAATTGAGCCCATAGCAAACTCAACTCGGGTAGGGGTAGCTCGGAGCAGAAAAATCCCACGAACTGTTCTGATGGGAATCGATCCCATGACCTCCCGACCAAGAGCCTGTGACGCATACCACTTCACCACAGCGGCTGGTCTGGATGTAACATACTAACCAGCTACATTCTACATCTCAATCAGGTAGTTGTATAATGGCGTCAACAACTTACACATACAAATACACACGCGCATGCGCCTGTGCGCGAGCGAGTGCGCAGATGCTGTCATAACTCTTCCAGATAATAATCTGCTTGATGTCTTCGGCGGCTATCGGCACAATCGACAATATTCCCGTCGGCCCCCATCTTTTCCTTTCGTTCTTTTGCTGTCAGCTTCCACACTCCGGCTTCGCTATGCACAGCCACACCTGGTTCGTGCTGTCATAGCCCCAGCAGGGCAGGTCACGGGGAGCAGTGTCATGTCATCATCAGAGTAGGGGAAAACATCAGCAGGACAGATTAAAGAATCTGGCGCCAAGGTTGGGGGAGACATTACCGCGGTAAGGGGAAACATCAATTGGGCAGGGACAGGGGACATAACCAGGGTAGCAGGTGACTAATGTCATGATAGATTATTTGCTGCTGAAAGTAAAGCTATCAAAACACAGAGGTTTCCTACATCTGCACCGAAACTCTCCCACCGTCAGATTGTTGAGAAACTCTTATGTTGAAATTGGTAGGTATAAGATACGTTGAAATTGGTAGGTATAAGATACGTTGAAATTGGTAGGTATAAGATACGTGGTGGTACGTGGGAGGAAACATAATTCCAACGTACAAGAAATGGCGAGACATCACCAGGGTAGAGGGGGTGGGAGGTGGGCGGAGTAATCACCAGGTTAGGAGGGCAGGACTCACAGCGCTGGCAGGAGAGCTAACAGTGTCCAGCAGGTCGACCACATCTTGGTGACTCGCTGTCTCATCCACAGCAATGGACACCTGGAGACGGCAACATGACACACACGATCATAACAACTATCTGTCAGTTTGCGTTTCGCTCTTTCCTGGTACTATCACGGGACTTTTTTTTCCATCTATCTCCTTTCCAGAGCTTTGTTTTCACGTTGCCATGTTTTAAAAAAAAGTTGCCTTGTTTGATTAATGGTCACTCTTCTGTGTGCTTCGATTAAACATTTCATTTATTAATACTTAAGAAAACCAGTTGACGGCAAAACAAGTTCAGAGAAACCTTGATTCATTGATGACAAATAGAGCGAGGACTATTCTGTGAACATTTCATCTGATTCTGAGTCTGATGATTTATCTCAGAACTGCAGACAGAAGTGGCTTTTTATTGTTTCTGGCCCTATCAGATTGACAGCTAATATTATTATTACATTAATAAAATATTTTTTCACGCCTAATCAGTTGAATACCGTAGGCATTTACACCAAGAAGTATACATACCAAACTACAAAACAAGTAACTGCATGACTGTCTGCACATTTCTTGAACGTAGCAGTTCTGTTTACTCACACGTACTACCACGTGTCTTATACCTGCCAATTCAGCCAATTTCAGCGTAAGAGTTTGTCAACAATCTGAAGGTTGGAGAGTTTCGGCAGCAAATGCTACTGCAGCGTACGTGGCGATAGTCAGAATGGGGTTAAAACTTGATCACACACACACACACACACGCACGCACGCACGCACGCTCGCACGCACGCACGCACACACACACACACACACACACAACACAAGCGCGTGCGAACACACACACACACACACACACACACACACACACACACACACACACACACAAGCGCGTGCGAACACACACACACACACACACACACACACACACACACACACACACACACACACTTGGCTTCGCTCTCGAACAAGGGAAAGAACCTCACTGGATCGTTCACACGTGTTGCTAACATAGTGATGTCCCCACGATCACTCTGATAGACACTTATGTACAATTATTATAGAAAAAAAAAAAGGTCACAAAGCCCCCCCCCCCCCCCCTCCTCCCTCTCCCTTACCTCCCCCTTCCCCTTCTCCAGCCTTCCACCCATCGCGTCTAACCCTTCTTCCTTTGCCTTCCACCCACTTCCTCCATTCCCCCCCCCCCCCTTCCCCCGTCCGATTGAAGAAGGCCAGATTCTTAAATGGTCTTCGGACAGTGAAGATATGCTACATGACCTGTGACGTTCTCATACACATGTTCCCAAAGAAAAAGCTGGAATGCACAGGAGTAGAAACGTTTTCGATGTGAGGATACCGTCCGGAGTCGTGACAGCAGACGACAAAATGGAGTTGACCCCAAAAGCTCATTCACCACGAACTAAAATGGGAAAACTGAATAAGAAAACACACACACACACACACACACACACACACACACACACACACACACACACCAAAAAAAAAAGAAAGGACAAACAAACAACAAAACAAAACAAAAAAAGCAACCTCATCGTCTCACTCACTCATTTGCACTGGCACGCTAACTCACGAAATAAACTCTGTCGTTCAACAGTTCACTCATTCGCAGACAAACTCATGACTTACACTGTACTCTGTGGCTCACTCACTCACTCACAGTTTACTCACAAATTCATGATTTTACTCTTCTGTCACTTGTCCATTCTGTCATTCACTGTAACGGCTGGAGTTATCCCTTGTCCTCGTCCACTCAACCATTTGTTTACGAATTCACTGAATGCGCTGTGTGTCACTAACCTCTTTCACTTGCTTAACAAACAAATAAAGAATTACAGCATGTCACACTCCGATTTACTCCCTCGACGCATACAAACTCTCTCTCTCTCTCTCTCTCTCTCTCTCTCTCTCTCTCACACACACACACACACACACACACACACACACACACACTACACCTTGTCATTCGTCCATTCACTTATTCGATTACAAATCCATAAAACACTTTTGTCCGCCCGTTCACTCATTCGCATACAAAAATGATAAATTTGCATTATTCACTCATGTACGTTCTAAAACAACAACAACAACAACAACAACAACAAGATGCAAAGCATATAAACGTACTCCCAGTTTATCTTTCTGAAAAACGTCACAATCAAACATGCGTCATAATGTATTTGACGTCACAATCAAACATGCGTCATAATGTATTTCGTCACTGAGATATTCCATAAAGAATGAAAACCGTTTTGGGTCGTTATAGCCGTTAGTAACGGCTATTCTGGTAAAATAAAACATCAGGCATCATCCGTGACCCATAATGAACATGCCTACAAATTTTCAGAAAGATCGGCCCAGAAGTTTTGTCTGGAGCGAGTGGAACACATTTTGACCACGGACAGACACACAGACACACAGACAGCATTTCTTCGCTCCCGGTGTAAAGTACTCCCCGTTCTAAAAGAACTGAGAGTACAAAAAAAAAAAAAAAAAAGAAAAAAAGCAACAATAAATGTCGCTTATCATTCACTCATTGGCATATAAACTCATAAAAGACACTCTGTGGCTCATCCATTTGTATATAATAAACTCCCCTAAAACACACTTTGTCACTTACCTACTCACTCATTTGCATACAATTTCTTAAAACTCTGTTGCTTAGACATTCCCTCATTTGCATTCAAACTCAGAACATTCTCCGTTCCACATACTCATAAAAAATACAGACTGACTTTCCTCCATTTTGTCATTTCTATAGGAACTACAAAAGTACATCATTTTCCTGACGCACGGGGTTGTGTGCGTGACTGCTTGCGCACGTCCATGCGTATATGTACACATGTGTACATGGTCTCGACCTCTACCTCTCAATTATTTACAGTTTTTTTTTTTTTTCAATAGCTATTTTTTTCTTCTCTGACATGACTATCGTGAACAAATGAACGCTAGAGATTTCCCCCTTCCCGCGGACTAGGGCACACACAGATTTCTGCTCTCTCTCTCTCTCTCTCTCTCTCTCTCTCTCTCTCTCTCTCTCTCTAGTGTCTCGTCTCTGAGTGTGTGTGTGTGTGTGTGTGTGTGTGTGTGTGTGGAATTTGAATTGACATAACTGGCTTGCTGCGCCTACACACACACACACACACACACAACACACACACACACACACACACACACACACACACACACACACACACATAAGTACATATACGTTTTTAGACGTATACGATACATTTCTACATATCAGGAAAGGTCTATTTACAAAGTGAGGCGACTGCAGGCGGAAATCTAAACAAAATTCAAAAAGTATTTTGAAGGCTCCGCCGAAAAACGTAGATAAACGAATCATAAGACAAAATATCAGGGAAGTTTTAAAAAAAAATTTTATTCTATTTTTTTTTATGTGTGTTTAGATGGTAGCGGTTCTAAGCTGTGTTGTCGACATTGTCAAAGTCTGCCAGTTAAATAAACCGTTCAACTACGGTAAACAGATCTTGTGTTCACTTGTTCTCATACCAGAGTGTTCAGGCAGATAGTCAACAGCGTCAGTATGGGGACATACACCACTGCCCAGAGAGAAACAATCAATCGAAGTATTCAACAGGAGTGGAGCCGTGAGGTCGTTGACCTTGCCGCTCTAATTCACCAGGAACTCCAGTGTACGGATTTCTGTAGTCGTTTCAGGAATCGTTCCGCCCCGTTCTATCACCCTTCCATCTTCATCATGCCCCCCCCCCCCCCCCCCCCAACATCACCTACCCACCCCCACCCACCCCCACCTCCTTCCTCCTGTTCTCCTTCCGATCACCCCCTTCGTGTGTGTGTGTGTGTGTGTGTGTGTGTGTGTGTGTGTGTGTGTGTGTGTGTGTGTGTGTGACGGATTCGGTTCTGGAAAGGGGTATGAGAAGTCCGGAGGGAAGGAGTGGGAAGGGGGGGGGGGGGGGGTATTTTCCGTTTTGTACATCTGCTTTTGTGAATGGTGAAATGAGACTCTGGTTGTGGTGTGTGTTGTGTGTGTGTGTGTGTGTGTGTGTGTGTGTGTGGTGTGTGTGTGCATTTGTGTGACTTGTCGGAAATCTATATCTCTGTTTCGAGCATTATTTGATTTCTTCATCATCATCACGATCTTCTTCTTCTTCTTCTTCTTCTTCTTCTTCTTCTTCTTCTCGTCGTCGTCGTCGTCGTCGTCGTCGTCGTCGTCATCGTCGTCGTCATCCTCGTCGTCGTCAACGTCATTGTCTTCCTCTTTCTGCTTCTTCTTCTTCTTCTTTGTTCCTCCTCTTCCTCCTCCTCTTGTTGTTGTTGTTGTTGTTGTTGTTTTCTTCTTCTTCTTCTTCTTCTTCTTCTTCTTCTTCTTCTCTTCGTCTTCTTCTCTTCGTCGTCGACGTCGTCGTCGTCGTCATCATCATCATCATCACCACCACCATCATCATTGTTATCGTCGTCGACATCGTCATTATCGCTGTGTTATCTTCA
This sequence comes from Conus canariensis, assembly GCA_033310375.1. NCBI lineage: Eukaryota > Metazoa > Mollusca > Gastropoda > Neogastropoda > Conidae > Conus > Conus canariensis. The sequence continues at coordinate 26,477,601 of CM065743.1, forward strand.
AAGCCATCTTACTAGCATTACGATGCACGCTATTCATTTCAGTTCGTCGTATGAGGCGACCCACTGGAGGAGACGAAGCTCTGCTGCCCAACCACTTTGGTGGTGCTCCGTGGTACCTGTACAGATCCAAAATTTGTAGGACACCACCCACTAGGCTCCCACCTGTCGACAGTGCTTGCTTTACTCCTGCAGCCAGCCTGGGGAAGCATCCGCCTCTGTCCAGCAGCAGTCCTCATTGCTTTGCTGATGCCAACGAACTTGCCATCGGTATGGACATAGAGCGAACATCAGCACTGAGGTCACCACGAGAG
>CM065743.1:26480411-26485411 GCA_033310375.1 Conus canariensis
AAAAAAAAAAAAAAAAAAAAAAAATTTAAGTTTCAGATCAGTGAAAAGGGTCCTCAAGTAGTGTTCTCTTTCCACGGTTAGTTTGGCAGTATGAAAATCCCGATCCATGGGTTCAAATCTCAACTGAAGCGAGTTCCAAGTTCAGGGTTTCAGTTCTGAATTCAGATTTGGATTAATCGAGACCAGCCCAAAGTGATAAGAAGAATTTTCTAAAGCGCACTGAAGAGATTGGTTTGTCTACATGGGTAGACTTACTGGTAAAACGTTCACCTTGTACTGTAAAACCAAGCTCGTGTTTTTTGACACCGAAAGTGTGTGGCATTTTGACATGAATAGTTTGCACTTTTTTGTCATTTAAACACACGTTTTGTGGACTGCTTTTTTTTTTTTTTTTTTTTTTTTTTCTCTTCCTAAAGATATTCGCGTTTTGGTGTGAATCCATTTTACAGTAGACTAATGGTAGGAATGGGGGTGGGAGGACGGGGGGCGAGGTGGAGAATCGGGGGATGGTAGGGTGGTCAGAAGGGGGCGGGAGGACAATGCAGAAGATTACGTATTGTCTAAAATTGCCAAAATAAAAATTGGTGATACTATGCTATGTAATGCTTTTTTTTCTTCGTTTTTAAATTTTTTCATTTTTTTCATTTTTGGAGATGCACCCTTCCCCCTTCCCTGTTCATACTCCCTGCCCACCCTCACCCCCCACCTCACCCCCACCTACCGACCCCCTCTCCACACACACATATTTCACCCTTTGGACTCACGACTCAGCTTTGGAATGTGAAAAGTGACGGAGAGGAGGAGAGGAGAGTGAGGTAGGGGGGGGGGGGGGGGAAGAGAGACAGATAGGGATGAGGGGGGGAGTGGGGGGGGGGGAGGGAGGAGGGGTAAAGGAGGATAGGGTGGGGAAAGGAAGAGGGTAAAAAACCCAACTTCAATTCATCATGCATTTTTAAAAGAGGAAAATTGGTTGACGTACAACCGGAGCAAGGTGATCAATGTCCGGGTTGTACGAAATGGCGCAGTTGTGGTTTTCTTTTGATGTTAATAGAGTATACTGGACACTTGATGAAAATAATTTTCCACGAGGACATAATATGCTCAAATTAAATTTACACTTAGTTTCCATGAAATGGGCTTCATTTAGATATCAAATACTGATGCTTACCGCAAGTTTAGAAAACATATTTTAAGAATTGTTTTTAAGGCTCCCGCCGAAAAAACCTAGACAAACGAATCACAAGACAAAACACGATACGTTTCGACCTCTTAGGTCTTATTCAGGCAAGACTCACAACACTCATGACAACGAAATTGAACGAACAATCACTTATCTTCACCCAAACAAAAATGATTTTTGACTGCTGATTTTTTTTTTTTTTTTTTTTTCACAAATAAAAGCCATCTCTGAGGATGTTCTAGACTTAGAAGTTTTAGAAACTTTGCTAAGTTTTAGCAACACTTTTTACCACCACAGAGCAAACGACAATAGTTAAATACGGACTTTATACGTGTAAATGTTCTTAATATAAACTGATTTCTAATGTCGTTATATATGGTGCATTTCATTACAAAATGGAATTCATCACCAAGGTCATTCTTGTCGCAGTGCCAACAGAATCGTTCATCGCAAGGCATTCCAAATCGTCTGCCAATTTCTATCATGAGTTTATGATTACCACAGCGAAACCGATTTAGTGGGTATATATAAACATCAGGCAATATTACAATATATTTTTCACGGCAAAACTCTGTTTTTAAAATTCCTGTAAAATGAACACTTATTACTAGATTCTAGAGCATTATTCCATGCACGTATGTAAATATTTTCTGATAAATTGCGAACGTTTCTACAAAGACTGTGAACAGACGAAAACTTTTGTGTCCCCCAAACACAATAGAATCCCGTTTCTATTAGGATATCCCGTATACACATCAACCACCTAGATGTAAAACCTTGATTTCTGTATAAGTCATATAATACTTTATACAATTTAGATGAACATTTGTTTGTTTGTGGAGAAAGTACGGTTTATCTAGAGATAGACACGAAATAGAGCACACTCACTGTGGTCCTGCGATGAGTGGAATGTGTTCCTGTTCGTTTTGAATCAAACAAATACAACATGAAACACACACACACACACACACACACACACACACACACACACCACACACCCCACACACACACACACACACACACACACACCCACACACACCACACACACACACACACACACACACCCACACACACCCACACACACACACACACACACACACACACACACACACACACACACACACACACACACACACACCACACACCACACACCCACACACACACACCCACACACCACACCCACACACACACACCAACCCACACACACACCACACCACCACACCACACACACCCACACACACCCACACCACACACACACACCCACACACACCACACACACACACACACACCACACACACACCACACACACACACACACACACACACCACAACACACCCACACCACACACACACACACACACACACCAACACCCACACACACACCCACACACACACACACATACACACACACACACACACACAAGTGCACACACACACACACACACACACACACACACACACCACACCACCCACACACACACACACACACACACACACACACCACACACACACACACACACCACGTGCACACACACACACACACAACCACACACACACACACACACACACACACACACACACACACACACACCTCTTATCAGAGACAAACTGACTCCAGTATGCTACTGCCCAGCTCCCTCACTCCCCGCCCTCCCTCCCTCCCCCTCCCTCCTCCCCCCCCCCCCCCCCCCCCCCCCCCCCCCCCCCCCCACCACACACACATACACAACCGACCCAGCCACCTTCTACCTCTCCACCTACAAAAATATATGTACGGAGTCATACCAGATCTTGACTCTCGCATATCCCATTCTATAGCCTGACCGTCGACTTTAAACAGATCGAGTTCCTCTCAGTTTAGCCTAACACCCCATTCACCCATGTAGGATACTCCACAAATATCGACTTCATGGGTCAGTTTCCAAAGTCAGGTTTATCTGCTGAACATTTCCAAAAAAAGTACAGTACGGAAAACGTTATAAATCTCTCGACAGGTCAAGTGCAAAATCTCTCCCCTGTTCCCACGACAAAGTTGTGCGTGATGAGAGATGGAGGGTGATTTGGGCAAAAGCCCCCCCCCCCCCCCCTCCCCGCACGCACGCACACTCATGGAAGCCTGCTTTAGGTAAGGATGGGGAGGAGGGAGGAGGAGGAGGGGCTATTAGGAAAAGAACGCAGACTGACTCCCCTCTCCCCATGAAAAGTTAGCATTGAGAGGCGTTGGGAGGGGGGGTAGGGGTGGGACGGGGGTGGGGGGGGGTGGGGGGGGGGGGAGGAGGAAGAATGGTTTCGGACTTAAGGTCAAACTCACCATCAAAACTCCTGTGCTTAACACGTAAGTGAAAAGGGGGAGTGAGTTTGAGAACAAGGAAAACGAATAGTCTATAGAGCTCTACTGTGAACAAGGAAATAACAGAAATGAACACGGCAAGGTAACACATCAACTTGCCCGCTACCACAGGAACACTGTTTTATGTATTAAAAAAAAAAACAACAACAAAAACGTCTGTTGTTTCGCATTTTTAGAATAAGGCCCAACTCACATGAACCCCCCGTCACAGACTACACTGATGGTCAGAAGAAGGCAAATGGGAGTGGGGGTGAACCCAGAACTTAGTGGAAAAAATATAGTGACAGGGAGTGAGAAATGGGAGGTAGGGCGGTGGTAGTAGTGGTGGTGGTGGTAGTGGGGGGGGGGGGGGGGGTTAGTCAAAACCGTACAGCTGTGGGGGAGGAGTGGAGAGGGTGGTGAAGGAGTGTGTGTGTGTGTGTGTGTGTGTGTGTGTGTGTGTGTGTGTGTGTGTGTGTGTGTGTGTGTGTGTGTGATCTTCAATACACACATTGATGAATATTCTTTTTGAGAGCTAGAGATCAAAATGAACCCCCCCCCCCCCCCCCCAAATGCCTTCAGCTATATCCCACCACTACTCCCCCCCCCCCCCCCCCCCCATGCGCCATGTAAATAGTAACACCTTCTGATTGAAAGATAAAGCGGTCGGCATTCATACGTTCAAAAGCTGGAAAGAAGAAAGGGTGTGCAGAGAGAAGGAGAGGGGAATGCAAAAGACAAACTGGCAGAGAGAGAGAGAGAGAGAGAGAGAGACAGAGAGAGACAGAGAGAGACAGAGAGAGACAAAGAGAAGAGAGAGAGAGAGATGACAATGACAAATACCATTGTCCACATCAGCCGCCGTGGAGAAGTGGTTAGCGTCGCGGACTCCCGGCTGGGAGGTCGTGGGTTCGAATCCCATCAGAGTCATGTGGGTTTTTCTGCCCCGACCGGCTCCTACCCAGAGTTGAGTTTGCTGCGGACTCTGTTGGGAAGACTGGGACCACACAGTCGAGTTTCATCCACTTAATGGATGCGTTTCTGAAAGTGTTGCTCAAATTTCCTGGCCAACACTGCAGGTGCCTGTATCTCTCGGGCCTGGTTGACGCCGGGATATATTATGAAAGGAAGCGTAGAGTACAGCCCTGTCATAGTAGTCTCAGACCGAAATGGAAATCCGTAGCATCATCTTAATCATCCTCATTCTCATCGATCAGCATTAAAAAAAAGAATGTCTCAAGTTCTGTGGCCCTTCATGCCCCTGCTCTCATGGTGACCTCAATTTCGATGTCCTCTCCACGTCTGTGGTCTTGGTTTGGTTCCGTCGGGGGTCACCGGTATCGGCGAGTCCATGGGGGCTGTCGTTGGCCGGACGTGGTGGCGCCCTCCGGAGGGAGAGCTCACTCACGCCGGCTCCGCGACTAAGCAATTATTGTCGTCGGTAAGGGGGCTTAGAAGTTGGTGTCCTGCGTATGTTAGATCAGAACAGGCG
>CM065743.1:26487911-26500411 GCA_033310375.1 Conus canariensis
GTGTTTATTTCATCATGGGAGCAAGAGTGACCCTACTTGTTTGCTAATTACTGTTTACTGCTCCCTGCCTCATTTAAGACTTCCGTCCATTAAGGACGTTATGTTTTTAACCCTTGTAAGTTTGTAGCTTTGTTTGTCTGCCAGCAAAATTAGGTCAAAACTGCTGCACCGATTGGAGCGAAACTTGGTAAAAAAAAAAAAAAAAAAAATGGACTGCAGCGCACGGACGAATACGCCAAATTTTGGCGCGGATCCGGATCGAAGGGCGGATGCAGGATCCGTTCGACTTTGGCGGAGGTCTGCGCTCTGTTGAGTGTCGCTGTAGTTTGAAGTGTATTCGTCTGCATCTGGTGGTTGTCTTGGAATGAATGGGGGGGAAAAAAACCAAGCGAACTAAGGTAAAGGAAATGACTACAATGAGTTAAACAAAGTAACTTATGAGTCAGATGGGAGGACAGATCCAACAGGTGGGCCATCTGGGGGTCAGGCGGTGACCCCTACCGTGCCAGATCACGCAAGACAGTGTAGAATACCTGAATCTCTCAATGGGTTGGAATATCTGGCCTGCGCTTGGGATGTTGCTGATTTGAACTGCGAGGTTCAGGTCACTGCCCGAAAAAGAAAGCTGTCACAATGTTGATTATCATGATCATTATTAAATGTTGACCGTGTTAGTTTTGCCGCACGTCAGTGAACCGACAATGTCATTTTTATGATTGACATACACATCACAAACTTTTCATAGTCTTAATCCTGCCACGTCAGTGCATCAACAATGCCATTTTAATAATTGTCGTAAATTTGATTGAATTGTGATTGTCTTAAATCATTTCGTCAGAATATCATTATTTTAATTGTGATGAGAAGAATCAAGTGTTATGTTTTTACTATTCTTATTTTACCACGTCAGTGTATCTATAATGTCATTATTATGATTGTCATAAATTTTGGCCGTCAAGAAGTTGTCACAATCATGATTATCATGATTATTATTCAAATTTTGACCGTCTGAGGTTTACCAAGTTAGTGCATCAAAATTGTCATCATTATAATTATCGTAAATATCAAACACTTTTGATCGTCTTAATCCTACCATATATCAGTTCAACAAGTATATCATCATAATGTTGTGGAAAATGTAACAATATTTTGACTGTCCCTAATCCAACCCGCCAAAGGATTGTTGCAGATATCATCAAACTTTGAACTTCTCCATCTTAAACATCAGTGCATCAAGGATGCCATTGTTATGATTATCACGATTATCATTAATTTGTTACCGTCTTAATTTGACCACGTCAGTGATTGATGGATCTCTTAAAACCGTTGACCTTTCAAGTACTGTTGTGCGTGGAAATGTTGTCACAAATGTAAACCGTTGAGCAGTAAACGTTCAAATATCTGCACGAAAGGTAAAAAAAAAAAAAGTTTATATAAAACAAAAACATAAACTATACTCAAGCAAAAATTAGAACTGCGTGTCATTCCTTGATCAGTATAGTACTGACGTTACGGGGAAATCTTATAGTGGAGGGAAAAACAACGCTCTCCTCTACCCCTTCTGACGATACGCACCTTAGTCCACCAAGTCTATGGCGTCTTGCCCCGCAATATCACACACAAAAAAAAGTTATAGATTTATTTTTTTGTGTGTGTGTCCATTCTGTTTGATCATGATTTTTTTTTAATGTCTTGCCCCAGAGTAAAGAAAAAAAAAAGTGCCATTTAGTTATTTTTCTGTTATCAACGTTATATATTATTTTCTTTTGTCCACTCTGTTTAATGTTTTTTTTCTCACGTCTGGCTCCTGAAAGAGTGCAAAAAAAAAAAGATAGTGTCATTCATTTATTTTCTTTCATTCTCTAGGCTATTTTCTATTCATTCAATTACTTTTTGTTCCGTTCGTTTGATCGCTTTGTTTCATGCCTTGTCTTGAGCAGGTTTACAGCCAGGGGCCATTTTATATCATGACGATTTTTTTTTGGTGCTTTTGTTAATTTCTTTTTCTTTTCTTTGGCCAGCCTCGTTTGATTGTTTTGTTGTCGTCGATTCGCTCCGAGCAGGGTAAAAATTAGTCACTGATTTTTCTTGTTTATCTATGTGTTTGTGTTATTTCACTAAGTAACTAATCAATCAATCAATCAATCAATTAATCAATCAACTAATTAATCAGTCAATTTATACATTTATTTATGTTCCATTGAAAACGTTTGATAGTTTGTTTGTTTTTTTCTCACGTCTCATCCCTCGCAGGGTAACAGAAAATGGTCTTGTATTTATTTTTTTTATTTATTCATTTATTTTCATGTTTTAATCATTTTTTTTCAATTTCCCCCACTACGTTTTAGCGCTTTCTTTTTTTCTCTTATTGAATTAGCTAAAAAAAAAATCTACTGATTCATTATCAATTGATCAGTTGATTGATCAATTTGTTAACCAATTCACTAATTAATTGATTAGTTAATTGATTGATTTTTGATTGATTAATTATTCATTCACCACTTAATCAATTAATTAATTAACTTCATATACTTATTTCCAAGTGGTTATTATTTCGTTTTGTCTCGGCTTTCACTGAGGAAAAAAAAAAAAAAAAAAGATCAGTGAACTTCAGTTTGCTTTTAAGAGGGAGCGTCAAGCCTCCACAACCCACAACCCCCAGCACAGCACCTCCCCTCTCCCTCCTCCTTCCACCCCCCCCCCTCCCCCAACCGGCCCTGCCCGCATTGCCCTGGTCAGTCAGTGCAGATCGATGAGGTTTGGAAGCATCGACGCCACTAGTAGAGCATTGACAGTCCACTGCTGCTGAAATAGTGAACACAATGCGCCTGCTCAGCATTCGAGCAGGCAAAACGCAGACAGGCATGAGGGACAGGCATGTGGTGTGTGTGCGTGTGTGCGTGTGTGTGTGTGTGTGTGTGTGTGTGTGTGTGTGTGTGTGTGTGTGTGTGTGTGTGCGTGCGTGTGTGTGTGTGTGTGTGTTGTGTGTGTGTTGTGTGTGTGTGTGTGTGTGTGTGTGTGTTTCTTATGTTCTTCTTGTGCATGTTCTTTTTCTTCTTTTTCAGTTTCAGTTTCAGGTCGCCTGGGGTGCGGATGATGTGTTCTGTGTATCCAAGGGGCAGTCCTGGCTTCAACCCTCATTCAATGTATGGCAGCCAGATTCAGAATTATTTCTTCTTTTTTTTTTTTTTTCTTTTTTCTTTTTCTTTTTTTAAAAATCGAAGTCAGCATCGGCATAACCTTCCCAACCTGTCCAGACCTTATAGATGAGAAACAGTGAACAAGTGGGGTATTTTTTGCTCCCATAAAAAAACCTAACACAGAGTAACTTTTATTCAAGACTGGCACAGCCTTTTAAACTTGAATAAAGTCAGACAAATACATAGGCGAACAATCTAATAGTGGGGGGGGGGGGGGGGGGGGGGGGGGGGGGAAACAAGCGCAGGCCAGCAACTGAACTGTCTTCATAGTAATGACTTGGCAAAAATTTGGACTTAAGGAGGGGGAGGGAGTTTGAAGATGGAGAAACTGGGAACATGAAATTAAGAAAATATGTTACAGATATGAAAACTCTTCACTAGCTGCATAAGGGAACCATCGCAATCCCTTTTGAAGGCAGATATATTTGTATTGCCTGCTCCGAGGCCTTTCGTCCGCTGGGTCGGAACTCATCAGGGAGACTCGGCTGGTTGTGTCTGCGCTCCTGGCGTCAAATAGAGACACACCACAGTCCATAATACTGTGGTGTTCTCACCACCAAGGGTACAAAAAAGAATCCAATAGCACCTGTGACGGTACGAAGTGTCCGCAGAAAGAAAGTGTCCGCATGCAGACACTTTGTTCCCTGCGGACACTTTGTACCGTGAACTGACATTCAAAGTGTCCGCAGAAATCCTGCGGACACTTTGTTCCGCGAGGTGACATATAACTTACAAAAGCGGAACAAAGTGTCCGCAGCCGGTTCAGCCTCAGTGTGAGTGGGTGAATGTGCACGTACACTCCCATGCGCGTGCATACCTACGTTCGTGTGTGTGTGTGTGTGTGTGTGTGTGTGTGTGTGTGTGTGTGTGTGTGTGTGTGCATCTTAATCTAAAAAAAAAAGTTTGAAATTTGTTGACTACTTTTTTGTGCAACAGCGCACAAAGTTTAGATTAAGCTCACGTGCGCGCGCGCGCGCGCACGCACACAGACACAGACACAGACACACACACACACACACACACACACACACTCGCACGCACGCACGCACGCACGCATGCACGCAAGCACGCACGCACTCACGCACACACACACACACACACGCGCGCGCGCGCGCGCGCGCGCGCGCGCACGCATGCACGCGCATGGGAGTGTACGTGCTCTTTCACCCACTCACACTGAAACAGCTGCGGACACTTTGTTCCGCTTTTGTAAGTTATATGTCACCTCGCGGAAACAAAGTGTCCGCAGGATTTCTGCGGACACTTTGAATGTCAGTTAACGGTACAAAGTGTCCGCAGGGAACAAAGTGTCCGCATGCGGACACTTTGTTTCTGCGGACACTTTGTACCGTCACAGCACCCCCAAAGCAGCCAGCGAAGAGTAGTAAATGAAACCAAACGAAAGTTTGGGGAAGAAAAAAGTTGCTGAAAAACTAAAGACATTATGCAAATAGTATAAAATGTATGGGACAATCTTTGAGCCTACGCTTGAGGATCCACCCAAAGATGCAAGGGAGATCAAAAGACAAACACACAGACGGACAGAAACAAATACAAATAACCTCAATTTAATCAAAACAAAATCGGAAATGAAATGAGGCAGGGAACAGTAAACGATAAACAGTAAACAAGTGGGGTATTTTTTGCTCCCACAAGAAAACCTAACACAGAGTAACTTTTATTCAAGACTGGCACAGCCTTTTAAACTTGAATAAAGTCAGACAAATACATAGGCGAATAATCTAATAGTGGGGGGAAAAAACAAGCGCAGGCCAGCAACTGAAACTGTCTTCATAGTAATGACTTGGCAAAGATTTGGACTGAAGGAGGGGGGGGGGGGGGGGGGGGGGGGGGGGAGTTTGAAGATGGAGAAACTGGGAACATGAAATTAAGAAAATATGTTACAGATATGAAAACTCTTCACGCGCTACATAAGGGAACCATCGCAATCCCTTTTGAAGGCAGATATATTTGTATTGCCTGCTCCTTATAGATGGGACTTTTGACTGCTGTACCAGGTGGATTAGGAACAAAACAAAAGAACAAAAAACAAAAAACAAAACAAAAACAAAAACGGATGAACAACTGATGAGAAACTAAGCATTTATTTTTGAAAAATTAAAAAAAGAAAAGGACGAACGGAACAACGACAAAACAAACAAACAAGTAAACAAACCAGAAAAACGTCCTTTCATACTCAATCACCTTAACCCCTTCTCTGTCCCAGCCCGGAAATTTTCTGGGCCAACACATGCATTCCGTACACGGAAGGGAGAGCATTTCCTCCGAGCTTTGGAGTTACTTCCCTTCGGTTGCTACTAGGTTATCATTCCGGAAAGATTCTGGGTCACGAGCGCAACAGACTGCACGGTTCGGCCTGAAAATTTTCCAGGCTGCAGCAGCGATAATTTGTAGAAAAATAGGTCATCATGGATGAAACGTTGGAAGGGCATTTAAATGCTGGATCTGCCTTTTACTCCGGAACTGAAAAAAAAAAAAAAATGTGAGGGAAAAAAATTAAAGTAAAACGAGAAAAAAAAGTAGGATCGGTTGGTAGGCTTTTCTTAACCTTTTCCATAAAAAAAGCAAGGAAACAAACGTTCTGTGAAAAAATCATTTCATGAGCAAAAAGAGAATAATTTTTCCGCTAGGGGAGGTAATAGTAGGTGCGGAGTTAAAAAGCTGCTTACCACCTACTTTTCTTCCAATACGTTATGGGAGAAAAAAAAAAAAAAGTAAAACTTGTCAACGTTTACATCAACAGAACGCTGAAAATACACCACTTGATTGAAAAGTATCAGTTCGTGAATCGTGACTTTGTATGTTCACGTTACATGGGGGAGAAAACAAACAACAACAACAACAACAAACAACAACAAACAACAACAACAACCAGTAATAACTTTGTTGAAGGGATTGTTGTCGGCAACTTTGATCCGGTGCCAACATCGCACAATAGCTACAGATCCGCACCATGAATTAACGCTACAGATCCGCACCATGAATTAACGCTACAGATCCGCACAACAGATCTGCACCACAAACTAACACTACAGATGCGCGCTACAGTCCACACCGCAGACTCACACCACCGATCTGCACCAAAGATCCTTACTACAGATCTGCACCACAAATCCACACCTTAGATCCGTCCCACAGACCCCTTGTACAGATTCACACCTCAGATCCGTCCCACAGACCCATTATACAGATTCACACCTCAGATCCGACCCACAGACCCATTATACAGATTCACACCACAGATGGTCGCACCACAAATCCGCAAGCAGACCCACACCAAAGATCCTCACTATAGATCCGCACCACAAATCTGCACCTAAGATCTCTCTCTCTCTCTCTCTCTCTCTCTCTCTCTATTCCCATAATGCATTAGGTATATACTCTTCCCAGTAGACTTAGCGTTCAAGCATGCGCCCTGCTAGAGATGGTTAGCCATGTACCTTTTTTTGTCAGCCAAGTTTTCATGTGAAGTTGTTCTGTTGAAGAATGAAATGATTTGTTACACACGAGCTCTGCTCTCTGCGTTTGTTACTCACAGATGTGAACGTAATCCTGAGGAGAGAGTTTCTGAAAAGTAAAGAAAGTAAATATGAAATGAGGCAGGGAACAGTTAACAGTAAATAACAAACAAGTAGAGTTATGGGCGTGTATTTATTTCATTATGGGAGCAAGAGTTACTCTACTTGTTTCTTATTTACTGTTTACTGTTTCCTGCCTCGTTTCGTATTTGCTTTTATTTCAATCAAATCGAGGTTACCTGTATTTGTTTCTGTTCGTCCATGTACTTGTCTGACTATATTCAAGATCGAAAAGGCTGTGCCATTCTATGTTGATGCTGTGGAGATGTGCCCGGTACAGGGTACGTAGGCAAGCTTGGAACTTTCTTTTTTTTTTTTTTTTTTTGGGGGGGGGGGGGGGGGGGGGGATGTTTCCTTGTTTGTTCTGTGTGCTCTGTGCTGTCATTTCTGCTAGGCGATTCGGTGTCCTAAGTTTCCCTTGGAGTTATGGGCGTGTATTTATTTCATCATGGGGAGCAAGAGTTACCCTACTTTTTTTTTGTTATTTTCTGAAAAGAAAAGAAAAATGAACTCATCATTTCATTTAAATTACGTTAGAAACTATCATTATCTGTAGAATATTAGCCTTTTTTTTTTTCTTTACGTCTTTTTACAGTATCTTACATGGAGGTTTGCTGAGCCTATCCTCGACCAGTCGTGGCTTTCACTTTGTGTTTAACATTGACACCTCCAGTGTCATTAAAAAAAAAAAAAACGAAACAAAACAAAAAAAGATAATTAGACAAGATGCAAAGCATATTAACGTACTCCCAGTATATCTTGAATACGCTCGAGATATTCCATAAAGAGGAAAAACCGTTATGGGCCGTTATAGCGGTTAGTAACGGCTATTCTGGTAAACATCGGCCATCATCTGTGACACATAATGAACATATCTACAAATTTTCAGAAAGATCGGCCAAGTACTTTCTGAGATTTTCCATAAAGAAGAAAACCGTTATGGGCCGCTATAGCCGTTAGTAACGACTATAACGGATAAATAAACATCGGGCATCATCCGTGACCATGATGAACATACCTACAAATTTTCAGAAAGATCGGCCAAGTACTTTCTGAGATATTCCATAAAAAGAAAAACCGTTATGGGCCGTTATAGCCGTTAGTAACGGCCATAACGGTAAAATAACACATCGGGCATCATGATCCATAATGAACATACCTACAAATTGTCAGAAAGATCGGCCCAGTAGTTTTGTCTGGAGCGAGAGAAACACATTTTGACCATGGACGGACGGACGGACGTACGGACAGACAGACAGACACACACACACACAGCATTTCTTCGTTCCCATTGTAAAGTACTCCTGTTCTATAAGAACTGGGAGTACAAAAAGGGCTAGGAGGCACACGACCTTGCCAACACCTGCCCCTATCACGTCGTAGACAAATTAATTCTCTGATGAAACGGACTTGATAAACCAGTCACTTTGTTCACAACACGGAAGCCATACGTGCATGCTGCACGGTTTTCACGACTAAGCAGGCCAAGGCACAAGGGGGGTAAGCAAAACTTTTAAAATGCTTTCCCCCCCCCCACCCCTCCCCCCTTTTTTGTTGCTCGAAAGCTTGCACAGTGACCCATGTTTTCCGCCGACATTGAAACTTCTCAGACGACAACTCAGGAAAGCACCGTAACCTGAGCACCGTTCACGACAGTGAGCTACATGTTTTGGGGTCATGTCGATGTGACCAAGTGTCATTGTGACCACGTGTCGTTGTGACCACGTGTCGGTGTGACCAAGTGTCATTGTGACCACGTGTCACTGTGACTACGTGATGTTGTGACCACGTGATGTTGTGACCACGTGTCGCTGTGACCAAGTGTCATTGTGACCACGTGTCGCTGTGACCCCGTGATGTTGTGACCACGTGTCGCTGTCACCAAGTGTCGTTGTGACCACGTGTCGCTGTGACCACGTGTCATTGTGACCACGTGATGTTGTGACCACGTGTTGCTGTGACCACGTATCGTTGTGACCAAGTGTCATTGTGACCACGTGTCGTTGTGACCAAGTGTCGTTGTGATCAAGTGTCGATGGGAACCACGTGTGGTGACCAAGTGTCGATGTGACCAAGTGTCGATGTGACCAAGTGTCGATGTGACCATCGTGTCGTCGTGACCAGGTGTTGTGATCAGATCAAAAGGACAAGAACACTACATTTGGTCACAACGACACGTGGTCACAACGGCACGTGGTCACAACGGCATGTAGCCGATGTTGTAGGCCGGCAGCCATACGCAGAGCTGGTCCTACCTTGGGGCTGATGAGCTGATCTAATCTGGAGGTCTTTTCAAAGCGAGTCCAGTAAGGGAACAACGATTATCACTCATTCTTTATAGAAAATTTCTCATTAATCCGCAGGACAATGGTGACAAATTAAAAAACAAAACACGACGCATGTCTACCTCTTAGATTTTCGTCACGCAAGATAAACAACATTCAGGACAATGAAAACGAAGAACGAGCAATCACGTATCTTCTCGAATTCGGCGCAAGATGGGCGTTTTCACACACACACACACACACACACACAAACCACACACCACACACACCACGTCTTCCGCCGAATTCGCGAAGATAAGTGATTGCTCGTTCTTCGTTTTCATTGTCCTGAATGTTGTTTACCCTGCCTGAAGAAGACCTAAGAGGTCGAAACGCGTCGTGTTTTTTCTTCTAATTTGTTTGTCCCCTTTATCCGGCGGATTAATCATAATTTTACTTTTTTTTTTAAAAATTGTATAAATTTCCGCTTGCAGTCACCTCACTTTGTGAAACTGATTGTCACAAGTGTTCTGCTTTGAGGAGAGTGAGGTTTCCTTCTGACTTCAACAATGTTTCAGGCCTGCTTGTAAAGACAGTCACATGGCGTATCATGTATCCCCCCCCCCCCCCCCCCCCCCCCCTCCCCCCCCCCCCCCCCCCCCCCCCCCCCCCCCTGTCTGCCTGAACATTGGCTAGAGGGAAAGAAGCTTACCAACAAAATGCATTAAATATGTTTATGACACCAACCAGTTGAGAGAGAGAGAGAGAGAGAGAGAGAGAGAGATGAGAAGAGGAGAGAGAAATGAATCTTTCCTAAGCCAAGGCCTCTTTGAAGAGGGAACAAAAACAATACATATAAAATAAATACACATGAAATACATTCAGTATAGCAGTCGCGTGCTTTAAATGCTGATAAAATAAAGTGCTAATTAGAGAGAGAGAGAGAGAGGAGAGAAATAGAAGAGGAGAGAGGTGGTTAAACGCAATCATGTTTTATGCTGTGTAATGTTTTGATAACCGGCATGCTGTTTTGGATGTCATGTTTGATAGAAAAAATGCCGTGAGTGTAAAGCGAATAAAATCAAAGTGCTGAAGTTGTTTCCTAGATGTTCAGAGAGAGAGAGAGAGAGAGAGAGAGAGAGAGAGAGAGGGGAGGTTTTAACGCAATCATGTTTTATGTGCCTTGTGTACTTGTTTTGATAAACCTGTGCATGCCTGTGTTTGTGATGTCACTGTTTGATAAAAAAAAATGCCTGTGAGTAGTCAACAACAACTAAAATCAAACTGCTGATAGATTTGTTTTCCTTCATGTTCCATCATTTCTGGCATAAAGAGGGCTGAAATATCATAATGACAAGAGGCAGTATATTGACTTGTTCTGAAACAGTACCATACGCCGCAAACGTGCATTAAAAAAAAAAATCCCACATTCGTAACAGTGCTGCGTTTTAAACATAGCTTTGTACCGTAAACTTAATACTCCCCACAATGACGACAACAACAACAGTCAAAAGAGACAAAACAGTGTACCATCACCACCACCATCACTGCCAACCACAATATGACTTGACCTTTTTTGTCTGTGTGCTTCTGTTTACAGCGTGATTAAGGCGTTCTGAGAAACGAAGCGTGCTGTGTGGCAAGCACACACTTAACATCCGGTGCTTAGGGTGACGAGACGCCCTCCCCTGAAAAGTCAGCTCCCCGGAATGTGAGAGTAAAAAAATTCCGCGCAGGTTTTTTTTAGTGGATTCACCAGAGAATATGACTATTCATGATAGATGGGGAAGCAACAAAGAGCAAACCACTTACCGTACACCATTACAAACATCATTCAACACCCACTTTGTGCCCTATTTGAGAAGGTAAGTGATTGATCGTTCTTCGTTTTCATCGCCCAGAATGTTGTTTATCTTGCCTGAAGAAGACCTGAAGAGGTCGAAACGCGTCGTGTTTTGTCTTGTGATTTGTTTGCCCCTATCGTCCGGCAGAATAATTATGAATTCTCTTCTAAATGTGTTTCAATTTCCGCCTGCAATCACCTCACTTCCAAACTAACCAGAATTAGGAAATGTTCCATATGACTTTAGAGTACACCTTATTTACAGAGAACGCTTGTTTTGTTTGAAACCAAGGTGAAGAGGATTTTCAGCAGAAAGAAGCGGTCTCTTTCTCTATGTGCATATGTGTCGGGCAACGTGATTAGTCGACTTTTTGTCAAACGTGTGGCAATTGGTACATGAAATCTGCGAGGCCCCCTTCTTATGGTGGCTCGAGGGTCTGGTGACAAGTGGAAACCTTACGGTGTCAGGTAGCTATGTTGTCATCGTCTGTTCAGCACAACGAGCTCTGACGTGGAATGGAATTGACAGGTTGTAAGGTAATGATGAATACAGTTCAGCGAGTGTCTCAGTGTGTGTCTCTATCTATGTGTCTGTCTGTCTGTCTGTCTGTCTGTCTGTCTCTCTCTCTCTCTCTGGTGAGTTTGCTCTCTCTCTCTCTCTCTCTCTCTCTCTCTCTCTCTCTCGTGAGTTTCTCTCTCTCTCTCTCTCTCTCTCTCTCTCGTGAGTTTCTCTCTCTCTCTCTCTCTCTCTCTCTCTCTCTCTCGTGAGTTTCTCTCTCTCTCTCTCTTCTCTCTTCGTGAGTTTCTCTCTCTCTCTCTCTCTCTCTCTCTCTCGTGAGTTTCTCTCTCTCTCTCTCTCTCTCTCTCTCTCTCTTCTCTGTGAGTTTCTCTCTCTCTCTCTCTCTCTCTCTCTCTCTCTCTCTCTCTCTCGTGAGTTTCTCTCTCTCTCTCTCTCTTCTCCTTTCTCTCTCTCTCTCTCTCTCTCTCTCTCTCTCTCGTGAGTTTCTCTCTCTCTCTCTCTCTCTCTCTCTCTCGTGAGTTTCTCTCTCTCTCTCTCTCTCTCTCTCTCTCTCTCCTCTCTCTCTCTCTCTCTCTCTCTCTTTTTTCACCTCCTCCCCGCACTCCCCCATATTCCTTACCAACCCCCAGCTCCCTGACTCCCTTCCCCAGCCCCACCACTCCCATTTCCATTTGTTACCTCCATGTCTTGTGGCCAAAGGCCGACGTACGTTAAAATTCTAATCTGTGTGTGTGTGTGTGTGTGTGTGTGTGTGTGTGTGTGTTGTGTGGTGTGTGTGTGAGCGTGCGCGCGCGTGCGTACGTACGCGCGTAAGTGTGTGTGTGTGTGTGTGTGTGTGTGTGTGTGTGTGTGTGTGTGTGTTGTCCACGCGCGCGCGCGCGTGTGTGTTTGTGTGTTAGGAGTCCCTCCAGTGAAGCACCAATTCACACATGCCTACCTTTGAGTTCGGAAGGGAAGAAGGCAGAGGCTCAGAAGGGGTTGGGGGGGAGGTGGGGGGTGGGAGGTGGGGGTGTAGGAGGAGATGGAGGAAAAGAGGGGAAGGAAACACGTATGAAGGGAAGGGGCGGCGGGGGG
>CM065743.1:26505411-26522911 GCA_033310375.1 Conus canariensis
TGATATTATCAGTCGTATTTACAAAGGTTTATCACACAATAAAGGAAAGGGAGGGGGAAAAAAAAACAACAAGAGTAGGGGAGAGGGAAAGTGAGTTGAGGGATGGAGGGGCATGGTTTTCAGTTGGTACGTGCTGCTGCTGCTGCTGCTGCTGTGTGTGTGTGTGTGTGTGTGTGTGTGTGTGTGTGTGTGTGTGTGCGTGTGTGCGTGCGTGCGTGTGTGTGTGTGTGTGTGTGTGTGTGTGTGTGTGTGTGTGTGTGTGAGAGAGAGAGAGAGAGAGAGAGAGAGAGAGTTTTAACATATCAATTCATTTCTTTACACACAGAAACGGCAGTATAAAGTCTAAAGGAATAGTGTGCGTGCGCGCGCGCGAGCGCGGTGTGTGCGTACGAGAGAGAGAGGAGAAGAGAGAGAAGAGGAGAGAGAGAGAGAGAGAGAGAGAGAGAGAGAGTTTTCACATATTAATTTCTTTCTTTACACACACACACACAGAAACGACAATACAAACTCAGTTGGAATTCAAATGCCCTCGTGATCATGCATACACACGCACAGTGCGAAGGTAGACGGACCGGAACGTATAAATTTTAAAAAAAAAAAAAAAAAAAAAAAGAAATAAAGGGGGGGGGGGGGGGGGGGGGGGGAGAAAAAAGAACTATTAACCTAAAAAACAACAACAAACAAACAAACAACAACAACAACAACAAAAACCACTGAAGATCTTCACCGAGTCATTCACCGGTTTTCCCATAGCGTTCGAAAAACACGAAGACGATATCGACACACACACTGGACCTCTCTTTGGCTCTCTTTCGATCTTTTTCAGTATATCTCGCTGCTTAATCGTATCACGGAGCGTTTTGTTTATTGTCTTCAACGGCTTGATTTCTTCTAGCCCCCCCCCCCCCCCCACCCCCGTCTGTCCCCCTTTCTCCTTGTGTGGGACTCCAGTTCGAAAATGCTCTCTCTCTCTCCCTCTCTCTCTCTCTCTCTCTCTCTCTCTTTCAGCCGTCTCGTTTTCTAAGTGAAGACTGTCATGTGATTCTTCAGTTTCAGGCTCATGGCTGCTATGTCCTTGTTCGTCGCCAAGATGTCGAGACGGTTTTTGTTGGCTGGTTGGTTGGTTGGTTGGTTGGTTTTACAGTCTTGAAAGATCAGCCTGTGTTTTTGATGTCTTTGGGAAGTCTCTCTCTCTCTCTCTCTCTCTCTCTCTCTCTCTGTCTCTCTCTCTCTCTTCTCTGTGGATGTTTTTGTTCCTGCTTGTGACCCAAACCTGAAGAATCACCAGAAACGCTTAGATCACTTTCGTCTGTAGATGATGATAGGGATCTTCGGGAATGTGCTTCTGCTTCTAGGACCACTCTCGGTGGCTCACGTCAGTATACAAATTGCAGTCTCCCCCTGTACCACTACTACTACTATTTCACTGATATCACTTTACTGGTGCACGTGTACTCCAGTGACCTGGCCACATATCTACCGGTGCACGTGTACTCCAGTGACCTGGATGCTAATATTCCACAATGCCAGGTGTCCCTTTACTGGTGCACTAGCGCTCCAGTGACCTAGATACTAACATTCCGCAATGCCACATGTCAGTTTGCTCGTGCGCGTGTACTCCAATGACACATACACAATGGCCTGGGACACCGTTCCATGACATTTTAAGTGCCGATTCTAACGTCATAAAAGACAGCATTATTATTTATTATTATTATGAATACTTATATAGCGCCTATCCTCGGTTAGAGACCAATCTCTAAGCGCTTTATAATCCACACTCGTTTACACAACGGGCTGCCTACCTGGGTAGTACCGACTGAAGAGCTGCCAGCTGGCGCTTCATTCAGTCGTTTCCCGTGTCATCCAGTCAATATCGTTCAATATCGTTCACTCCATTTCCTTACTTGCTTCATTCTTCCCATTTCTTACGCAGGGTACATGCTATGTGTAACGTGTCATCCATACCAACGGCTAAAATGGCCGTCTGTTCCGAAAGTTGGTGATGGGATTTTACGTGTGTGCAAGATGTTGTGCGTGCGTTCACACTCGGAACCTCGGTTTACAGTCTCATTCGAAGGACTGTATGGAAAATGGAGTCAGAACCAATGTTAACTCCGAAGGAAAAATCCCCTTGTGCCGAAACGGCCCGGCATAGATTTGAACCCGCAACCCCAGGATCACAAGTCCGGCGCTCTCCCAACTGAGCTATTCCGGCTCCCTATATAGTGTGTGTGGTGTATATACGTGTACGTATATACCTCTCTATATATCTGTCTATCTATCTACAGTGTCCTTAACGTTTTTGGACATGTTTTTGGTTCTCTTTTCCTCATATGTCAGATACTGAAACAGTCATTGTCTGTTTAATCCCTGTATCAATGTAGATGTCAGCCACATAACTTGTCAGTGTCTAAATTCAATTGCTGTGTTAAAGCAGATGTTAGCTATCTATCATATCATATCATATTGTTTGCATTCAATCCCTGTATTAATGCAGATGTCAGCTATCTATCCTATCATTGTCTGTGTTCAATCTCAGAGTCAATGCAGACGTCAGCTACCGAGACTGTCAGTGTCTGTAGGCATTTGATCCCTGTGTATCAGTCAGTCAGTCATTCCCCTGACCGCTGGGGTCGTTGGGGGGACGTGATGAGGCAGCCGCCGTTTCTCTCCAGGCTCTTCTGTTGGTAGCTGTCGTGAGGAGGTCTGGCATGGTCTGTGTATAACCTACCGTTAAACTCTCGCTCACGCACCGTTGACAAAGCAAAATAGAGTTCCCCCTTTCAAATAGCAACTAAACATTTTACACTATTTACATACAAATTCTTTCTACTTTTTTTCACAAAAAATTAATTATACATTATTTTAAAAATTCTTATCAACAGGACTAAAAAAAAAAAAAAAAAAAACTTTTTTCTTCCAAGTTCTCATTCACAGTTCCACGCACACAATCATCGTTTTGATAAACAGTGTTCTGATTCTCGTAGTCCTATAACCATTCCATCCCAATTTGTTTTAAGTCCCTGCGACATCTTGTCGACTTGCAAAACAAACCACAAATTGTGCCTTTGCCGCTCTCAACAAAAAGACTATCGCCCTAGAGAGTTATGGAGAGATTTGGAGAACGTCTGTCAAAACAAAACAAAACAAACGAAAAAAGAAACAAACACCTCCCCCCCACCCCACCCCCCCACCCAAAAAAAACAACAAAAAAAACACCAAAAAACCCCCAAAAACAACAAAAAGGAAAAAAAAAGGAAAAAAAGAGAGAAAGAAAAAGAAAAAGAGACGGCAGTATAACGCAGCACCAGAGAATGACGAAGAACGGAGGGTTAAAGAAAAGTGGATTCCAGATGAATTGTACATTGAAATTCATGTCTATAGAACAGTGGGTCTCGGGTCTTGATATTTTTGAGGCATGTCCTGTACTTTCCCTTTGGTACAAAACTTTTGCATTGACGTGACTCTTTCTCTGTGTGTGTGTGTGTGTGTGTGTGTGTGTGTGTGTGTGTGTGTGTCGTGCGTGCGTGCGTGCGTGCGCGCGCGCGTGCATGTGTGTGTGTGTGCGTGCGTGCGTGCGTGCGTGCGTGCGTGTGTGTGTGTGTGTGTGTGTGTGCGCGCGCGCGCGCGCGAACGTGTGTGCATGCGTGCGTGCGCTCGCGTTTATGTGTGTGTGTGTGTGTGTGTGTGTGTGTGTGTGTGTGTGTGTGTGCGTGTGTGTGAGACTTTACTTGTTATTACATGTCAAGGATATTAGTCTTTCATTCACTTTTAGTCCGTCTGCAAGTTGTATTTTCATTAAAACAAACAAACAAACAAACAAACAAAACAAAAACAAAAAACGCCCCCCCCCCCCCCCCCCCCCCCCAAAAAAAAAAAAAAAAAAAAAAAATTCCCGTCTTAAAAATATTCTTTGAAAAAAGAGCTGATCAAGGTTGACATCATCAGAATGTAGTGAAGGCTTCCTGGCGCTGCAGTATTTGCTTCGTCCACCGCTAAATTTACTTTGTGTCACGTTGAGCCTTCTTACCGGAAAATACCTGAATGCTTTTACGCATGCCTGGCCTGCTTTAAGAATTTTGTCTTACTGGAAAATACCGGAATAATCGCACTCCGCCACAAATTCCCTTATGTCCCATAAGAACTTTCAGCAGTGTTGGAAAGAAATCGGCGCAAAGCGCTGGTCAGAAATCGAAAGAAATGCTGGATTATTAGCCGTTACCTGGCAAACAAATGGTATCGTCCTTTTGAATCTGTGGTGACGTAAATGTTGAATTCAGTTACCTGGCAAACAAATGTATTGTCCTTTTGAAGCTATGGGTGAGTTTAATCGTTGAATTCCGTTACCTGACAAACAAAAGGTATTGTCCAATTGAAGCTAAGGTTGAATTTATGCGTTGAATTCCTCACTTAACAAAGTGATCAGAGAAAAGCACTTGAAAGAATGGGACGTAAAGTCAAGAAATTACAAGATAAAAAGAAATCTGATGTTTACAGGTTCACTATTATATGTACCTGTCCATATACCCACTGGGTATAATGCTTGTTTATGAAGAACTGACACATTATATTTTCACTCCTCATGGAGTGGACCTAAGCGCAATATAACATCTTTGTGTCATGTGTTGCATGTATGCGGGCAGAGTGTGAAAGAGAAAGCATGTTGATCAGGGGTGAAGGAAGAATTTTGTCTTACCGGAAAATACCGGAATGCTTTTACGCATGCCTGGCCTGCTTTAAGAATTTTGTCTTACCGGAAAATACCGGAATAATCGCACTCCGCCACAAATTCCCTTATGTCCCATAAGAACTTTTGTGTCACGCTGAGCGTAAAGTCGTGTTCTGCACTCTAATGTATCAGTTCTAAATCAAAGTAATGCCACTGTAAGGAAGTAGAACATTTAACCCATTGTTTTGAGCTTAAGGAGTCCAACGTTGATGTCTGTCGGGTCTGAGGGCGTTGTAGGATTATTCGTAATGAACATGCTGATCGTTTAGCGAAGTTGGAGGCAAAAATATTTTGAACGCAATCGAAACTTTTTTTTTTCCTCGTTGATTATTTATCATGACCGAAAATCTGCATGAAAAGATATATACGCTTACTGCATTTCGTCAGCGGAATTGTATGTATGAAAGTCTTGTTTTAAATTCTACATTAACAAAATATTGTGAAGAATTCAAATGAACATGTAATGAATTGAAACATCGACAATTGAGCACTTCTTTGTGTGTGTGTGTGTGTGTGTGTGTGTGTGTGTGTGTGTGTGTGTGTGTGTGTGTGTGTGTGCAAACAGAAGACGTTTTGCCTGAACAGCTAATAAAGATTAAGTGCCGTCTTTGATTTTTATTCTGTTTTTTGTATTGTTTTGTTTTGTTTTCTCCCCCCCCCCTCCCTCTCTCTGTCTGTCACTCTGTTGTGTTGTGTTGTGTTGTGGTGTGGTGTGGTGTGGTGTGGTGTGGTGTGGTGTGGTGTGGTGTGTGTGTGTGTGTGTGTGTGTGTGTGTGTCTTTCTGTCTGTCTGCTTGTCTGTCTGTCTCTCCCCACCTCTGTCTGTCTGTTCTTTCTGTCTGTCTGTCTGAGCCTCTCTCTCTCTCTCTCTCTCTCTCTCTCTCTCTCTCTCTCTCTCTCTCTCTCTCTCTCTCTCTTTATCTCTCTCCTCTGTCAAGGAGAAAAGTAAGAAAGCCAAACAAAAAAAGGCAGCTGAGAAATGTAGAGTGAGTCAAACCATGTATGGAGAATAACTGGTGCAAAGGGCGGTATGTTGTGAATGGATGGTGGGTAAACCGGTGCAATGTGAATGATTTGCGAGTCAAATTGTGCATTAGGAATGATTGGTGAGAGACACTGTGCATGCCTGAATGATTGATGAGTCAAAGTATGTATTGGAGTGGATCACTCAAGGAATCATCCCCATCCTCAGCCACAAACCCCCACTTCGCCTCTCTTGTTAATGACTTGTTTTCCCATAACTGCTCTTTGTTGTTGATGTTGTTGTTGTTGTTCTCCTTCTTCTTCTCCTTCTTCTCCTTTCAGTTCTGTTTTGTTTTTGTTTTTTTTGTGTTGTTTTTCTTATGTTTTTTTTCTCTCTCTCGTTTGCTCATGCTCATTCTCTCTGTTTGTGCTATTGTTTCTTTCTTTCTTTCCTTCATATATTTCTCTTTCTTTTGTTCTCTCTCTCTCTCTCTCTCTCTCTCTCTCTCTCTCTCTCTCTCTCTCTCTCTCTCTCCCTCCCCCCCTCGTTTATGTTTTTTTCTTTTTCAGTTCTATTTTGTGTTTCGTTGGTTCTTTTCGTTTCTGTTTACTCATATTCTTTCTCACCGTTTTGGTTTTGTTTCTTTTCACCATTTCTTAATGATGATAATAATAATAATGATTATTCACGGCGCTTAATCTTACATCATAAGCCCCAAGCGCTAACAAATACATAAAAGGCTACAGAAAACATCAATGAAAAAACCAATAGGAAGATGAATATTGCAGTAGGTACCATGCATCGACAAACAATGAAGGGTACATATTGACACACATCCACGCACACACCACACACACACACACACACACACACACACACACACACACACACTAGTCGCAGAATCAATTTGATGGGCAAGGGAAGGGGAAGAAAGAACTGCTAGTGATAGGTGAAGAGGGTTGTTTGAAGAGATGTGCCTTGAAGGAAGACAGACAGTTTGCACTACGCAAAGATATTGGGAGTTTATTCCAAGAAACCGGACCCTGAAAAGAAAAAGAACGATCGCCATAGGTTTCAGTTCGAAATCGAGGGATTTTGAGCAAAGTGTTGTCGGTAGAAGAACGCAACTGCCTGGAAGGAAATTTCTTCATATTTTCTTCTTCTTCTTCTTCTTCTTCTTCTTTTTTTTTTTTTTTTTAATCAAACATTTGGAGATTACAGGTGCGCAAAAAGAGGACAGTGCGCAGAGTCAACACATCAGCAGCATCTCCGTAAGTCGCACCACAAATACCTGACTTACAAAACAAAACAGAAAAAAAAGAAAGAAAACATCGAAGCAAAAACAAAAACAAAAACAAAACAAAAACAACAAAACAACAACAAAAAACCAAACAAACAAACAAAAAAACAAACAAACAAACAAACAAAAAATCAAGCACAATACAGTTTCAACTAAATCTGTCTGCACGTAATTTTCTTTCTAATATAACGTAAGGGCATACTTTGCAGTACAGTATAATACAACACAGTACAATTAAAAAATACAATCAATCCAAAACAATCTGTTCAGTGGAGTGTTCCTTTGTTAATACTATACGACCGGCCCTGACACCAGATCTTCACACAATATTGGTTCGACCTTCAGGTGACTTCAGCTCTAAACATCCTCAACTTGACCTTAAGCTAAAGCTGAAACCTGTCCTTTTTTTCAGAATGTCAATTTAATCCATGCTTATTTCATTCTACTTTATTTGACCGACCTTAATCCACATCTTGACGTGATTTTTTACAGCCTTAAACTGATCTTAGTTTTATATTGAATCTCATCCTGTTCTTACTATGGAGGAGACCTGAAACTGATTTTTGTTCTAAGTAAGTTTTTCTTCTTTTTTTTTGTCTTCGTTTTTATTTTTGTAATTGTGACGCAGGATCATAATTACCCTTATTCAGTGTTCTAATAAATGTGTGTACTGACTCCATTTTTGTTCAAAATCAAAGTGTTTCATTTCCAGATTATGAGAGTATTTTTCCATTTGATATCTTAATCTTAATTCTTTAAAGAATGTTTGCACTGATGGTCTTATTTTGTTCATTCTACATTTATATAAGTATAATTTTCCCAGTAGAATTATAAGGTCAAGAATTTCATCTGTTTTTGTGTTGTCTTCAATGCCAAAGAGAATCAGTTCGATGTTAAATGACAGCCTGTGACAAGTTGCACATTTTTCTCTCAGAATTAGTTGTAGCTCTATCCAAAAAGAACGAGAAAAGTCACAGTTATATAGATAGTGTTGGATGGTATCTTTTTCTTGGTTACAAAAATTGCACATGTCACTGTTAACTATTCCCATCTTCTTTAAAACGGTGTTTGTTACTAAAATTCTGTAACCTATTTTCAGTTGAAACCACTTTAGTTTTATTTCCGATATTCTCTTAACTCTTTTAAAAACCTTTTCCCAGTCAACTGGTATACTAAGTTTTTCTTCCCAGTGCACAAAAGGTTTAATATTTAGAATTTCTATTTTATTAAGTAGGATATTATAGTACCTTTTAGTTCCTTTGGATACACAGATTATCGAACGTATTGCCTTTGTACAGGAGTCGCCTACATTATCGTTAATGACAATTTGTCTTGTTCTTTTATACTGTTTAATTGTTTGTAAACAACTCATATATTCTAAGAAATTTATATATATATTGGGTATTTACTTTGCCATTGATCTTGTGTGAGAAAGCTCTGTAACTTAAGAATTCTCCACTGCTGTCTACAAGGTCTTTGATGAATACGACATTCCTCTGTGCCCGGTCTTTGTAATAAAAGACTTCATTCGCAATCTTAAATTTTTCATTATAAAAGATTGGTTCAGCTAACAGCTCATTTCCGTCCTCAAGTTAAATTTGTCTACAAAATTTTACATACGCTGAGAAGACATTTGTCCAAAACTGGTTAGACATGTTCTGTTCAAATCTTTTGGGTCCGTAACTTTGAATCAAATTAATTTCTGGACATAAAAGTCTTGTTATATGAATCCACTTTGGGGGTTGAACTATGATCTTTCTCAGCCAAGCTAATTTTAATGCCTCTATGTATGTCTTGATCTCAGGAATGCCAATGCCTCCTTCTTCAATATTGTGCACAGAGTACTTTCTCTGTGGATTTTATCCGTTTTTTCGTCCCATACAAAGTTAAAACACATTTTCTGTATTTGTTTGATCTGAGTGTCTGGAGGATTTGGAAGCAATATCCAGAGATAGGTGAGTTTTGATAAAACTAAAGATTTAAGTACCGCCACTCTGTCTAATGGTGTAACAGTCCTTTGCAACCATATTTTGAACAGATGTTTTACCTCTAATAACTTGTCATTCATATTT
Organism: Conus canariensis; assembly: GCA_033310375.1. Classification (NCBI taxonomy): domain Eukaryota; kingdom Metazoa; phylum Mollusca; class Gastropoda; order Neogastropoda; family Conidae; genus Conus; species Conus canariensis. Next base: position 26,514,479 of record CM065743.1, read on the forward strand.
ATTTCTGTGACTCTTCTGATATCGTTAGTAAACCAGAGCCCTAATATTTTAAATCTAAGAGGATTCCATTCCATATCTTTATTCACAATATATATATTCGAAGAGTTTTTCTTGCTACCTAACCATACGTTGAATGTTTTTGAGTAATTCAATTTCAGTCCGGATATAATTTCAAACTCATTAAGCCTTTGGAACAGCTTTTCATAAGAGTTTCTGTCACCTTCCAATGTAAAAGATGTATCATCTGCAAACTGACAAATCTTAAATTCTGTGTCAGCCACTTTAATACCTTTTATATCTCTGTCATCTCTTATTTTACAAGCGAGTATTTCCGCACATAAAATAAATAAATAGGGTGATGTTGGATCTCCTTGCCTGCAACCTCTTTCTATTTTGAAATTTGAGGACATTTTCCCATTTACTAACACATAAGCTTTTATGTCATTGTAAAAGACAGATACCCATTTACGTATTTCATCTCCAAAACCAAATCTTTTTAGTGTTTTATCCATGTATGACCAGCTAATGGAGTCGAATGCTTTCTCGAAGTCAACAGAGACTAATAAACCGGGTAATCGTTTTTCATCAAGGTAATGGATAATGTCATAAATAGTTCTGATGCTGTCCCCTATGTATCTTCCAGGAATGAATCCTGTCTGGTCTTCGTTTAGGAGTTTAGGCAAGATCGATTTAATTCGACTGGCTATAGACACTGATCCGATTTTATACACAACATTTAGGAGAGTTATTGGTCTCCAGTTCTTAAGGTATTCTTTGGGTTTATCTCCCTTCGGTAGACAAATTATGATTCCTTCTTTCTGTGTAACGGACATTTCGCCTCTAAAGAACCCTTCATGTAAGGAACGAACAACAACATTGCCTAACTGTTTCCAGAAGAATTTGAAAAAATTAACTGTCATCCCATCTGTACCTGGACTTTTGTCATTTTGCATTAATTTTAGAGCTTTTGACGCTTCTTCGAATGTTATGGGTCCTTCTAACTTATCAGATTCTGTTTTTGTTAACCTAGGCAAATTATGAACGTAGTCTTCCATAAGGATATCTTCTGTGTTTTTGTCCTTGTATAATGTTTGATAAAAATTCCTCGTTTCTTTAAGAAGATCATCTGTTTCAGATAGTATTTCTCCTCGTTTTGTCACAAGTTTCGTCATCTGTTTGCTAACAAAGTGCCTCTTTTCCAAAGAAAAGAAACATTTCGTTGTTTTTTCACCCTGTGACGCCCTTTTGGCTTTTGATCGAAGAATCATACCGTCTATCTTCTTTTTTCTAATTTCACTTAACTCTCCTCTTTTCTCTTGTAGTACCTTTAAATCAGATTCGTTTAAAGGTGAGTTTTTTTTCTAGTTCTACGATGTTTTTTTTCTAAATTTTGTTCAGTGTCATCCATCTTTTTCTGTTCTCTTATACTATACGATATGGTCTGAGCTGTTATCTCCATAAGTAATACATCGAGGAACAGCTGATCAGAGATAGTAAATTGAATTTGGTCACTAGGAATTTGCTCTATGTTATGTCGATCGTATGGTAAAGCTGCGTACTGCTCTTCAGTTTTCTTGATAGTTTCTTTACCAAGTTCAATATAAGAAGCATTTTTCAGTAAAGATGAATTAAATTTCCAAAGACTTCTCTGTCTTACTTCTGCTTTATATTTCAGACTGATACAAACAAGAGAGTGATCATTTCTGTGTCCATATAAAATGTCAGCTTCCTTAACATATGTGATCAGCGAATCGGACACAAGGAAAAAATCTAAACGGCTTTGTTGGAGAGGATTGAGTCTTCTCCATGTGTATCTGTGAGCTTCAGGGTTGAGTTCTCTCCAAATGTCAACAAGTTCCAAGTTTAACATCATATCAATAACCTTATCCTGAGACTTAGGATTGTTAATATTTTTATAATTATGGTAGTCAAGGTTTGGGTTAATAACAAGGTTCCAATCTCTGGCTACGATTATGTTAGGGATCCCGAAATTTTCTATTCTTTTTTGTAATTCTGCATAGAAAGATGGTTGGTCCCTATTTGGTCCATAAATGTTAACTAGTAAAATATCTTTTTCCATAGTGCTTAGCACTAATATTATATAATTTCCTTTTTCATCTTTTACTGTCTCTTTTTTTTTTTTTATCTTAAACTCAAAGTTGTTATTTAACAGAATAGCTACTCCTCTAGATTTACTACTATTGATGCGAATATACATTCATAACCCCATTCTGCTCTAACTTGACGATGTATTTTTTGACTGAAGTGAGTGTCCTGTAGGAAGTAGATAGAATGATTTTTCTGACGAAGAAACTGAAATACATCTCTTCTTTTCTGAAGATTTCCTAAGCCCTGGCAATTAAGTGATGATATCGTTATATTACTCATTTGTCTTACTCTTTCTCTTTGTTCAAAAGCACTTTCGCAATGCTCATTGCTACATACTTCAACCTTCGTTTTGTTCTTTCAATTGTCTGGTATAATAAAAGGATCGAACCAGTTACCACAAAAAGAAAACAATCTCCAAAACATTCACGTCTATTTAACATACTAGACGTGTTTACCCTGTATCGCACAAGACAAACAAACAAGTACAAATATCCAAAAACAGTTCTGAAAAAAGACATTCCTCTGACCATCGTATGCGAACATGTGTGCAGTTCGACGAGGAGAAAGGCAAACATTATCTGAATTCGTCATTACAGAGAAAAAGCACAGTCTGACGGCACTCAACAAAAATCACAGTTTATAATCAACAATCGGTGTACAAGTTCACTTTCTGACTACATATCACCAATAATCATCATTGTTTTTTTTTTCTTCCCTTTTTCTTTTTATGAGACGAATGATGAAAATCACAAAGGACAACACCAGCTTCGTAATTCAAGATGACTACTGAGTGCCATGAGGTGTGTTTGTAAGAACAAGTACAAGGCGAGTAAAAAGAAAAAAAAAGGGAGACGGGGAGGGGGGAGCAGAGGGATCGGGCCCAGCCAGAAGCCGGAGAGGAAGAGAGAGAGAGAGAGAGAGAGAGAGAGAGAGAGAGGAGGGAGAGAGTAAGAGAGAGGAGGAGAGAGATCAAATCATTTTCGATGCAAAAAAGCCTCTCAACTACTTCCATCCCGCCCCACCGCCCCATCCACCCCTCTTCCCCCTCCCCCCCGCGCGACCCCCCAGGCCTCACCCTCACCAACAACACATGCCACACGACATATGCTGTGCAAAACAAACTAAAAAGAGAAACTATTACATTGAGCAATGGATCTTCTTCACTTCGGGAAACTAAAGCTAATATCAACAACAAAAACTCAACAAACAACAAACAAAATCAATACATATTTCGACAAAAGTGGATCGCTTCATCGATTCAGTTATTCAAACGTTATCTCTGCATCGACAATCAATTCATGATTTAGTATACGGATGTTTTCATGCAGGATCTTTAGGAGAAGCTAGTATCACTCGATCTGTTAAACTATAAACACAACAATATATGATAATGATAGCCACACACCCCGACCCCCCCCCCCCCCCGCGCGCTGCGCCCCGCTGCCTCCCCCCCCCCCCCCCCCCCATCGCCGCAATTGTATTTGCATGGGGTGGTGGCACCGTCAGCCCCCCCCCCCCTCCACCCCCCCCCCCTGCCGCCGCCCCCCGCATCATACAGCAACAACCACAAGAACAAAAAGAGGGGGGGGGGGGGGGGGTGGGAGGGGGGGGCAAACATGCACACGCCCATACACCCCCCCACTCCCTTGAAGGGAGCTCATAAACGGGATATGTTTTCTACTTCCAACATCAAGCAAAAACAAACAACCAAACACAAAAAGATCATTATTGCTCAGATCAAAAGCCTTAGGCAAACACATTGTAAGTAGCATTAATACACTATAACAGTAGACTTTGAAAGCTTACAGTACAAGATTCAAACTGCAAAACATTCAAACTAGAGTACAAAATTCAAACCTGAGAACCATGACAGAAAGAAAACAACACCAAATGGCAAAAAAAGAAGAAAAAAAAAAGCCCGTAATTCACTGCTTCACCTTGAAATTTGTCAGCGTTCATTTCATACATTTTGACAACACTTCTTCAACATTCATTTGCACATCTAATTTCAGAGTCCGACCATTCTTGAGTTTAGTTAATATCTTTCCCGTTTGAAGACCACGCAGTCAAAGTCGCGGAGTGTTCTGAGGCTTTCTTCAACAGTTTGTAATTTAACTGCGCGAGGTCCTCACCCACAGGTACCCCGGAGTGTTTCAGTCTGCGCCTGTCGGTGAGCACTCGACTCCGGAGTCTCCTCGAGAAAAAAACTTGCGATGATGGGGCGTGGTCGGGTTCCTCCTGGCTTGCCGACTCGGTGGGCCATCTCGATGTCTTCCTGCTTTACCGCAACTCCCAGCTTTTCGCTGAAAATGTTCACACAGTGTTGCACACAGTTGTCTATCGTTTCGTTCCCACCCTGCTTCTCCGGCACCCCGTAGACTCGAACGTTGAACTGACCACTGTGTTGTTCTTGATCGTTCATTTCTCTCTTTAGCACATTGTCTTTTTTTCTTGTGCTGATCCATCTGTGCACATAGTTCTACGTTCTCTGCTGCTTTCAGTCTTGCGATTTCTGCACTTAAGCTGTCTCTTTCGGTTTTCAACTCAAATATGTCACTTTCTAACTTGTCCATTCTCATGTCCTGCATGGCGGCTATCCTGTTCAGTTCTTCTCTCAGTTCTTTTTATATCTTCTTTGGTTGCTAAGGTTACAAGACTCAGTTTCATTTCATCAAGAGTTTCTCGCGGAGCCATGTCTTCCTCTTCACTGCCTACACTAGCTGTTCTGTGTTTCTTCCTGTCTTGTTTTTCCTGGTCTTTCTCTGTATGAGGACTGACACAAGTATCAGTTGCGGACGATGTTGACGATGGCTTTCTTTTGTTTGAGCCTCGTGACCAATATTTGGACATAGTACTAGTCATACCTCTCGAAAACTCCCTACCTGTATAGTTTGGCTGATTCACTCCCACACGCTAACAACACACCACATTTTGTCACTTCTCCTTTGAAATCACTTCACATGAAACATGGCCGCCTCTACCGTCCTTCGAATTACAAAATCTCAATGTTCAAAAACATATTACAATCGACACAAGCTGCTGTCGAAACACGCTCTACACACTGTTCGCCATAAAGACTGCTTCAGTGTTTCGCCATTGCACGGACATTTCCACCACGCTAAATTCTGAACTGCGGTTTAAGGAAAGAAGGGAGAGAGAACGGAAGAAAACACGTCCTCTCTGTCCGTGAGCGCTGGTCCCAGTGTCCCATATTTTCTTCTTTGTTTTCTTTCGTTCTCTTGTTTCCCTTTTGCTTTCTTTCTGTCTGTTCTTTTCTTTCTCTCTATTTTTTTCTTTCTTTCTTTCTTCTTCTTTTTTTTTTCTCACTTAATGTTTGTCTGTTCTTGTTTTCACAATCTTGATTTTAATTTTTCGTCCGTTTTTCAATGTTTTGTGGTAACAGAGACATTTGAAAAGCAGGCTAAAGTGACCACACACCACGCCTTGCTCCACCTCCCCGTCTCGTCTCCTGTCTTCTCTCCCCGCCCGCTCTCCATTCACACATCTCCCTCTCCTTCCCGGTACCCACCCTCCCACTGCTCACCTACCCAGCTCCAAACCCTCCTCCCACCCTTCCCCTTCAACCCTCAACCTCTCTGACTCATCAGTTCACACAAGGTGTGAACATAATAACAGTCAAGGACGGAGAGAGATGAGACACATCAGGTCGAACTGAACATCGGGTTTAAAAGGCAATGCACGTATGGAGGACGTTTTCCACACACAGTTTTCAAACGTTCGGGCAAACACTATATCAGATACGAATGGTTCTCTACCAAACACGGACCTACCTGTCTTGTTGAACGAGCGTACGTAAACAACTGTAAACCAGTCAAAAGGCTACCAGACATGTCAACTGTAGATGGTCTTTTGAGGGTACTCAGGGTGGTGTGTGAGACCAACCTGTGGGTTTATTGTCCTCACTCGGGAAAAAAAAAATGCTACTTCGTGTTACCGAAAGAAGGATGGCAGGCGCTTGTTTCGGGCTGTATGAGAACTTTCTCCCTCTCTCTCTCTCTCTGTCTGTCTCTCTCTCTCTCTAACGTTGTTTATAAGTTCTGTTCATTTAAGATTCCCCCCCCCTCCCTCCTCGCCCTTCCTCAAAGGCTATTTTGCCAGGTTTATAGAAAGGTCAGTCTGTTCTCTTTCTTGTTTTCTCATCAGTCAGTTCTGTGTCTTTTGACGTCAGACCTGTCTGTTTGGCACACCGGCACGTGCTCTTTTACTAATGTGACGTCTGCCCGTTCCTTTGACGTCATTCTGAGTGTGTATTTTTTTCAAACCCGTTTTCAGGTCTGTAAGGTTTATTCATTTTGACATCATTCTATTCGGTATCTTATTTTGACGTCACGTTGTCTTGTTGATTTGGACGCCAGTGCGTGATAGTTTATGATTTTATTGCCAGTCTCGTTTCTCATGATGTGATGAGCCTGTCCTTTCAGTCTGGATAAGAAAAGCAGTTTGTACACCTCACACAGGGACGATGTCTTGGCATGGAAATACACCCCCTTCTCCCCCCCCCCCCCCCCCCCCCCCAGCTCTGAGTAGGCGAACTTGTTTTTATGTCAACTACAGAAGCAGTTCTACAGGGACCCCATGTCTATGTTTCCCCCAGGTCTATTTTTCTCCACATGTTTGTTTCCAAAGGATGATTTGATTTGATTGATTGATTTAATTTAACGTCTGTTCACAACAATGGTGATATTAGACTAAAAATGAACCAATCCACAAAAAAAAAAAAATAAAAAAAAAAAAAATAAAACGGGTTGTGTAAGAGTTTGTGTCCGTGTTTGCGCGCGCGCGTGTGTGTTTGTGTGTGTGTGTTTGTGTGTGTGTTTGTGTGTGTGTACTGTGCGTATGCATGTGTGTGCGTGTGTGTGTGTGCGTGTGTGTGTGGAGTGGTGTGTGTGTGTGTGTGTGTGTGTGTGTGTGTGTATGTGTGTGTGTGTGTGTGTGTGTGTGTGTGTGTGTGTGTGTGTGTGTGTGTTAGTGCGAACATGCACTCATGTGTGAAAGGCTACATATGAACATTAATACAATAACTATAAATGACTGAATATTTACAATAAATTTGCAAGTATAGTGCTGGATAAAACTGATGCAATTTGTATCATTTCTTCGCTGTAGATTATATCATTTAAAGATCCCATTTTTGCTACATCTATCCCAGATATGTTGTATAACAGGGATAGCAATGGGCAATCAAAAAGAATATGTTCAATTGATATTGGATGACCACAAGCACATTCTACATTTTTTGAAAATTTAGTCTTCCATGAATTTAATCGAATTTTGTAAATGAGACTAGACAAGGATCTTGAACACGGTAATATTTTTGACTTTGAAGGAAGCTTTTCTGTCATTATACGACTTTCTAACATCGAATTTATTTCATGTTTTTCTAATTTTAGTGTACTATCAGGATATTTTCTAATAGCTCCTTCTTTCGCTGATCTATCAGCCATTTCATTCCAGTGAGATGGAATCCAACAAAATTCTACATTAATACCTTTACATATAATTGAATGTATTAAGTATTTTACGTCAAATATCAAATCTTTTCGAACTTTTGCGTTCCAGTTTTGCAGACTGTAAAGAACAGATTTTGAGTCAACACAAAGTAAAATGCTATAAATCGCAATATCAATATCAGCTATGAAGGATAAGGGCATAAGAATTGCATATAGTTCTGCAGTAAATACAAAAAAAACCTTTTCCTAGACAAAATGACTTTCTTATCTTCAAAGCAGGAAAAGCAAATCCAGCCCCTGTGTATGATTCCCAAACTGAACCATCTGTAAAAATCTTTAAATGATTCTGATACTTAATTTCTAGATGTTCTTTTGCTTCAACGGATATAAGATTGATGTTATCTTCTTTTTTTTTTCTTTTTTTTTTATAGAGTTGTATAATCTGTATCAAATCTAGCAGAAATATGCTCCCATTGAGGAATAATGGGTATTATGGGACTACTTGAAATTGATGTAATATCAATATCACAACTCTTAAAAAGATCATCTGTATAGGTTCTAATAGGTTGAAGATATGAAATGCTTTTTGCGCTCTCTTCTTCTTCTTCTTTATCATCATCATCATCATCATCATCATCATCATCATCATCATCATCATCATCATCATCTTCTTCTTCTTCTTCTTCTTCTTCTTGTTCTCCTCCTCCTCCTCCTCCTTCTCTTCCTCCTCCGCCTCCTCTTCCTCCTCCTCCTTCTCATCCTCCTTCTTCTTCTTTTTCTGCGATCGATTTTTTTTGGGGGGTGGCATCAGATCTTCAATCCTGTCGCCATGACGAATCCCACAGACTTCTCA
>CM065743.1:26530411-26535411 GCA_033310375.1 Conus canariensis
TATGCCTCTGGGCCCTCTTCTTGTTGAGGCAAGTCGCGCCTCGCTTCCCGGTAAATCTCTGCTGCTTCAAGTACTTCAGCTATTGTCACGACACCCCTCTCCTTGAGGTGTATTGTGAGGCCCGTCCCACAACCATCAAGTATCAGTTCCTTCATCACCAGTGTCTTGAGGCCTTCAAAATCACTGTCTACTCCACTAAGTTCTACCCACTTGTTGAAATAGTGATCCAGTCTAACTCCGAACTGTGTGTATGTCTCACCCTGTTCGATTCTCGCCTCGCGAAACTTACGCCTAAAACCTTCTTCAGTCAAATCATATGCCTTTAGTACTGCTTGTTTCACCTTGTCAAAATCCCTCTGATCACCTTTGGGTAAGGTGGAAACAGTGTGTAATGCACGACCTGTCAACAAGGCAGACAGGTTTATTGCCCAGTCATCTTCGGGCCAGCCCTCGTGCTCGGCAACCGATTCAAACCGACTGATATAGGCATCGATCGAATCAGTTTCTTCTCTGAACAGTGGGAGTTTAAGTCTATGTGCGCAACTTAGTCTGCGGCCTACTGACTCAGAACTGGTGTCTATCTCACTACGATTTTCAGATTTTATTCTTTCCAACTCAATTTGTTTGGCTAAAATCTCTGATTCCGCTTCTGCTCTCGCTCTGGCAGCTGCACTCTCTACATCTGCTCTCGCTTTGGCCGCTGCACTCTCTGCATCTGCCCTTGCTTTGGCAGCTAAACACTCTGCGTCCGCTCTAGCCTTCGACGCAGCAGTTTCAAGTCTAAGTCTCTCGGCCTCAGCATCTGAGTTTCTTTTGACAGCTTCGAGCTGTTCCTTTTCAAACTTCCTTCTTTCAGCCCTTTCATCTCTCAGTCTTCTGCTGAGTCTCTATGAACTTACGCAGTTCATCTCCTGTATATCCTAGTTTCTCCCCTAAACTCATCAATTTCTCAATGGGAGTAAAACTTTCTTCAGCCATTTTGTCGTTTTAGCACCGCTAAAACAGTTACTCTTATAGACCCGGAAAAAGTCAGTAAACCGTTTATCGACCAAACGTTACGAGTACACCCACCAGTGGTAATGTTCCCAACACAAAGGAGCCTTAATCTTAAACCACAGCTTCTGTGAGAGTTAAGACTAGAACCTCGTTCTTCGTTTCTCTGAACGACCTTTGATTAATACAACCACCCTACACACAAGTCAATACTCAACACTAAAAGAACTAAAGGAAATAATTAGAAGAGCTAATTAAAATTGCCTTTAGTGGATGCTTCGCCCCAGTACTACTCTAGTACTCACTTTGTTTCCCGCCTGAGACTAATTTGGGCCATGCAATCCTGGCAGGCTCGCCACTTTGTCCAGGACGGGGGAAATCGTGATGGCATTGCTTAAGTGCACTAAGTTGATGTATTATTAGTCAGGTGTAACACACCAAGGTTATCTTTGCACTCATACACGCATATGCACACTCATGCGCCCATCAAACATTCACCTCTCTCTGGGAATGGGATGTCACGCATTCGTTTCTCTCCTAACACGACTGAGCACAAGAAATACAATTTCTATGCTACTTATAATCAAACATGAAAAATCCAATTACACAAAATGAACAAATCAACACATAAAAGATCAATACTTCCTAATCCCGGGTTATAATAAAAATGACTTCTTACCTGGCCAGGTTTTCACACACACAACCACGCTTTCACACCACACCACAGTTCTTGAAAAGTGTCTTCACGTCTTCTTCAGCACTGCTTGATGGTGATGCCCTTGGTTGACTGGCTCCAGGTTTCAGGACTGGGTCTTCGTGGTCGTCTCTGGGATCTCGACGTAGAACTCTTCTTCTTCGTCTCTTTCACCCACCTCTGGGTTCAATTTCAGTTTGTCTGTCTTCACCCACCTGTGGGCTTCAAACTTAGTTTTCTTCTCTTCCAGCTTGTCTTTCCCTAAGACTTTGCTGTCTCTTCTATCTCCCAGACCACGTTTCTCTCGACCCGTTCTCTGTCCTGCCCACCCTTCTCTCTTCTCTCTCTCTCTCCTCTGCCTTCTCTCTCTCTCTCCTGGTGTTCTTCTCCTTCTCGTTGTTCTCCCTCACTTTATATAGGGATGGAAACAAAGGATTCCCCTTTGGGCCATGCCTTTGTCCATGCTGCTTCTCAAACCCTAGTTCACAAGTACTCTGAATTCTCCATTCGCTACATTCTCCACACATCTGCATTTACACACATCCCTACCTAACTGATTAGCAAACAAACACTTGGCACCAGATGGACATCGAAAATTCCCGCCGACTTCGGGGGCCACTTTAACACAGTAATTATCTTAAAGAGGGCTACGATAACAACATCCACGCGCGTTCAACCAGCCTGACAATAGAACCAACCCAGTGACCCACGGCAATACCATCCGAACGAGTCCAAGACTCCTGCTCTTCACTGACTGTTTACAAAAGAACCTCAGCTGACTGAGTATTTAGCGCTCACTTGGTGCACCGAGGTCCTAGTGGTTACGTCCCTCCCCCCTTTCGCTATCGGGCAGGTCCGAACTTGGAAGAGTACTTACTACCTTAGGTGCCATCTGTCACCTGACCACTTCGTCCTCCTCGACACAGTTCGACCGTGTGCGATGGGTACGGCACCCTGGTTAATGGGTCTATTACCTATTTGTATACTACGTACAACGTCCCTTTTGCCTCTAAGCGTTTAATGCCTTTTGTGAGAGGTTTCACGCACTTGACAGTCTTCTTCTTCTTCTTCTTCTGCGTACGCAGGCTGATACTCCTACGGACACTCCCTATATGGACAGACAAGTATTAATCCCATCTACCCAACAAAGGGAGTGGAGTTTTGTGTGTATGACCGTTTTTTTTTTAATCCCGCCATTAAGGCAGCCATACTCCATCTTCGGGGAACTTGGTTCCTAGTGATATACACTCCCACAAAGACAGACACCATTCCAAGCCATGGGTATTTCAAAGCTTGTTCTTTTAAGGCATGCCACAGGAGAGAATTACTCAAAGAAGAAAGTTCGTTTGAAAGTGAGTTGACTGCAGGCGGAAATTGAAGCAAAATTTGGAAAGGAATTTTTAAAGTAAATCTGCCAGATTACAGGGATAAACACACTACAAGACAAAACACGACCGTTTCGACCTCATAGGTCATTTTCAGGCAACATAAACAACATTCAGGAGAATGAAAATGAAGAACGAGCAGTCACTTCTCTTCTCAAATTCGGCGCAAGATGGGCGTTGAATGGAAACGAGGCCATTGGAAAGGAGACAATGGGAGTTATGATAGTAGTGATAATAATAATAATAATAATAATGACAGCAATAATAATGATAATGATAGAAATATTGAAGAAATAAATAAGAAAGGATTGTTACCCCTTTTGGTGATAATATCACGATAGGAATTGTAGTATCAATAGTGGCTATGCACACAGAAGGGGAGAAAGGAGAAGGGTTGGAGGATGGTCGAACAGCATGGTTGTAGTGGCAACAGTGTTAAGACAGAAAGCTACACGTTTGAGCCGTTTGATTTCACCGTGTACTGTTCGACAATCTTACAAGATTATCTAGGAGTTCCGCCTACTTGGTATTTTGGTGCCCGTTTCTTTCAGTTTTTAATATTCCACTCTGCAGATTAAGTGGTAGTAGAAAAAACCGATCAGACAAAACAATTTCTGTTACATGAAGGATTTACTGCGAACCTGTCCAATTCTCGTCTGCAAAGTTGATAGCCAAGCGCAGCACAGCACATGCCTAACAGCAGCTCTGTTCATTGGCTCGTAATACGAAATGCAAAGAAACGTGTTTCGCTAGACTAAAACACGTCGTGAGATGAGTTTGTGGGCGAAATAGCCTGGAAAGTTATTTCTTACGCACGGGAAGCACAGAAAACAATGCTGCACGCTTATTTTTGGCACGACATGTTTCCGTGACTCCCGTGTGACTTTGTCCTAGTGTGAAAGGAGTGCAGAGCCAGTACACTGGCATGCAGGGACTTGTTTTTTTTTACCCCCTGAAGTGGTTAGCCCTCCCTAGAATTTCTCCCCGCTTAGTTTTGTCAAGGAGGTTATGTTTCTGCCCGCGTTAGTTAGTCTGCCTGTTTGTCTGTTTATCTGTCAGTTAGTTTGCCTGTTTGTTTATCTGTCTGTCAGTTAGTCTTCCTGTTGTTTATCTGTCTGTCAGTTAGTCTGCCTCTTTGTTTATCTGTCTGTCAGTTAGTCTTCCTTTTGTTTATCTGTCTGTCAGTTAGTCTTCCTCTTTGTTTATCTGTCTGTCAGTTAGTCTTCCTCTTTGTTTATCTGTTGTCAGTTAGTTCCTTGCCTTTAGTTAGTCTGCTCTTTTTTTATCTGTCTGTCATTAGTCTGTGTTTGTCTGTTTATCTATTGTCAGCAAGATTTTGTAAATAAAACTCCGACTGATTTTAATGAAAGTGGGTGAAAAGACGCAATGGGCCTCAAAGACAGACCCGTTAAAATTTTGGTGGGGATCCGTGATGCCGATCCGGATCGAATGGCGAATCCACGATCTGTCTAATTTTGGTGGTTGTCAGCGCTCTCCCAAGCGCCCTTCTTCAAAGATATAACGAAAGTCCTTTCTTACTTCTAGCCCTGAAAAATAGTGTTTATCTTGTTTGTATTGAAGGTTAAATGGATCACTTAGGGAAAGAAATTGATCAAGAAACTACATATTGCTCCAAAAATATATTTCATATCTTTCTGTTATACTTTTATAAACTCAAAAGAAGATTGGCTGTTCTGCGGAACGAAAGAGACAAACAAAGTGTGAGACAAAACACGACGCGTTTCGATCTCTTTGGTTCTCTGAGACCAAAGAGGTCGAAACGCGTCGTGTTTTGTCTTGTTATTTGTTTGTCTCTTTCGTTCGGCGGAACAGTAAATCTTCTTTGAAGTTTGTTTCAATTTCCAGTCACTTCACATTAAAACTGCCTTTACATTTATAGGTGTAGGAACAGATTATCTGTAAGCAGG
>CM065743.1:26537911-26542911 GCA_033310375.1 Conus canariensis
ATGCGAAATAATACGATACGAAACAATACGATACGATACAATATGAAACAATACGATACGATACAATGCAATACAAAACAATACGAATTAATACGATACGATACGATACAATACCAAAACAATACCATACGATACAATGCAATACGAAACAATACGATACAATACGAATTAATACGATGCGATACAATACAATGCGACACAATGCGATGCGATACAATATGAAACAATACGATACGATACAATGCAATACAAAACAATACGAATTAATACGATACGATACGATACAATACAATACCAAAACAATACCATACGATACAATGCAATACGAAACAATACGAATTAATACGATGCGATACAATACAATGCGACACAATGCGATGCGATACAATATGAAACAATACGATACGATAAATGCAATACAAAACAATACGAATTAATACGATACGATACGATACAATACCAAAACAATACCATACGATACAACGCAATACGAAACAATACGATACAATACGAATTAATACGATGCGATACAATACAATGCGACACAATGCGATGCGATACAATATGAAACAATACGATACGATACAATGCAATACAAAACAATACGAAACAATACGAATTAATACGATACGATACGATACGATACAATACCAAAACAATACCATACGATACAATGCAATACGAAACAATACGAATTAATACGATGCGACACAATACAATGCGACACAATGCGATGCGATATAAGACTATACTATACAATGCAATGGGATCCAAAGCAAGGCAAGTCAAGGCAACACACGACCCCAAACACGACACGACACGAACACACGACACACTACACTACACTACACTACCTACCTACGCTACGCTACACTACGCTACGCTACGCTACACTACCTACGCTGCGCTGCGCTACGCTACGCTGCGCTGCGCTGCGCTACACTACGCTACACTACTACACTACACTACACTACACTACACTACATACACTACACTACACATGCACCAACGTACTGCACTACACTACACTACATACTACACTACACTACACTACACTGCACTGCACACGTACTGCACTACACTACCTACACTACACTACACTACACTACACTGCAATGTAGTACAGTACAGAACAACAGAATGCAGCGCAATACAATACAACGTCATTCAACGCAATGCAATACAACGTCATTCAATGCAACGCAATGCAATACAACGTCATTCAATGCAATGCAATGCAATACAACGTCATTCAATGTAATGCGATACAATACAACGTCATTCAATGCAATCCAATACAATACAACGTCATTCAATGCAATGCAATACAATACAACGTCATTCAATGCAATGCAATACAATACAACGTCATTCAATGCAATGCAATACAATACAACGTCGTTCAATGCAATGCAATACAACGTCATTCAATGCAATGCAATACAATACAACGTCGTTCAATGCAATGCAATGCAATACAACGTCGTTCAGTGCAATGCAATACAATGCAACGTCGTTCAGTGCAATGCAATGCAATACAACGTCATACAATGCAATGCAATACAATACAATATCATTCAATGCAATGCAATACAATACAACGTCATTCAAAGCAATGCAATACAATACAATACAACGTCATTCAATGCAATGCAACACAATACAACGTCATTCAATGCAATGCAATACAATACAACGTCGTTCAGTGCAATGCAATGCAATACAACGTCATTCAATGCAATGCAATACAATACAACGTCATTCAATGCAATGCAATACAATAAAATGCAATTGAACGCAGTGTGAGACAAAACAAGACAAGACAAGACAAGACAAGACAAGCGTAATGCAGTGCAACGCAACAAACGCAGCATAAAGCAATATTCAAATCACAAGACAGGACAGAAAAGGACAGAATGGGACAGTTATAGTATAGTATAGTATAGTATAGTATAGTATAGTATAGTATAGTATAGTATAGTATGGTGTGGTGTGGTGTGGTGTGTGCGGTGCGGTGCGGTGCGGTGCGGTGCGGTGCGGTGCGTGCGGTGTAGTGTAGTGTAGTGTAGTGTAGTGTAGTGTAGTGTAGTGTAGTGTAGTGTAGTGTAGTGTAGTGTAGTGTAGTGTAGTGTAGTATAGTGTAGTATAGTATAGTATAGCGTTACGTCGCATAGCATGATATGGTATGGCCTGGCCTGGTCTGGCCTGGCATAGCATAGCACGGCATAGTATAGTACAGAATAGTATAGCATACTTCAGTACAGCACAACACAGCACAGCACAGTATGCTTTAGCAAAAAAAATACAATACACAACAACACAATATAGTACAGTACAGTAGAAGACAGTTCAGCACCACGAAAGCCTTCCCGCATTTCGTCATACAAAATCGTCAAACAACAACCGTCATGAGCCTAGCCCCCCACCCCCACCCCCCCCCCCCCCCCCCCCACATTTTTTTTTTTTTTTTTTGTCACTCATCCATATCGTATCTGTTTTTCTGTCCCGTCTCCTTCTGTCAAATGACTGTCATTACACGATCTCCAGCTCACCCAGTGGCCTGGCCAGATCTACCCACCGAATCGTCTAATGCAGAGGGTTTCATAACTCGGCAAAAACAAGGCGTTACTACCGGTGCCAACCCACTGATCACTATCAAAGAAAGGCGTATTCATTTCTAAAGACAGACTGCGTATTATGCAGGGATACGGGGACACTGTAACCGGAAAGAGAGGCATGGAAGAGATCAGGGGTGGGAAGGATAGGGTGGGGGTGGGGGTGGGGGTGGGGGTGGGGGTGGGGTGAGGACGGTGTTAGTGCTGACGTCACCAACCTTGCGTAAGGATCAATAGTAGTACTAGGGGGAGGGAGAGGGGTCGGGAGGGTGAAGGGGTGAAGGAGAAGTGGGGGGGGGGGGGGGGGGGAGGCACACCTGCAGTGTGATAGATGACGACTAAAGGCAGGATTTTTCAGTTTCTAATCAATTAAGGTATACAAAGAAACGGACAAACAAACAAACAAACAAACAAACAAACAAACTACGCCGCTCCAGAGATAAATGATGTACCCAGTTAGAAAACATAGAAAAACAGAACAAAACAAAACGACCAAGCAAGCAAGCAAGCAACCAAGCAACCAACATCGTGGTGAATGATGTACGTGAAGGTCCATTGTTTCATTTGTTTACACTCCACGGTGAAGTGTCTATGAACTAATGTTTACTGAAGAAAACGCATTTAAACAAATCAAAACGAAACAGAGAGAGCGAGAGCGAGAGAGAGAGAGAGAGAGAGAGAGAGAGAGAGAGAGAGGAGAGAGAGGGAGAGAGAGAGAGAGAGAGAGAGAGAGAGAGAGAGAGAGAGAGAGAGAGAGAGAGAGAGAGAGAGAGAGAGAGAGAGAGAGAGAGAGAGCAAATCGTAGTCAAAGACAGTGAGAGAAAAGGGGAAGTTACTGTTACTGAATTGCAGAAGGTGCGAATAAAATTTAAAGTACGTAGTGACCCCCTCCCCCCCCCCCCCCCCGCCTCCCCCGGCAGCCCCATTGACAGGGAAGTAATAAACTGGACAGAAGGAAAATATATCTAAAGGCTTTTCAGAGTAAAAGACAGATCGATCGATCGATGGATAGATAGATAGACAGCCAGACAGACAGAGAGATAGATAGATACAGAGAAAGGGGGAAAGAGGAAGGATAAGACAGAGGGAGCTTCTTCTTCTTCTTCTTCGTCTTCTTCTTCTGCGTACGCAGGCCGAAACTCCTGCGGACATTCCCTGTATAAACAGGCAAGGATTAATCCCAGCTACCCAACAAAGGGAGTGGAGTTTTGTGTGTATGACCGTTTTTTTTTGTTTTTTTTTAACCCGCCAAAAGAGAGAGAGAGAGAGAGAGAGAGAGAGAGAGAGAGAGAGAGAGAGAGAGAGAGAGAGGAGAGAGATAGTCGACATTAATATACAACGAAAAGAGATTGAGTGACAGAGAAGAGATTGACAAGGAGAGGGCAATGTGTCCCTTAAGACCCTGTTACAACACACTAGGCAGACTTCTTTCATTCCGTTGTAATTTCGATTCGCGAAAGTCTGGAGAACACAAACCTAGTCCCCCCCCCCCACACACCATCTTGTTCATCTTCCAGCTGTGTGTTCATAATTTGTCTACATAGCGAGATCTGTCCACTCATTCCAACAACAGTGGTGATTCTTGCGCAAGTGTTCTCAAGTCCCACGCGCATGCGCTATGTGTGTGTGTGTGTGTGTGTGTGTGTGTGTGTGTGTGTGTGTGTGTGTGTGTGTGTGTGTGTACCAATGGGCGTGAGCTGGTATGACAAACAGTTCCATGACAGTCATGTCAGCAAGGCTGGTACTAATGGGTCTGGAGATC
This sequence comes from Conus canariensis, assembly GCA_033310375.1. NCBI lineage: Eukaryota > Metazoa > Mollusca > Gastropoda > Neogastropoda > Conidae > Conus > Conus canariensis. Next base: position 26,542,289 of record CM065743.1, read on the forward strand.
GATTGCTATCATTCTGCAAGTCACCGGGCGCAAAGGTGCTGGTACCAACTCTGGTACCTACCCCCTACTTTGACCAGAGGTATTGCTGGGTCATATCTCGGGGGGGTGGGGGGGGGAGGGGGGTCAGACTGGGGATAATGTGCAGGGGACAGGAGAGAGGGGAGAAAGAGGTTTGTGGCTGGGTGAGAGAGAGAGAGAGAGAGAGAGAGAGAGAGAGAGAGAGAGGGAGGGAGAGGGAGGGAGAGAGAGGGAGGGAGAGAGAGATAGAGAGGGAAAGAGAGAGACAGGGAGAGGGAGAGAGGGAGGGAGAGAGAGAGAGGGAGAGAGAGAGAGAGAGGGAGGGAGGGAGGGGGGGAAAGAGAGGGAGGGAGGGAGAGAGAGATAGAGAGGGAGAGAGAGAGGGAGGGAGAGGGAGAGAGGAGAGAGAGAGAGAGGGAGGGAGGGAGGGAGAGAGAGGGAGAGAGAGAGGGGGAGAGAGAGAGGGAGGGAGAGAGGGGGGAGAGGGAGGGAGAGAGCGAGAGGGGAGAGAGCGAGAGGGAGAGAGAGAGAGGGAGGGAGAGAGGGAGGGAGAGAGAGGGAGAGAGGGGAGGCAGGGAGGGAGGGAGAGAGGGAGAGAGAGATAG
>CM065743.1:26547911-26567911 GCA_033310375.1 Conus canariensis
AGAAAGTACTTGGCAGATCTTTGTGAAAATTAGCAGGTATGTTCACTATGGGTTACGGATGATGCCGATGGCCCATAACGGTTCTTCTTTATGGAATAATCTTAGAAAGTACGTGGCCGATATTTCTGAAAATTTTGTAGGTATGTTTCAATGTAGGGGTCACAGATGTGGCCGATGTTTACCAGAACAGCCATTACTAACGGTTGCACCAGCCCAAGACGGTTTTTCCTCTTTATGGAATATCTCACGCGTATTCAGGATAAACTGGGAGTACGTTTATATGCTTTGCATCTTGTTTCTTCTTCTCTGCTCGCTGCTCTTCCTCATGTTCTTTCTTCTCTTTCTCCTTTTTCTCCGCTTCTTCCTCGTCGCACTCTTTGCGTTCTGTCTCCTTCCCTGCGTCTTTCTCCTCGTCCTTCCCCTTCCTCCATTCCTATTTCCTCTTTTCCTCCTCCTCCTCCTCCTCTTCCTTCCCCTCCCTCCATTCCTATTTCCTCTTTTCCTCCTCCTCCTCCTCCTCCTCCTCTTCCTTCCCCTCCCTCCATTCCTATTTCCTCTTTTCCTCCTCCTCCTCCTCTTCCTTTCCTCCATCTCCTTCTTCTTAGCCTTCTCTTCAGATTCTGTCATTCCTCCTCCCCCCTTTTCCCTCCCTACCCACTTCTCTCTCCTCTCTCTCTCTCTCTCTCTCTCTCTCTCTCTTCCTTTTCTCTTCCTTGTCCTACCCATCTCTTTTTTCCTCCCCTCTCTCTTTTTCTTCTCGTTCTACCACTCCTTTCTTTCTCCTCCTCTCTCTTCACCCCTCTTCCTCCCTCCCTCCTCTCTCTCTCTCTCTCCACCTCCGAATCCTTCTTCACCTCTTACTTCTTCGTCTCTCCCTTTTCTTCCTCTTTTTTCTTCTTCTTCTTCTCCTTCTCTTTTGTCTCCTCTGCCTCTCCCACTCTTCCTTTTTTTTTTTAATTCTTTTACCTCACTCTCTCACTGCTCTTTCTTCTTTCACAGTTCTCCTTTCTCCCTTTGCTTCCTTTTTCTTCTTTTCCTCACATCCTTTCCTTTCTCCTTTCTCTCCTCCTCCTCTTCCTCCTTCTTTTTCTTCCTGTCCTCCCACTCCTCTATCTCTCCTCGTCCTTCTTCTCTTCCTCTCCCTTCTTTTTATTTAATGAATATGTTGACCATCTCGCAAAAAAAAAAAAAAAAAATCAGGCGAGAAATACTTTGAATGCTATTGACCTGCCTTGCAGTTTATCTTCAGTAGAAATGTGGAACATAATAGAAACTGAAGACGGCGTTTTTTCTCTTCTGGGACAAAGTATTTTTCATTATTGAATACTCCACGTGCAAGTAGATCAATTGTTATCTTGCCGTGCAGACTTTTGTTAAATGCTTTAACGACGAAGTACTGCAAAGACATTAAGTGTGCCTGCTCTGCAGAACTGACAATTGAGCATATACTGGTAAAAGGTTCTTCAGTGAAAACTATCCTACCTCCGGAAGTCGTAGAATGTATTCGGCCTGTTGCTAATGTTAAGTATTTTGGGATCAGTTTAATCTTTTCAACCTTTTAATATCTAGATGAGCTAGCTATTTGCTATATAGTCCTATTGCTCGTTTCTTGTAACTCTCTCTCTCTGTCTCTGTGTGTCTGTGTGTCTGTCTCTCTCTGTCTCTCTGTCTCTGTCTCTCTCTTCTCTCTCTGTCTCTCTCTCTCTCTCTTCTTCTTCTTCTTTTTTTTTTCCCTTTTTAATTTTTTTTTTTGATGACGTTAAAAAAAACAACAACAAAGTTTTGCTGTTTTTGAAGCTAGAGTCTAAAAGTCATCGACACGATGAAAAGACTTTAAATAAAAATAACTCGCTCACTCCCTTCTTTTTCTTCTTCTCCTCCGATTTCTCTCTCTTCTCCTGCTGCTCTTCTTCTTCTTCTTCCTTCTCCTTCTCCTTCCCCTTCTGATTCTCCTCCTTCTCTTCCCTTTTTCTTCTCTACCTGCTCTTCCACCTTCTCCTTTCTCGTCGTCGTCGTTGTCGTTTGTCGTCTCTTCTTTAACATTGGATGGCAGTTCTAAAGCCTGACAGTCATTGCTGGTTGAGACAGGTTGACGACTGTGGTTAGTACCCATGTCAAAGGGGTTGTCGACTGCCTAACATGGGTAAATCAACTGTTGTGAGAACATCGATATCTTTGGGCCCTCCCTGTTGCGTGTATCACCCACCGTCGTCATCTGGTTACATACAGACCGGCCTTTCGGCCGTCTCTGGGGAAAGGCCCAGTGATGGTGAGGAAAGACCGACTGACTGCAGGGAAAGTCCTGTCGACAGCGGGGAAGACTGTGACCCGGGATTCCCCTCAGAGGGCACGTAAGACCTCATGGCGAAAGCTTGGCCGTGTCTGGAGTTGTGCTGTCTTCACCTGTCAGTGGAACAGCATCGAGTGAGGCTGCGGGATGCACACGGCAGTTACTTGACAGTGGCGTTTTTCGCCTCGTGGGCTCTGCGGTCATGAAATATGGGCTGCTACATTCGTGGATACGCTCCCATGGAGGTTCTGTCGTGTCTCATCCAGTGGCCCTTACACAACGGCATCTGCCAGGGAGCAACTATGTTCCCTTGACGTCTTAATGGAATGCCCTGAGCGTGCCTGCACCCTGTGTGAACACAGCACAGGCTTCCAAGGGTGGTGCAGGGGTGGTCGCAGCTGGTTTGTTCGGCGGTTGAGGACAGTACTTCTCTGCGTCCCACACGCACCTTTGGGTGTATCTTTTTCTTGGCTTGTCCCATTGCTACGTCCACCCACCCTACTCCACCCCTATCCCCAACCTCCTTCGCCATTCTTCTCCCCGGTCCTCTCCTTCCTTGGACTGTTATTCTCTCAGTTTCTGTCTGCCCCTCCTCCGGCAACACACACACACACACACACACACACACACACACACACACACACACACACACACACACACACACACTCTCTCTCTCTCTCTCTCTCTCTCTCTCTTTCCACCCCATGGTATTGTGGTAGAGCATATTACTACATAGCATGTTTGTATAGTTAGGTCTATACTGTGTTTCGAAATCTTATTTCACTTGTGCGCATTGCATTGGATTTATTTCTCGTGACTGCTATGTCACTGTGTATCACGTCCTTATTTTTCTGTATTCCCTCCCAATTCCCCTTTGAAACACTTCTCTCTCTCTTCTCTCTCTCTCTCTCTCTCTCTCTCTCTCTCTCTCTCTCTCTCTCTCTCTCTCTCTCTCTCTTTCAATGTAACTTTACTATTGTCTCTCTTATTTTTCATTTTCGCATTGTTTTTTCTTCTCTACCTGTGCTTCATTTTATACTTTGTTCTGATAATCGTAATGCCCTTGACATCAAGACTGTGGAGTTTTGTTGATATTCTTTTTGTTTGTTTGTTTGTTTTCAAACCACTTTGTGTTTTCTTACCATGTGGTTCTTCTTTCTTTCTTTCCTTCTTTTTTTTTTGTGCACCGAAATACGATGTGGGCATATTTGTCAAGTTGTACTGATGAATTTCCTCCACGTATTCTGCGGTTTCTGTGTCCAGGTGAAAAGAAAACCAACAAATCCTGCCATATTCTTTATCTACTTTTCTCCTTTACGGAGGCCAAATTTGAAAAAAATAAATAAATAAAAAAAAGACTGCAGCTGGTTCTCATTCCGTTTTCGTCCTCGTACAAAAACATTCGTATTCGGGCTTGAACATGTGTGCGAGAAAGGACAACCTGAGCAAATACACTCGTTACTCGAGAAAGAAAGACAACCTGAACAAATACACTCGTTACTGGAGAAAAGACAACCTGAGCAAATACACTCGTTACTGGAGAAAAGACAACCTGAGCAAATACACTCGTTACTGGAGAAAAGACAACCCGAACAAATACACTCGTTACTGGAGAAAAGACAACCCGAACAAATACACTCGTTACTGGAGAAAAGACAACCTGACAAATACACTCGTTACTGAAGTACACATCCATCATGCTGCCAACAACGTCATGAAAAATGCATCTCTCCTGTCAAACAGATTTCTCTTCGCCATTCGTGGCCGGGACTCACTCACTGTGGGGGTAATGGTGGTTCAGTTTCGTGGGAGATGCAGCGTGAGTATGTTAGGTACGTGCGCGCGGCATACACGTGCGTAGTGCGTGCGGCTTTGCGTGACGTGCGTGCGTACAGTGGTGTGGTGTGCGTGTGTGGTGGTGTGTGTGTGTGTGTGTGTGTGTGTGTGTGTGTGTGTGTGTGGTGTGTGTGTGTGTGTGTTGTGGTGTGGGTGTGGTTGTGTGTGTGTGTGTGTGTGTGTGTGTGTGTGTGTGTGTGTGTGTGTGTGTGTGTGTGTGTGTATTGATAAAATGTAATGGGTAAAAAAAGGAATTTGCTGGAACGTTTGTCCCACACACCACTTTTGTGAACGGGCTTTCCATTTAACCATAAGCACACACTTTTTCAGATTCTGAGACTTTTCATCTCCTTAGAAAGACTAGTACCCATGCCACCCTTTAAAGGCTAGGCGGATGAGCCTAGACGGACCCAGCCACGCGACCAGCCTTGACATTCCATCATGTCCTCATGCCGCTTGTTCTGGCCCTCTTACACACAGCACCACCCAGGCTCGTCCTCCAGCAATCAGTATCACTCCGTCCAGAGGCAGCCCACCAGAGGAGACGCATTGTGTGGTGGTGTCACTGTCGGTGTTAAGTGGTGCCTGTTCTGATCCTGCATACTCAGGACACTGCCTTCTGAGCCCATTTACTGATGTTAGTAACTGCCCAGTCGCGGACCCAGCGTGACTGAACATTCCTCCACCAGAGGGCGCCATCATGTGTAGTAGGTACAGTTGATAACAGAAACCCTGAACCCATTCAACATATGAGTTCACAGAAGACCAACTGACGGTGTGCACTAAGACCGAACTTTCACACTCGGCAATCTGAAGGGGAACCATGTTTGCCGACGGAGAAGTCAGTGATACTTTTCTTGACATGGTGATTTTGGAAACTTGGTCGCCAAGAACTCATAAATATGAATAGAAACGTAGGGGAAAATTACCCCTGCCAGGTCGTACACAGACCAGAGTGTGCCATGAGCTCACATAAGAAGACTGGGACCACACAGTCCAGTGTCATCCACACCATGGACGCGTCTTTGAAAGTGATGCTCATATTTCCTGACCAACGCTGCAGATGTCTGTATCTCTCGGGCCTGGTTCACGCCATGTTCTGTTCATCAATTAAGCATAAATGACACGGTCTCGTGGTGTACTGTCTGGCCAGAATGGAACTACATAGCATCATTATCCTCACCGGATGTAGCTGTGTGTGCAGGAGTCGTAAATGAGCAGAACAAGACCGCACAGATGACCAAAAAAAAAAAAAAAAAAAAAAAGAAAAAAAAAGGTTTGGGTTGGTAGGGGATCAAATCACAAATGAATCAGTCACTGACACACATTTCAGTGGCTTTGATCCCGCTGTTGATCGATCGATCGGAAAAACCTCATCAGATCAACCCACGAGAATGAGAGTCGGGGGGTATTGGATCACAATGAATCGATACTCCTTAGTGTTTGCTTCAGGGTAGGTAGCGAGTCAGATACGACATTTCGCACTTCACTGCTAATTCTTTAAACCATTTACCAGGAGAAAAAAAAATGGATTCAGGGAATGACAGGAATAAAAAATTAAAAAAAAAAAAAAAAAAAAAAAAAAGAAAAAGGTTTGGGGTGGTAGGGGATCAAATCACAAAATGAATCAGTGTCCCATGGAGTTCGATGCGATCTTCGGTGCGATCTTTCTCACTTCACTGCTAATCCTTTAACCAGTTACCAGGAGAACAGAAAAGGATGCTGGGAAATAACCGGACCCGTTCATAGCGCCAAGACGGAAGGGATAAACGAGCACATGCTAACATCCTCCCCGGAAGACGGTGAAGGACTTGATGAATAGCGTCAGATCATGTCTTCCGGGATGTCACAGTCCGTAAATCATGAACAGCTCTTGACAGACACATTGTGCTGGCTAACTCACGCGCACAACAGCGACAGCTGTTTTTGTTGTTGTTGCTGAAGGGTTGGGTTAAAGGAGAAGTTGGGAGAAGGTTGGGAGGGTACAGTCACAGTGCTAACACTTTTCAAACCCTGCCAAGCGGGGCTTGTTCAAACTGATACGCTAAATTATTCTTTTATAGAGGCTTTGTGTTGTCCCCCCCCCCCCCCCCCCTCCACCTTTCTGAAGCATGCCTGGGTCTCTTGGCACCAACCACTGCCTGCCTTCCTGCTAGAACTAAACTGATTGAAAACAAACCCTGCCGTCATGCATGGGGGGTGCTGTTGTGGTCTACCGTCGAAAGCCTAGAACTTTTCAACTGATTAGACACGCTTGGCCTGTCGCACGTGCGTCTGCACTGCGTGTACCTCAGAGTGACCTACCCTTCGTGGCGGTCTGTTTACAGGATGGAGCACTAGGTTGGAGAGGTCACATTGAAGGCAGCGGTGTGTGTGTGTGTGTGTGTGTGTGGTGTGTGAGAGAGAGAGAGAGAGAGAGAGAGAGAGAGACAGAGAGAGAGAGAAGAGAGAGTGTGTGTGCGTGCGTGCGTGCGTGGTTGTGTGTGTGTGTGTGTGTGTGTGAGGGGAGAGAGAGAGAGAGAGTGTGTGTGTGCATCGGGTGTGTGGTGTGTGGTGTGTGTGTGTGTGTGAGAGAGAGAGAGAGAGAGAGAGAGAGAGAGAGAGTGCGTGCGTGTGTGTAGTGGTGGTGTGTGGTGTGTGTGAGTGTGTGTCTGTGAGTGTGTGTGTGCGTGTGTAAAAGTTACAGTAACAGACAACATACACCTCAGGCTTAGAAATGGGGTTGGGGGAGAAAGAAAGCGGTGCGTAGCAGCGTCTTGGTCAGTGTACCATACCACGATGGAACGGATCAGGGGCATGGAGAGATGGGGGGAGGGAAGCAAGGAAGGAGAGGAGCATAAATGATTGAAGGACAGGCCATGGTCAGGACGATGCTGAAGATGAACAACTGAGGGAAGGAGGTGGGGGTAGTGAGCCAGCCAGGGCACCCAGCCAACGACCAGGAGATTGTCACATGGGTCTGGAACAATGGGGTCTGTGATCGGAACAAATGCTAAGACGTGGCGAAAAACGTCAGGATAGATAAATACAGAGACTGAGGAGATGATATTGCTTGTAGCCCAGCCGGCCGCAAAGGGCCAAATCAGAGCCGAGAGATTGAGGAAAGGACAGAACCACAGACTGATCCAGTCTGAACAGTAGGAGATCCGTTTGCTGGAATGAAAGTCCCAGGCAGAGGTACATCTACATCAGAGACTTTGCCTTGGCTTAAGGCTGTGTCAGGCCAATTGACTAGGCTAGAACACCAAGGCTACATCAAAATGTTGTTATGCTCCGCATAGTTATGCGGGATTTCTTCAGTTGTGACAAGCTCCTAGCATAATATTATCAGTCTCAAAAATTCCCCGAAGTCGGAGTGTGGCTGCCTATGTGAGGGGTAATCAAAAACGGTCACACACGTAATGTTTTCATCCCTAGCTGATGCAGTTGTACCGTAGTGTTCAAATGGTTCGGCTGTTCGGATGATCCCTGGAGTCCTTTAGCCAGGGTACAACAACAACAACAACAATCAGAGACAGTACATATCCTATCTACCACAAATAAAGTCCTAGGCCAGCAATATGTCGAATCAAGTAAAATATACATCCGGCCATTTGCCAGTATTAAAGTAGCGGGCCAGATGAAATTCGAATTGCGAATGATTGTGGTGTGGGGTGGTTGATGTACTGGTGAAGGCTGTTGACCTCTGACGCACTGAGCATCTTAACATGCCACAAAAAATATTGTGGAAGAAGAGGGGAAAGAGGTCCTGGGAGGGGGCAGGGGGAGGGGGCAAGTATGTAGATGTCATAGGGGAGAGAGTTGGGTGGCATGCAGAGGGGTCTTGGTCAAAGTTTCCTGCCATGTTAATCTCTCACTATACTAATTGAAGGGCATCCCCCCCCCCCCCCCCCCCCCCCCCCCCCTTCCAGACGGCACACCATGTCTCGGAGACACCGTTATAATCAAAACATTGAGCAATTCCGTATGTGGGCAGAGAGCAGACTGATTCACTTTGCCCACCAAGACCCCAGCATGAACGTGACGATCCTCACAGTGATAGGAACGACTACACTTTGACAAAAAGGTCACTGACACACATTTCACGTGGCTTTGATCCCGCTGTTGATCGATCGATCGGAAAGACCTCATCAGATCAACCCACGAGAATTGAGAGTCCGGGGGGGGGGGGGGGGGGGGGGGGGGAGGTATTGGATCACAATGAATCGATACTCCTTAGTGTTTGCTTCAGGGTAGGTAGCGAGTCAGATACAACATTTCGCACTTCACTGCTAATTCTTTAACCATTTACCAGGAGAAAAAAAAATGGATTCAGGGAATGACAGGAACAGCAAATCATCGATACGAGGACGTCGAGCAAAAAACAAGCTCCAGTTGACATCCTCCGTGATGACGTTGCAGAACTTCATGAATAGCTTCACGTGCTCCGGGCTGTCACAGTCTGCTGATGACGATGAACAGTTCTTGACACACCTTGTTCCAGCTAACTCATGCGCAGCCAGGATGGATTTTTTCCTTCGAGGACGGGAGGTAGGGAGTATAGTTTCAGTCTAAAGATTTTTGAAATCCAGTCAAGCGGAGCATGCTCTCGTTGACAGATTCAATTATTCCTTCCCTGAGGGTTGTGCTGCAATACCACCGCCCCTTCACCCCCTTCCTCTGCCCCCCCCCCCCACTCACCCCCACTCTCTCCCTCCTTCATTCTCACCTGAGGCATCCTCACGTCGCTGTCTATCGACCGCTATCCGCCTGGCTGCTTGCACTGAACTGTTTCGCAACAACACCTGACGTCATCCGTGAAGTCCGCTTTTGTGGTTCACCATTCGAAGTTCAGACGTTATCACTGATTAGACACGCTTGATCTGTCGTCACGTTCGTCTGGATGGTCTGTTTCCCAGACGGCGTACTCAGTTGGTGGGGTCAAATTCAAAATAGCAGCAGCAGTGTGTGTGTGTGTGTGTGTGTGTTGTGTGTGTGTGTGTGTGTGTGTAATAGCAGCAACAGCAGCAGCAGTGTGTGTGTGTGTGTGTGTGTGTGTGTGTGTGTGTGTGTGTGTAATAGCAGCAACAGCAGCAGTGTGTGTGTGTGTGTGTTGGGGGGGGGGGGAGGTGGGGGAAGAGGCGGGGAAGTGGAAGAAGGGAGAGCAACAGCAGTACTGAGAGGATGGAGGTGGGTTGAGGCGTAAAATCAACAGCCACTTACAACATTCGACATCTTCAGTTCATCATCATTTTCGCAGCGATTGAAGAAGAGGGCTGCATTCAGCATGAGGACGGCGGAAGAGAGAAGGGTTTTTATGGCGGGAACTTGGTTGGTGGCACCTGCCATGATGAAGGGCGTAGAGGGAAGGGGGGGGGGGAGGAGGTTTGAAACAGGGAGGAGGGAAACGAGGGGATAAACTGTAGAAGGACAGGTCTCGGTCAGGGCGAGACGGAAGATGAAACATGGAAGGAGTGAGGTGCAGTAGTAAACCCCTGTGACACCCCATCAACGAACAGCAAGTGGTCATGAAGATGTGGAACAATGAGATCGTGGATCTGAACGTACACTGTGCAGGACTGTGGTGAACTCTGTCGGTATAGGTAGACAAGATGATGGAGAAGAGGACAGACTGAGCGGGCTGGGGTCCAGCCTTTCCTGTATGTGTCCCATTCCATCGCCTCACCTCACCTACCCCGGAGTCTTGAAGACCGTTAGGGCGCCACAAAAGACTTTGCTATCAGCTTCCTCCGTTCCTCCTCGTGGTACTCAGACGCTCTGAGGCAGTTGCCGATTGTGAGACCATTTACCTGTATTAAAACCCCAGGACCAGGCGTTCTTTGAGTATTGTGCCCTTCATAGTGTGGTAGTGTTCAGGGACAAGGTACCTGTGAAGCGTCTTGACCTCCGATCCATTGACGATCATAAGATGGTCATCACAACAAAGTGTGGGGGAAAGGGAAAAGAATGGCTGGGGATCCGGGGGAGGAGAAGGTGGAGTGATCTTGTCAGCGTCATGGGGTAGAGAGATCCGGGTACACAGGTATCAACAGGTGTCACGTGCCGCGTAATTTATCATGATCTGTCAGCATTACCCCCCCCCCCCCCCCCCCACACACACACACACACCGCTTCTCACAGCGTCAACACGCTTTGTAGACAGCGCCTGTAACTAAGTCCTGAACCCATCCCTCACGTGGACAGAAAGACCCATTAACGTCGCATTAGATCCGAACTTGAAACCTTATACTCCATTAGTGGATGGGAATGACTGCAACTTGACAGACAGGTCAGGGACTTTTCACACCATGTTAATTCTACTTTTGATCCGAAAGAACTGATCAGATAACACCAGAACAAGAGTGGAGCCAGTGAGATCCGGTCACAGTGAATCATTAACCCTTTGACTTCACTTTTGTTGCGTATTAGAATTCACTTAATTGCGCATTAGTTATAACCATTTTTCACTCCATGCAGTTTGTTTTTTTTTAGCTGAAATATGGTTTCACGAAATGGCAGGAAGCCCCATTCATCAGATTAAAAAAAAAAGGAAGAGGATTAAACAAGGCTGTCTTTGACATCCTGTCTGGTGACCTTACAGGACTTCCTGAATAGCTCCACGACTTCTGTGGGTGTCACAATCTGTTGTTGATGATGGGCAGCTCTTTGCGGACCTTCCTCAAGCTAACTCACGCGCAACCATAACGCAGCCGATGTTTGTTGTTTTGTTTTTTTTCTTGCAGAGAGGGAAGGAGGAGTTTAATTCAGTGAAATGATGCTTGAAATCCTGTTAAGCGAGGGATGTTCTTGTTGACACGTTCAGTTTTTCTGTCCCAGAGACTTGTGTGGCAAAACCACCGTTCCTCCCTCCACCTACTCCCCCACCCCCTCCCAGCCCCCTTTCTTTTCTTCCCATCCAAGGTATGCTGGGATCGCTATCTACCTGTCAATGTCTGTCTTACTGACGGAGCTGACTTGTTCCACACACACACACACAACCTAGCATCATCCATCAAATCTGTGAGGTTTTCCCTCCAAAGGTTTTCACCTTGTCGCCGATGTGACCAGGTGATGTGTGGTTATGTCCTCCTTGAGGGCTGCCATCCAGAGGTTTGTTCTGGTCAATGATCAGACACACCTGATCGATCACCTACCCTCCATGGCGGTGGTTTAAAAGAAGGAGAACCCAGGTGGTAGGGTGAAAAAAAAAATTGCATCCGTGTGTGCGTGTGTGTGTGTGTGTGTGTGTGTGTGTGTGTGTGTGTGTGTGTGTGTACGTGCGTGCATGCGTGTGTATGTGAATGAGGACGTGGGGATGAATGGAGACACAGACACCTACAGCAACACCGCCATGATGGGGTGGGGTGGGGTGTAAAATTAACAACAGCCGACAAACATCCCACATTAGGTCAGTCCCATTTTCGCAGCAACAGAAGAGAAAAGGTTGCATTTGACACCGGGATTGTGGGAGACAGGAGCGTGTAGGTCGCAGGGTCTTGGTCGGTGTCACCTGCCGTGATGGAGGGGAAAGGAGGACAAGGGGAAAGGACTGCAGTGTGGGGGGAAGAAAGGGGCAGGAGAAAAACTTAGAAGACAATAGGTTTGGGTTGGACCAGGCTGAAGAGGAATGCTGAGGGAAGTGAGTGGGAGCTGTGAACCACTTGTGGCGCCCCATCAACGATCAGCATGTCGTCAATTAGATCTGGAACAGTGAGGTCTACGATCTGAACATTCACTGCTCAGAGTCGGTCGAGAGAAAAGATAGATAGACGCAGAGGTTGAGAGATAAGGACAGACTACGAGAACTATGACTGGACTATCTCTCTCTCTCTCTCTCTCTATCTCTTCCTCAAAGAAAAGCACAACAAGGATCTTCTTCTTCTTCCTCGTTCGCCATCCCGTTAGATGAGCAGCCCGGTGTCCTCGATGAAGGCTGCCGTCCGTCGCAGCTCCTCCAGGGTGCCATACAGCTTGGCTTCCACTGCTGTTGGTGTTGGCCAGTACTTTCTCCTGGATGCTGCATACGTCGTACAGACTTGAAGGATGTGGTCAGTTGTCATTGGTCCCTCACTACAAGGGCACTCTCCACTCTGTCCAATGCCAAATTTTGTGTGCATGTGGTGGAGCAGGCGATTGTGTCCAGTCCTCAGGCGGAAGATCTTGACCTGTTCCCGTCGTCCCAGCAAATGGTATGTGTCTTCTGGGTTGTATTTGGGATGCAGGAGGCGCCATTTTATTCCTTGTTGTGCCTTGATGATTGTCTTAATTTCATCGTATGACACCAGGTTGTTAGCTGATGTGGTTATAGATGAAATTTTCGGCTTTCTTCGCCTTCGTCAGCAAAAGACCTCCTCCCCGAGTGCAAGCAGGTAACATAGTGAGGGAAGAGACGTAAATATTTCCATATGACGTAATAAAACAAATTACGCACTAGAATGATGCCTAACTCGACAGACCTGTCACAGATAATAACGCAATGAATTAATATATATATATTTTATATATATATATATATCACGAACAGTATAAAAATGTCCTTTAAAATCCAAAAGAGCTCAACCATTTAGGGAGCAACATGTTAAAAATATTTCTAAAATGAAGTGCTAAAATCAACAAGATCCTGACGAGAGCAAGAGGCAAGAGGCTCGAAAACAAGCTTGTTTGATTTTAGCACTTCATTTTAGAAATATTTTTAACATATATATATATATATATATATATTATATATATATATATTATATATTATATATTATATATCTCTGTGTGTGTGTGTGTGTGTGTGTGTGTGTTCGGCTTCATAGGCCTTCGTCAGCTATTGACCTGCTCCCTGAGTGCCAGCAGATAAGGTAGAGAGGGAAGAGACGCAAATCATTCATTGTGACGTAATAAAACAAATTACGTACCAAAAAAAAAAAAAAATGATGTATGGCTTGACAGATCTATTATAGAGAAATAAATATATCCCGTTTACCAGACTTAAGTCTCAAACTGGAGGATACTCGAGTAGGGATTGATTTCCACCATTCATTGTGTGGGGGTGCAAGAGGACAAAACTACCCGTACCCGTGAAATGTATTGATCTAAATCCACGGAGGATCATAAGATGGTTACCCGAAAAAAAAAAGAATTGTGGACGAAGTGGGAAAGGATGGCAGGACCAGCGAATAGAGGTGGAACAGCCACTTCAGTTCCATCGGGGGGGGGGGGGGGGGGGGGGGGGGGGGGGGGGGGGGGTTGTACATGGCGGGGTCCTGGTCAGTATCATCTGTTGTGTCAGTTATCATCATCTAATCTGTCAGTATTCTTTGTTACTTCTACAGGACACCAACGCGTCTACGAAATACTGTAACTGAAACCTTGAACCGGTTTGGGTCCGATAGTCCGACACTTCACGATTCCGACGTTTCGATAGTTCGACAAATCACGATTCCGACATTTCGACAATCCGACAATTTTGTCGGACCAACGAAACTTGTTTTGTAATGTTTTATTTTGTGCCAATAGTTCGACACATCACGATTTCGACGTTTCGATAGCCCGACATAATGATACACCGACACGGCACTCTATGTTCCCCCAGGTCTATGTTCCCCGGGACTATGTTGCCCCAGGTCCAATTAGTGCAACTATTGACGAGTTTGACCAGTGGTCAGTGGTGGTCAGTGCCACTGACCAGTGGTCATATTTGCCTATTTTCACCATTTGACTGCTAATTAGTGCAGTATGACTGGGTTGTGTGTCGGATTATCGAAACGAGTTGGAATTGTCGGAATCGTGGGATGTCGAACTATCGCTACTTTTTCTTATTGTGTCGGATTATCGAAACATCTGAACGTGGGGTGTCGGACGACCGATGTGTCGGACTATCGAAACGTCGGACTACCGGGCCCAGCCCCCTTGAACCCAACCAATGCGTAGACAGAAAAAAAGTAACTAATGATCTAATAATACTTTCCCTTTCATATCCGAACTGCAGACAGCTTTGATGTCCCTGTTGAATTGGTATTTCTTCAGATCAAACAGGCATTCTTTTGATGTCTGCAGATGGCATGTCAGTAGTTTCTGCCTGTGATTGACCCTCAAAAGAAAATTGAATGTCCAGAGGATATTGCTGGAAGCATTAAAAAAAAAAAACAACAACTAAAAATGGAAATCGCGTGTCTTTCAAAATGGTCGATTTCTAAGACATGATGAAAATTGCTTTTATGCTGACAGCGATCGAAGTGCAGACCAGATACTGTTGCTTGAATGATCTATTTTTCATTCTATCAAATTTGTCCAAATGTGACGATAATTTACGGTGGGAAGCACTGTGAGCCGTACCAAGTTATGACAAATTCATCTTTTGAGGCATTCATTGTCATCTGAGACTGAAATTAAGATCTCTGATGTAAAACCCATTCTGTTGTATGGCTCGAAGATGCTGGTTTTTCAGTCATCGAAAGAGTGCACACTGAAATATACAGAAAGATTTTAGGAGTTCATGAGGATGTTGAAAACAGCGGAGCAGCCGAAGAACGTGGTGCAATTCCCTTTTACATCAATGCTCACGAGTGTTTTATCAGGTTCTGTTATAGACTGACTTCTTTGTTCATTTTTTTTTCTCGGTAATAGGTCTGGTTAACGCATATTCATCACAACGGTACGTACTTCTGTGCATGCGAGACATATTTGATTATGTAAGTGTGCATGTCTGTATGTATCCGCTGTAGTAGAGAAATGGTTCTTTGCTTATGTTGATTTGTTTGTTTGTATTTATATACATAGTTCTCTAGATTCATTTTGCTGCGTGTATTCATAACATTGATGGATTATGTCATGTACAAAAGTATATGGATAGTATACATGCTTGCTCTTTTTGTAATGAATAAGATATGAAATGTACAACACAAGTGAGCACCACAGGTACAAAAAAAAAAAAGACCTAATACTCCACCAGCTGATGGGAATAGGTACACTTTGACCGAGAGGTCAGTGACACATTTATCACGTGCCATTAATTCCACCCTTTATCAGCAGGAACTTATCAGTGTTTATCTTTGTGAGGTTAGATCGCAATAAATCATGACCTCCAAAACTTCACTTTGTTGTGAATCAGATTCGATATTTTGCACTTCACTGCTGATTTCCTGACCATTTACCGAGAGAAAAAAAAAAAGCTTCTGAAATCAAAGGAACCGCCTTTCATCAGCACAAAGACGACTAGGGTTGAACGAGCTTCTGTTGATACCCCCTACCCCCATCCCTCCCTCCCTGTTGACGTTGCGGGACGTCCTGAATAGCCTGTCGTGCTCTGGGAGGTCTCGGTCTGTTTGTGATGATGAACGGCTGTTGGCAGACCCTATACAAGATGATTCATGCCCGACCGTCATACGACCGATGTTCTTCCATGGAGAGGAGAGAGAGAGAGAGAGAGAGAGAGAGAGAGAGAGAGAGAGAGAGAGAGAGAGAGAGAGAGAAGTGAATGCTTTCATGCCGAAGGCTTTTTTGAAATGCCATCAAACGAGGCATGTTCTCATTGACATGCTTGAGCATTCTCTTCCAGAAGTTTGTGTCATGCCCCCCGCCTCCCCCCCCCCTCCCCCCCCCCCCCCCTTTTCTCCCCCCGAACTCTTTTCTCAACTCTCCCGCCTCCCCATGCAATGAATCTGCAGGTCCTCTCTGTGGTCTACTGACTGGCTTCTCGTCAGAACTATACTGATCCACAACTAGATGTTCAGTGTATTGCGGAGTCTGCTTTCGTGGTTTACCATGTACCAGCCTAATTTTTATAACTTCTTGTTGATTGGACGCGCTTTAGATCTGACGTCACGTCCGCCTGAACAGAGGGTACCCCTGACTGATAACACTTCTTATAGGTCACACCCTCCAACGTTTTATCATAACTCTTCACTGTTTCTGCAGTGACTGAAGAAAAAAAAAGAAAAAAGGATTGCGTTTAGTATGGGGAATGTCGGAGAGAGAGGGGCGGTACATAAGAAGAGGCTCGATCACTGTCACCTTCCATGGTGGGGGTGAGGGGTGGGGGGTGGGGGGATGGGGGTGGGGGTGGGGGAGGGGGGTTTAAGTCTGGAGGGAAGGGAGTGTAGAGGAAAGGGGCGAAAGTGGGGGTCGGTTAGGTCTTGGTCTGGACGAGGCTGAAGATGAACGATGGAGGGAAGGGTGTGGGAGCAGTGAACCACTCATGGCGTCCTGTCAACGACTAAGAAAGAAATCGTCACATTTGTCTGGAACAATGGTGTGTGTGTGTGTGTGTGTGTGTGTGTGTGTTGTGTGTGTGTGTGTTTGTGTGTGTGTGTGTGTGTGTGTGTGGCGCGCGCGCGCGCGCGCGCGCGTGTGCGTGTGTGTGTATGTGTGTGTGGTGTGTGGAGAGAGAGAGTGAGAGAGAGAGTGTGTGTGTGTGTGTGTGTGTGTGTGTGTGTGTGTGTGAGAGAGAGAGAGAGAGAGAGAGAGAGGGGAGAGAGAGAGAGAGAGAGAGGGATCCGAATCTGAGCACCCTCTGCCCAGGAAATGCGATGAACCAGATGGAGACACACTGATGCTGCACAGTAAGGGCGGACTGACAGGGCTATGACGCACTCTCTGCAGCATGTACCCGTCTCTTGCCATTAACATCCCATGCTGGAGGCATGAGCAACGGACCCTTCTTCAGAGCGCAGATGTATTGGGTGGCCGGACACCCGTGAAGCGTTCTGACCCTTGACCACCATAGAAATTGTGGAGGCAGGGAAGAAGGGGGTGGGGGTGGGGGAGGCGGGTGGGTTGGAGATGGGAGTGGGAGTGGGTCAAGTCAGAAGCTCGTCACGCGTCAGGTGTCATGGGGGATGGAGGTGGGGAGTGTATGGCAGGCTGTTGGTCAACATAATCTGCCTTGTCAAAAAGCGATAAATTTCCCATAGCCTGTTGACCGTAGAGGCAGTGAACGGTCAGAGGTTTACTATGTCTGGGTCATGGTATAACAGAAGGTGAAGCGCACCCCCCCCCCCCTCTTCAGCCGCCTTTAACCTTCCATGAACGGAATCAGGTACTTCTTTACGGATGGGGGGGGGGGGGGGGGGGGGGGGGGGGGGGGGGGGGGGGGGGGGGGCACGGACAGGATTTCAAGCCAAAAACAAACAAACAAAAAAGAAAGAAAAATCCGACCCACGTCTGATTCAAAACTCACGCCCGACAGCAAATGCTCCTTCCATTTGATTATGGGTCCCTCCTCGCACTCTATCCTAATGTAACCTATCAGCACGTACCACCCTCTCCCTCAGCACACCACCACCAGAGGGCGCCACCATGTCTGAAACACACCACTTAGAACTGAAAACCCTGAATCCATTTCATACTACGCCGACCAAGTAGAGAAGACAAAAAGCGTGGTGCACCAAGATTCGAACTCGAAACCTTACACCTCATGGGTTGATGACAATGAATGGCACTGTGACTGAAAGGTCTCTGACCCGTTTTTCACGTGCTGTTAATCCGCCGTGATCAGCAACGAACTCATCAGATAAAACCAACATCAAGAGCCAGGAATGAGGTGGATCAGATTACATTGCATCAATGGGTACCCCATAGTGGTCGCGAATCAGATAACGACGTTTCGCACTTCACTGCTAATTCTTTAACCGTTTATCAACAAGAAAGAAAGACCTGGAAACCGACAGAAACGCTAGTCATAGCACAAAGACGGAGAGGGTTAAACAAACCTCTGTCAACGTCATCGCTGAAAAGCTTCACATGTGCGGTTAGGTCACAGTCTGTTGACGAAGATGAACAGGTTTGTGACAGACTTTGTTCAAGCTAACTCACGCGCAACCATGACACAGTGATGTTTTTTTTTTTTTTTTTGGGGGGGGGGGGGGGGGAAGGGGGGGGGGGGAAGAGGGGAGCGGGAGAGGGGCGGGAATGGGGGATGGGGAGGAAGGAATATAGTTTCAGTCCACGGACTTTTGAAACCCTGTCAAGCGAGGTGTGTTCACGTTGATATACAGCGGTGTATGGCAATCCTACCACCTCCTTCCACATCCCTCACCCCTACCCCAACCGCCCACCCCCTCGCATCCAAGACATCCGCAGTTCGCTCTCCATCGACCATTGTTTGGCTTTCCGCCACAGCTGAATTGTTTCACCGCGAAACGTCACGTCATCCGACTGCGGGGTCCACTATTGTGGCTTACCATCCAAAGTTTAGACATCATCGGCTGACTGGTCACCCTTGATCTGTCGTCACGTCCGCCTGCACTGCGCCTGCCTCAGAGTGATGTGCCCTTGATGGTGGTCCGCAGCTGTGTGTGTGTGTGTGTGTGTGTGTGTGTGTGTGTGTGTGTGTGTGTGTGAGAGAGAGAGAGAGAGAGGAGAGAGAGAGAGAGGAGAGAGAGTAGTTTCGAAAAAAAAACCAACGTCTGAAAACTGATATCAATTACCGAACCTGTCACGCAAGTGAACACAAAACTAATGATCGACATTGAGAAACAGCCTGACAGAATGCGAATGCGAATGTTTTATTCAGTTTAAGGCCACAGCCCCATACTGAAGGGGTATTCATACATGCATCATACAACATTCCTAATACATAACACAATGAAATCATGAAAAAATGTAGATATGTTACAAAACGCAGAGTACATTAAGCCATTACTGTCCGAATTCTCTTAATTTGCTTCGTAAATATACATGGCTAAATTCCAAAGTGTATTCTCATTCCTTGTTGACAGCAAGAGAATTAGCCTGAAATTACATGGTTCGGTGTAATATTTGGGTTGAATAAATTTTATTCTAAGATCTCTCAGTGCAGGCCAGCAAAACAAAAAATGTATTTCATCTTCTCTTGCTCTGTTACAAAGTCGACACATCAGTTCATTTTCAACAACATTACTATACTATACCTGAGGCGATGGCATGCGATATTAGACACGCCAAATCTAAATTTTGTCAGTGCACATTTGATAAATCTATTCATTTTTATCCCAATGTAAGGTTCTAAGCTGTGTGTCGATTTAAAAAGTTTATACTGAGCAAATCTATCACTATTATACATATGGTCCTGCCAGTCCTGCCACCTGCAATCTACAATCCTCTGTTTAAAACAATTCAGAAATTCTGATATATTTTCTACACCTTGGTTATCCCAAACAAAACCATATCCATATGAATTCAAACACTGTCGAACATGGGAAGCCCATGTTCTTTTACCATTATCATCTAAACTCAACAGCACCCTGTAACCTTTAAAGGGTATCCTATCGTCATTCATTCTTGTTAACTTGAGCCAATATTTTATACATTTCAAATAGGAATTTAAATAAATTGGATATCGTCCAAGTTCACCATAAAACCAGATCATTGGGCGTTCTACTGTCTACATTCAAAAAGCGCTTCAGCGCATACAGGTGAACTTTTTCAATTAAGGCACCTTTGTCAAAAGCCCATACTTCTGCACCATATTGTAAAATCGGCTGTACCTGTGAATCAAACAATGTTGTAAAAACACTGAACGAGTTACACTCTAACTTGTACAAAATATGAAGAATACTATTGACGCCTTTTTCGCTCTATTGACTATATCTTGACAAGCAAAACCAAAACTAAGTTTCGTTGTAAAATAAATACCAAGGTATTTGTAAGCATTAATCACATGTATTCTCTCACCTCCATAGGTCCATTTTTCAGTGCGGGCAAAATATCCTCCTTTACGAAATACAACATATTGGTCTTGTTCATATTAACATTTAGTTCTAGTCTACCTGCTGCAGAATACAAATTATTTAGTTGTCTCTGGAGACCAACCACTGATACTGAAATTGAAATAATATCATCGGCAAAAAGCAGCTCAAACAATTCTAAAAGATCAAAAGTGACTCCATGACGGCCATTTTCAATTATTTCTAAGGCTAACTCATTAATA
>CM065743.1:26572911-26575411 GCA_033310375.1 Conus canariensis
AAATGTTTTACTTCTGTCCAAACTTCATCAGTTTGGCGATCTATCTATCTATCTATCTATCTATCCATCCATCCATCCATCCATCCATCCATCCATGTATGTATGTATGTATGTATGTATGTATGTATGTATGTATGTATGTATGTATGGTATGGATGGATGGATGGATGGATGGATGGATGGATGGTGGATGGATGGATGGACGGACGTATGTATGTATGTTGTACGTACGTACGTACGTACGTACGTACGTACGTATGAATGTATGTATGTATGTATGTATGTATGTTATGTATGTATGTATGTATGTATGTATCTATGTATCTATGTATGTATCTATCCATCCATCTATCTGTCTATTAATCTATCTATATATCTATCTATAATGTACTCTACCGCAATCTATTTATCGACAATCTGTCTGTAGTGTAATGTAGTGTGATGCAATGTAAAGTAATGTAATTAACGAAGTGTAATGCAGTTTAATCGACTTTTTGAAACGTCCAAAACACAATGATAATGATGAACAGTGGCGAGATTTCCCATAGTGATTCCAGGACGAATATTCCCCACAGTGATTCCAGGACGAATATTCCCCATAATGATTCCAGGACGAATATTTCCCATAGTGATTCCAGGACGAAGATTTCCCATAATGATTCCAGGACGAAGATTCCCCACAGTGATTCCAGGACGAAGATTTTCCATAGTGATTCCAGGACGAAGATTTCCCACAGTGATTCCAGGACGAAGATTTCCCATAATGATTCCAGGACGAAGATTTCCCATAGTGATTCCTTGACGAAGATTTTCAGGTATTCAGTGAGGCAAAAGCACGTGATGTTCATCGTAAGCGTTTGGGCGAGATCTGAAAGTTTTCTTTTCTTTTTTTTTTTTTGTTGTCTTTCTTTCTTTTGTTTCTTTTTTTGTTTCTTTTTTTTTTTTTTTTTTAAAGTGAAATGGCCGATTTTGTCCACAGCCATATCGTGTAATGACTGATCGAATCAGCGTTTTTATGAAGCAACACACATTTCCAGTCATTTCACCGAATTATTGATTTCGTAGACCAGATGTGACTGACAAAACGCCATTATTGTAGAGAGCAGCTCTGTAGGTCGTACATAAGTAGCCTTTGTTTAAATACAGTCATGGACACCTGATCCAATCATCAGGAAAAGTGCAGTCCAAGAAGAAAGCAAGAAGGCGAACGCTGAACAGAGATATTTTTAATGCCGTTGTGTTGAATCTAGGATATTGTGTTGAACAGATCTGTCTTGTATCATATTGCAGAGAAACATTCAGTTATCTTCTGTGTTGTATCGTATGCCATTATATACTGATTTATTGTATCGTACCATGTGTTAAGATATTTTTGTAAGAAAATAAAACGACAGTTATTCATGTGAAGCTGCAAAGATATTTGATGAGACATTAGGATGAAAGGTTTTTTTTTTTTTTTCCACCAGTAGTCTTACAATATGTCTTTAGAACTCCTAGGATCTTTGCTAAGGTAAACTGGTGCCACGGCTATCTTAAGACTGCCAAAGAATCTGCCAGTGCAGGGTTCAGAATAAATGATTGGGAACTGACACACTTTTTTTGTTACTGTTGTTGTTGTTGTTGTTGTTCCTGGGTGACTTCTGCCGTTGCGGAGTCGGCAAGTCTGGAGTTAATTGTCCCCTTGTTGCCAGCGCTCAGTACTTCTGACACACATATGTAAACAAAGCGAGTCTAAGTAATTACCTGGTTTGGGTTGTGTGTGTGTGTGTGTGTGTGTGTGTGTGTGTGTGTGTGTGTGTGTGTGCGCGTGCGTGCATGCGTGCGTGCGTGCGTGCGTGCGTGTGTGTGTGTGTGTGTGTGTGTGTGTGTGTGTGCGTTCGTGTGTGTGTGTGTGTGTGTGTGTGTGTGTGTGTGCGTGTGTGTCTGTGTCTCTGTGTCTGCATGTATTGTGAAGTCTAACTCTGGCATTTTCTCAGCAATGACTGGTGCCAGCACTATCAAACTTGGCAGAACTACAAACATTGTTAAGTCCTTTCCAGCCATTGTCAGCATGCAGTTGTCACTCTATGGTACTAGCTGTTAATCTTGCATTGATATTTTCAGTCATTTATTAATTCATTTATCCTTCAGCTGTGAATTGTGCGAGGTGTAGTTTCAAAACAGTGGTGTAGTGTAGATGAACTCATCTGCACGCATTTTTGTTCGAAGGTCATGGAAAACGATCGTATATCCCTAATGACAAAATAGGTGGTATTTATCCGCCATCCCTTCCTCCAATACACCCCCCCCACCCCACCCCCACCCCCCAGCTCAATTCCCTCTTAAAGACTGCTGAAGAGTCATACAATGTAGGGTATATATTACTGCGAGGATCTTGGTAAAGACACCACGGAGGAATAGACGGTTTTATGTTCCTACTGTCGAAGACTATGAAGAAGTTAAACAGCATGGGTTCTGTGAAATCGCCATGGTTTAGCTTATTGTGAAATAGTTGTGGCCT
>CM065743.1:26580411-26590411 GCA_033310375.1 Conus canariensis
CTCTCCTGACACCCCTACCCCCCTCCCCTTCCCCCTCCACCCTTCTTTTTTTAAGTTTTAACCGACGCATTTGGCCTGTAAGGCGCTCCGGGGTGAAAAGACAAACTCTGTAATTAAGAAAAAAAAAAAGAAAAAAAAGAAAAAAAAGGAAAGAAAAGAAAAGAAAGACCGTTGACTTGCGGATTTAGACTCACGAAAACAAATCTCGGTAAGTCATTTTCTATATGACGGAAGAATTGTTGGTACACACTTGTATAAGGCAAAACTATTTCGTTTTTGTTAATTTTTGAAATTTTTTTTTTTTTTTTTTTTTTTTTGGGGGGGGGGTATTTTTTTATTTTTATTTTTTGGCCTGTGATGGCGTCTTCCTATTCTCCTTGCTGCCTTTCGCTGTTTGTCCTGTGGGGCCTTTGTATTAGGAAGAAGTCAATCATGTACATCTCAGCAGTTGAACGGTGTAAAGTAAACAAGCGGGAGAGTGGAGAAGGGATGGGGTGGGTGGAGGTGTCACTCCATGAACACCGAACAGAGCGCCAGTCAAAATTCGTCAAAGACATTAAGGCTCCTAAGTTTAGCGTTGCTTCTCATTAGGACTGTATCGCACGTTAAAGATACCAAGCCAATGTCTTCAACATTTCACACCTTCCGCGTGATCCGCTGCGCCTTAACAGTTGAGGTGGACAATGAAATACACACCACTGGACCACAGGAAACATCCGTACAATTGAAATACCCTCCACGTTGTTGAACGATACCCCAAACTTGTCCATGACAGATGTAAAACCATTTGTCGGTGATGTTGAACAAGGATTCTTCACACTACGCTTCAGTCTCTCTAACGCCTCGAACGGTGATAAAAATGTCGCGAACAATGAGCTACGAGTTACGTTACTTCTTCAGTGCGGGAAGGTAGAATTCTACAGCGACGTGTGAGATGATTAACCCACGTCCCCAACCCACCCCACCCCTTCCCCTCCCCCCTGTTCTCATCTCTTTTCCTCCCATCAAGTGGGGGTGTATGGTATTTCATGTCAGTAGAACACGAATCAGATTTCAGGAGGTTGGACCTGCGAAGTCTGAAGACGATATCCCAGCATATCATCCCCACTACCCCCCCCCTCTCTCCTCTCTCTCTCTCTCTCTCTCTCTCTCTCTCTTCTCTCTCTATGCCCCCTCAACCCCCCACCCCTTCCCCCTATTCTGCGCGCCCGGAACATCCCCACTCCCTCTTCTTCCTGTCGGTTCAAAAGGTGTACTTGGTATTTCTCGCCCTAATAAACAGAATCAGATTGAAAAGGTCCAGGCCTCCCACAGTTTGAATGTAATACTTCATCGTTTGTTGGAAATGAAATAAGACAATGCTTATACGCCCCTTTCGGTCACGTCTTTATAAACCTCAGTAAGCATGATCTATCTTCGGTACCACACACACACACACACATACACACACACACACACACACACACACACACACCACACACACACACACACACACATACACACACACGCACGCACGCACACACGCACGCACGCACCCACCCACTTACCCCCCCCCCCCCTCTCCCTACGTATACACACATACACACGTTACTCTAGCAGTTGCGCGTGCTTACATTCAACTGTTTTGCGTTTCTCTTGGTCATGTTCTGGCGTGTTTACTCACCGTGACCCTTTGCAGCCCGCAGGTATTTTTTGTGCTTCATGTCGTGTTCCTGCTCCAATGTTTATAGGTGAATTGCGAGTGTCAATGTTGTTGTGACTGTATTACCAGCACAATGGTCTGTGAACAAAAACCTCAGATTTAGTTTTATTCTATACGCTTCAACTCTGGCCTAATGATAATGAATCTGTCGATACAGCCCAGGTTTCAATTAGTCTTACAGGCATTAGAGAGAGAGAGAGAGGAGAGAGAGAGAGAGAGAGAGAGAGAGAGAGAGAGAGAGAGAGAGAGAAAGAGGAGGGGGGTAAGGTAAGGTAATGTTGCTTAGAGAGAGAGAGAGAGAGAGAGAGAGAGAGAGAGAGAGAGGTAAGGTAAGGTAAGGTAAGGTAAGGTAAGGTAAGGTAAGGTAAGGTAATGTTGCTCATAACCCCAGCCGATCGCAAAGGGCCATATCAGGGCTGTCACAGAGTTTGAAAGAGAGAGAGAGAGAGAGAGAGAGAGAGAGGTAAGGTAAGGTAAGGTAAGGTAATGTTGCTCATAACCCCAGCCGATCGCAAAGGGCCATATCAGGGCTGTCACAGAGTTTGAAAGAGAGAGAGAGAGAGAGAGAGAGAGAGAGAGAGAGAGAGGTAAGGTAAGGTAAGGTAAGGTAAGGTAATGTTGCTCATAACCCCAGCCGATCGCAAAGGGCCATATCAGGGCTGTCACAGAGTTTGAAAGAGAGAGAGAGAGAGAGAGGAGAAGAGAGAGAGAGAGAGAGAGAGAGAGGGAAGGAGGAAGAGAGAGTCAAAATGATTTATTGTTTAGGCATTTAGCCCATGGAAATGAGAATGGGGGTGGGGGGTGGGGGGTGGGAGGGTCAGGCTATTTACATGAACTTTATAAGAACTAACATCAGCACACTAAACTGAACATACAGTGACAAGGTAACCATGTCACGCAATGCACACGCTGTCCAGTTTATCCCGTGCAACACCACACAGTGAACATACAGTGACAGGGTAACCATGTCACGCAATGCACACGCTGTCCAGTTTATCCCGTGCAACACCACACAGTGACAGGGTAACCATGTCACGCAATGCACACGCTGTCCAGTTTATCCCGTGCAACACCACACAGTGAACATACAGTGACAGGGTAACCATGTCACGCAGTGCACACACTGTGCCGTTTATCCCGTGCAACACCACACAGTGACAGGGTAACCATGTCACGCAGTGCACACACTGTGCCGTTTATCCCGTGCAACACCATACAGTGAACATACAGTGACAGGGTAACCATGTCACGCAGTGCACACACTGTGCCGTTTATCCCGTGCAACACCACACAGTGACAGGGTAACCATGTCACGCAGTGCACACACTGTGCCGTTTATCCCGTGCAACACCACACAGTGACATGGTAACCATGTCACGCAGTGCACACACTGTGCCGTTTATCCCGTGCAACACCACACAGTGACAGGGTAACCATGTCACGCAGTGCACACACTGTGCCGTTTATCCCGTGCAACACCGCACAGTGAACATACAGTGACAGGGTAACCATGTCACGCAATGCACGCACTGTGCCGTTTATCCCGTGCAACACCACACAGTGAACATACAGTGACAGGGTAACCATGTCACGCAGTGCACACACTGTGCCGTTTATCCCGTGCAACACCACACAGTGACAGGGTAACCATGTCACGCAGTGCACACACTGTGCCGTTTATCCCGTGCAACACCACACAGTGACAGGGTAACCATGTCACGCAGTGCACACACTGTGCCGTTTATCCCGTGCAACACCGCACAGTGAACATACAGTGACAGGGTAACCATGTCACGCAGTGCATACACTGTGCCTTTTATCCCGTGCAACACCACACAGTGACAGGGTAACCATGTCACGCAGTGCACACACTGTGCCGTTTATCCCGTGCAACACCACACAGTGACAGGGTAACCATGTCACGCAGTGCACACACTGTGCCGTTTATCCCGTGCAACACCACACAGTGAACAGGAGATCCACAGCAACACAACGTGCACGTCTAACATCAAAAAAAAAAAAAAAAAAAAAAAAAAAAAAAAGGGGGGGGGGGGAGAAAATAGGGAAGGGAGGGGGTAATGGGGGCAGGGCTGCAAGGTCCGGAAGGAGGGGAAGGGGGGAATGGGTGGGGAGGGCAGACGGGTTCAGAGTCACATGCACTTCATACACACACGCACGAACGCAAGTGCACACGCGCGCTCACACACACATGCATGCACATACATACATCATACAACACACACACACACACACACACACACATACACACATGCGCTCGCACACACACACGGGCCCGTGCCCACACACCCATACACACACATGTGTACACTCACCACACACTCCTACCATGATGATAATGGCACAACCAGTGTTAGGCACCCCACTCAAGGTCTGACCAGCGCGTTGGGCTAATGCGTAGGTCAGACATCTGCTAAATCGTAGCGCCGACACCCTCTTCTTACATTCTGTCATCGTAGTCATTAATTCATTTATCCATCAGCTTTAAATCATGCGCAATGTGGTCTCAAAACGTAGCAGATGTGGTGTAGCGTATATGGACTAGTCCGCACGCAGTGACTCCTCCTTGATGAAACTGAAACTGAAACTGATCTGCTGCTGGGGCTGTCTTCGGTTGGATGACAAGCACCACCCTGCTGTCTCCTTCTCCGGTGATGTTCCAGGAGGTCATGTGGTTGTGCTTTAAGCAGGGCTTCCAGAGTGGCTTCCAGTGTTGCAGGCAATGCGACAACAGGCATGGTGCTGACATTCAGTGGTATTCAATGCCAAACTATCACAGAGTGAAAACCTTCCTGCCCAGACTTCAAGGGGAGATCACCTGCGAACCAGAGAGAGAAGAGAGAGAGAGAGAGAGAGAGAGAGAGAGAGAGAGAGAGAGAGAGACTTTATTTGCAAGAGCTTTTCGCAACATTAACGCCAGTGGGTGCAACTGACCATTTAATAGCCACACACACACACACACACACACACACACACACACACACACACACACACTTATTCACACACACACACACACACACACACACACACACACACACACACACACACACACACCACGCACGCACGCACGCACGCACACACACACGCACGCACGCACGCACACACACACACACACACACACACACACACACACACACACACATATGATGATGATGATGAAGAGGATGATGATGACGATGATGATGATGATGATGATGATGATGACGACGACGATGACCCTAATGATGACGATTCATCACAGATTGTCTCCCTGGTTACAGATGACGTCACAGTGACGAACGTGTTCCCCAAGAATGGCGGTACGGGTGGCCAAACCTTGATTACCATTTTTGGAGAAAGTAAGTATTCTATCTGCCTGTCTGTCCGTCTCTCTGTCTGTCAGTCTGTCTGTCCGTCTGTCTCTCTGTCTCTGTCTGTCTGTCTGCCTCTCTGTCGTTCTGTTAATCTCTGCTTCTGTCTCTGTCTCTGTTTCTGTCTGTCTGTCTGTCTGTGTCTGTGTCTCTGTCTGTGTCTGTCTCTCTCTCACTGTCGTTTTGTCAATCTCTGCTTCTGTCTGTGTCTCTGTCTGTCTGTCTGTCTCTGTCTGTTTTCTCTCTCTCTCTCTCTCTCTCTCTCTCTCTCTCTCTCTCTCTCTCTCTCTTTTTTTTTTTTTTTGTCTTCTGTCTGCCTGTCTTTCCATCTGTCTGTTTTTGTCCTCTGTCCCTGTCTGTCTGTTTTTGTCTCCTCTCTCCTCTCTCTCTCTCTCTCTCTCTCTCTCTCTCTCCCCTCTCTCTCTCTCTCTCTGTGCGTTCGTTTGTACTACTACTACTACTACTACTACTACTACTACTACTACTGCTATCCCCACTACTA
Organism: Conus canariensis; assembly: GCA_033310375.1. NCBI lineage: Eukaryota > Metazoa > Mollusca > Gastropoda > Neogastropoda > Conidae > Conus > Conus canariensis. The sequence goes on from CM065743.1 coordinate 26,585,984, forward strand.
CTGTCACTTTGTTCTTATTGCAGTTGTTTCCTCGTTATTGTCGTTGTCGTTGCTATTGATGTCACCGTCAATATCATTTTAAATGCAAATTTCTCGTTGAGATTGTCATCATTGTTATCCTTAATGACTTTGGGGGAGGAGGAGCGGGTCTTTGTTACGGTTGTAGTTGTGTCTTTGTTGTAGTGGTTGTTGTTCCTCTTCTTACCACTGTCATTGTTGTTGTTGCTGTGGTTGCTGCTGCTGCTGCTGCTGCTGCTGCTGTTGTTGTTGTCATGGTAGAAGTGGTTACCGCAGCGATTGTTTCTGGCGTGGAAGTTACTGTTCTTATTGTTGCTGCTGTTGTTATTGTTGTGATTGTTGTTGTTTTCGTTGTGGCTGTTTCTGGCATGGAAGTTGTTGTTATCATTGCTATTGTTGTTGTCATCGTTGTGATTGTTGTTGTTGTTATAGTTGTGATTGCTGTTGTTGTTGTTGTTGTTATCGTTGTGATCGTTTCTGGCGTGGAAGTTGTTGTTCTTATTGTTATTGTTGTTGTTGTTATCGTTGTGGTTGTTCCTGACGTGGAAGTTATTCTTCTTGTTATTGTTGTTGATATTGTTGTGATCGTTTCTGGCGTGGAAGTTGTTATCATTGTTATTGTTGTTGCTCTTATTGTTGTGATCGTTTCTGGCGTGGAAGTTGTTGTTATCATTGTTATTGTTGTTGTTGTTGTTGCTGCTGTTATTGTTGTGATTGTTCCTGACGTGGACGTTATTCTTTTTGTTATTGTTGTTGTTATTATTGTTATTGTTGTTGTTGTTGCAGCTGTCATTGTTGTGATTGTTCCTGACGTGGACGTTATTCTCCTTGTTATTGTTGTTGTTATCATTGTTATTGTTGTTGTTATCGTTGTGATCGTTTCTGGCGTGGAAGTTGTTGTTCTTATTGTTATCATTGTTATTGTTGTTTTTGTTATTGTTGTAACTGTTTCTGGCGTGGAAGTTGTTGTTCTTATTGTTATCATTGTTATTGTTATTGTTGTTATCGTTGTGATTGTTCTTGGCGTGGAAGTCGTTCTTATTGTTGTCATTGTTATTGTTGTTATCGCTGTGATTGTTCTTGGCGTGGAAGTTGTTCTTATTGTTATCGTTGTTATTGTTATTGTTGTTATCGTTGTGATCGGTTCTGGCGTGGAAGAAGTTGTTGTCCTTTCTGTTGTTGCTCGTCATCATCATCATCATGACATCCGCCCCCCCCCCCCCCCCCCACACACACAAACTTAACCACACCCTCACCCCTCTGCCCACCCTCCCTTCCGCCCGCCTCTGCTCTTTTCCTTCCTCCCCTACCCCCCCCCCCCCTACCCCCTGCTGCCTGTGTGGTGGACAGACTTCTCGGACGGCTACAGCCTGACGGACGACAGCAATGCCGGCCCTCGTGTCCAGCTGCAGGCTGACCAGGGGGACGAGCAGTTCGACTGTCCGCTGCACGAGAACGGCATCACGGCCACTACCGTCACGTGTCGCACAGGGTGACCCACCGACTCGCTGTCTGTCTGTCTTTCTGTCCGTCATCCTCTCTGTCCGTCTGTCCGTCTCTGTCTGATGGTCTGCTGTTGCTCTCTCTCTCTCTCTCTCTCCCTCTCTCTCTTCTCTCTCCGGGGGTGAGCTGTCGTCATCCAAGAGGAGAAGACGCGTTTTCTTCGGCTGTGCGATTAATTAACGTTTTCAGTTAATTTATCCAGTTTTCATCTGTACAGTCTTTCAGATCAGTGACAGTATCAACATGCCATCAGCAGCCCTCGATTTCAGAGGTCGGTGTGGCGGATTCGTCGCAGTCTTTATTAGTTTTATGGCAAGAAGAGCCAGGTTTAAGATGTCCATGTCGGTGCGCGTGTTAAATGTACACACCCGTGTCACCGGTGTCATGGTAGGCTTGGTCCTCACCGCCTTTTTCTTCAGTGATCTTCTGCTCCGATGCGGCGACGTGGAGACGAACCCCGGGCCAAAGTCGTCCAGCTCCAGCTCCACGAAGCAGTCCCGCCTGGCTCGTGATGGCTCTGTACGCCGAGCAAGTACGGACTCTTCCATGACACCTGACCCTGACCAAGCTCCAAGTAAACCCGAACCCACGAACCGTGACATCATGGCTGCCCTGAACTCGAGAAGCGACCAGATGGACGCCAAGCTGGACGCAGTCAAGCAGGAAGTCCATGATCTGAGGGAGGACTACGCGACCCTTCACAGTGAGATGAGGGAGCTGAAGACAGAGGTGACAGAGCTACGGAAAGATAACGGGGATCTGCAGAAGAGCAACAACGACCTGCGTGAAAAGCTGGAAGATTGCGAGAGGCGTATAGACGACCTTGAGGGCCGTTCTAAGCGCAACAACCTGATTTTCTACGGTCTGCCCCGGAGAGACGGCGAAACCAACGCAGACTGTGAGGGCTTGGTGCAGGATCTTCTGACGGAGAAGCTGGATTTGACTGACGATGTGGAGTTTGACCGTGTGCACCGACTGAGTTCCAGACCTGACTCCCCAGTGATCGCCCGATGTGCCTTTTACAAGCAAAAGGTGAAGATTCTTAAAGCTAAGGGTAAGCTGAAAGGTTCAGACGTATTTATTGGGGAAGACTTTTCAAAAGGGGTCAGGGACATTCGTCGAAGGCTGACTCCACACTTGAAACGCGCTAAGCAAGACGGGAAAAGAGGCACGATGGTGTACAATTACCTTTTGATTGACGGTAAGAAGTTCTCCATCGACGCTCGTGACAGGCTCGTAGAACTTAAATAGGAAACCGGCCGGCCCTATTTTGATGTTCATAAAATTGATTCCTGTGAGGGAACATTTTCAAAAGCGACACCGGTATCACCGTCCAGTGCAGCCCAGAATGACACTCAACGTGCACGTGATTTTGATGTTGATGGCAGTGAGAGTGTTTACCTGGATGACGAAGACTCCCTGTGTGTTTCAACTTCTGTGTGTGCTTCTGTGATTGATCGCTGTGAACACAGGCGCTTGGAAGATGTAACTAGCCATAAACATGACAAAAGTAGATCGTTATCTTTCCTGCATTGGAATGTCAATGGTTTACTATCAAAATTACAAGACAATGACTTTGTTAACTTTCTTCGGTCCTTCGATTTCATTTGTTTAGTAGAAACATTTACTGATGAATTTAAATCTGATGTATTCTCTGCGTACAAATTGTTTTGTTTACCTGCGATAAAACTGACGATTAAAGGGAGACGATCTGGTGGAATTTTGTGTCTAGTTAAGAATATGTATGCGTCTTATGTCAAACAAGTTGAAATAAAATCTAATATTTTTGGTGCACTTATTATTAATAAAACATTGTTTGGTGTAGACAAAGATGTATTGTATGTATACTCATATGTGCCTCCAGAAGGCTCCCCTTATTATACATATTTTGACTCTGAAAATGGAATTGCATTATTGGAAGACTATTTGTCCAGTTGTTTACTAGTTTACAAAGATGCATACGTATTGTTGTGCGGGGATTTGAACAGTAGAACGGGTAATGTTTCACATTATTGTCAAGGAGTATCAAGTACTTTCGATTTTCAACATGCAAGTCATCCAATCAACGCTAATCGATTATCTGAGGATTCTGTACTGAATAATTACGGCAAAATGATGTTGAATATGTGTACTGCACTGGATTTGTGTATTCTTAATGGTATGTGTCATGGCGACCGTCAAGGTTGCTACACGTACGTTTCAGACCATGGATGCAGTGTAAATGATTACTTTGTTATGTCGTGTGATTTGCTTGCATTATTATGTGATTCATGTGAGTTACGAGTGTCTGAGAGATTCGATTCGGATCATATGCCTGTGGAATTTCATTTGAGTTACGGCAGAGGTAATGTCAACTCGGAGATAAGTCCTGAACACAGTTTTACATTGGAAAGGTTTATATGGAATGAAGACCGTGCTGATGTGTTTATGAGTAATATTTCCACGCAACAGACTCAAGAAAAAATCAGATATGCAGTTAGTGTTATTGATGTCAATGTAAATGAGGCGTTGAATGTTTTCAACACCTGCATCAAAGATGCAGCACAGTGTATGAAGAAAGAAATAAGAATTAATAATTCGAAATCAAAAGATTGGTTTGATTCTGAATGTCATGACAATAAAAAGAAAGTCCGAAATTTATTTAGAAAATTTAAACGTACGCATGACGACAAAGATCGTGATTTCTATTGTAGGGCAAGACGCGAGTACAAACACTTGCAAAGGATTAAAAGGAAGCAATTTAACAACGCATTGCTGACAGAACTAATTGCATCTATGGAAAATCAGAAAGAATTTTGGAAGAATGTACATCGAATTTCATTAAAAAGAAAACAACCAGTGAACAGCATCAGTATTGAAACCTGGTACGAACATTTTAAGTCACTTCTAACGAAAGACGTAGATCCT
>CM065743.1:26612911-26617911 GCA_033310375.1 Conus canariensis
CACACACACATCACACACCACAGATCCACACCACATATTCACACAAACCACCACAGATCCCACGACCACATATTCACACCACAGATCCACACCACAGATTCCACACAACCACAGATTCACACCACAGATCCACACACAGATCCACACCACAGATCATTACACCACAGATCCACACCACAGATCCACACCACAGATTCACACCACATATTCACACCACAGATCCACACCACAGATTCACACCACAGATCCACACCACAGATCCACACCACAGATTCACACCACACATTCACACCACATATCCACACCACAGATCCACACCACAGATCCACACTACAGATCCACACCTCATATCTGCACCACATATCCACACCACAGATCCACATCTAAGATTCACACCACAGATCCACATCAAAGATCCACACCACAGATCCTCATTACAGATCCACACCTCAGATCCTCATTACAGATCCACACCAAAGATCCTCATCACAGATCAGCACCTCAGATCCACATCACATATGCACACCACATATCCACACCACAGATCCACACCACATATCCTCATCACAGATCCTCATCACAGATGCACACCACAGATCCACACCACAGATTCACACCACAGATTCACACCACAGATCCTCACCACAGATCCACACCACAGATCCTCATCACAGATCCACACCACAGATTCACACCACAGATTCACACCACAGATCCACACCACATATTCTCACCACAGATCCACACCACATATTCTCACCACAGATCCACACCTCAGATTTACACCACAGATCCACTCTACAGATCCACACCTCAGATCCACATCACAGATCCACACACAGATCCACATAAAAGATCCACATCACAGATCCACACCACAGATCCACACCACAGATCCACATAAAATATCCACATAAAAGATCCACACCACAGATCCACATCACAGATCCACACCACAGATCCACATCACAGATCCACTCCACAGATCCACATCACAGATCCATATTACAGATCCACTCCACAGATCCACACCAAAACCGCGTGGGTTCTCCTTGGGTCCCGTTCCACCATTCCTCTAAGTCTGGTTAAATCAGTTCAATTTTTTGTTGTTGTTGTTGTAATCTTGCTAGCAGACAAAGATTGAAACAAAGAGGAGTGATAATATAGCCCCGTTGACGGCAGTTACTAACAAAGGTATGAAAATCAGTTCAATAATTTTTACATAATTTATGCAGGCAGATGAACAAAGAAAGAAACAAACGAGAGTGAGAATTAATAGCCTCTTTGACGAAAGTCACAACAAAGATCTCAAAATGGCTTCAACCATTTTTTTGCGTACCCTTGATATTATAGCCTCTTTGACGACAGTAACACAAAAAAAAAAACAACAACACACACATCAAAATGGGTTCCATACGTTTTCGCATAGTCTTGCAAGCCGACGAACAAAAAAAACAAAAAAAAAACAAAGAAGAGTGATGATATAACTTCTGTGACAGAAGTAGTGACAAAAGATGAAAAAAAAAAAAAAAAAAGATCATTGTCTTCGCCTTCTCGTAAGATGGATTTTCCTAACTGCACATTGAAAGCGCTGACCCCTGCATGTGGATCTGATTGGCCCTGTGTCTACCTCCTGTTCGCGGGTTGGCTGTTTCACCACACGCTTCTCAGCTGATGGTGTCACACGTGGATCTGATTGGCCCTGTGTCTACCTCCTGTTCGCGGGTTGGCTGTTTCACCACACGCTTCTCAGCTGATGGTGTCACACGTGGATCTGATTGGCCCTGTGTCTACCTCCTGTTCGCGGGTTGGCTGTTTCACCACACGCTTCTCAGCTGATGGTGTCACACGTGGATCTGATTGGCCCTGTGTCTACCTCCTGTTCGCGGGTTGGCTGTTTCACCACACGCTTCTCAGCTGATGGTGTCACACGTGGATCTGATTGGCCCTGTGTCTACCTCCTGTTCGCGGGTTGGCTGTTTCACCACACGCTTCTCAGTGATGGTGTCACACGTGGATCTGATTGGCCCTGTGTCTACCTCCTGTTCGCGGGTTGGCTGTTTCACCACACGCTTCTCAGCTGATGGTGTCACACGTGGATCTGATTGGCCCTGTGTCTACCTCCTGTTCGCGGGTTGGCTGTTTCACCACACGCTTCTCAGCTGATGGTGTCACACGTGGATCTGATTGGCCCTGTGTCTACCTCCTGTTCGCGGGTTGGCTGTTTCACCACACGCTTCTCAGCTGATGGTGTCACACGTGGATCTGATTGGCCCTGTGTCTACCTCCTGTTCGCGGGTTGGCTGTTTCAACACACACTTCTCAGCTGTCAATTTTGAAGCGCACACACGCCGGTTCACGGGTGGGCAAGGGTGTGTACGTTCAGGCAAGTGGCCGCCCTCACCGAAGAGCGGACAAGACGAAGCTGGCATACTTGGTAACCTGCGAGGGCAGCTCAGCTAACTGAACATTCCTCTGGTGCTAGGAAGTGATTAGTTATCCGCGCAAGCGAACGGGGCTCCGACAAAATGGGGTCAGGGGAAAACGAGTTGGGGACGGGGGTGGGGGGTGGGGGGTGGGGATGGAGAGGGAGGGGTGGTGGTGGTGGTGGGGGGGGGGATGCTGATCCTTACCAACTTTGCATCATTGGTAGCAACAACAACAAACCACCACCAACAACAGCAACAACAACAGCAACAGCAAACAACAACAAAACAACATCATCATCAACAACAACAACAACAGCAACAACAACAACAGCAACAAACAACAACAGCAACAACAGCAACAACAACAACAACAGCAGCAACAACAACAACAACAGCAACAACAACAACAAAACAACATCAACAACAACTGCGCGGTGCAGGTACCCGATGGAAGTGCTGTCGGGTCGCGATGGAGACTCAGAGGTCAAGGTCGACCTCCTGCTGTACAACACGACCCTGGTGGCGTCACAGACAGGTCTTGTGGACGCAGAGGTGCAGAGGATAACCGTTGACTCGGTCGCCGTCAAGGAAAAGCAGGTCTGTATGTAGTGTGTTCAGTTCTTCGTAGCTCAGATGATGATGATGATTATAAAAGCAGGTCTATATAGTTAGTGTGTTCAGTTTATTGTAGCTCAGATTTTTATGATTATCATCATATTATTATTATTATTATATATTATATTATTATTATAAAACAGATCTGTAATTAGTATGTTCAGTTTATCGTTGCTCAGATTTTCATCATTATCATTATTATTATCATTATTACCATCATCATCATTATAATTACTATCATTACTATTATCAATATTGATACTTACATAGCACCTTTCCTCGGCTGGAGACCAAGCTCTAAGCGCTTTACAAACCACACTCGTTTTCACAACGGGCTGCCTACATGGGTAGTGCCGACTGAAGAGCTGCCAGCTGGCGCTTCATTCAGTCGTTTCCCATGTCATCCAGTCAATTTTGTTCAATACCATTCACTCAATTTCCTTACTTCCTTCATTCTTTCCATTTCTCACGCAGGGTGCATGCTATGTGTAACGTATCATCCATACCAACGGCCCAACTGGCCTTCTCTTCCGAAAGTTGGTGATAGGATTTTACATACGTGCAAGGTGTTTTGCGTGCGTCCACACACGGAACTTCGGTTTATAGTCTCATTCGAAGGACTGTATGGGAAATGGAGTCAGAACCACTGAAAACTCCGAGGGAAAAATCCCTCTGTACCGAAACGGCCCGGCGGAGATTCGAACCCGGAATCCCAGCAACACCAAGATTACGAGTCCGGCGCTCTACCACTGAGCTATTCCGGCCCCCAGATGACCGCACAGGGCAAAGTAAGCACATCCACCTCCCCACATTCCATCCCCACCCCTTTTCTTTTGTGTTCGTACATTTTGTATACTGTTGTTGTTGTGGGCCTATGTCGTCTAGGGGTAGGCTACATGGGCAAGTTCGAAACTTCCGTTTGTTAGGAAAGTGTATTTCTTTTGTTGTGTCTGTCGCTTGTCTGCACTCGTGCTATATGAATAGGTACTGCAGGCAGCATCAGCTTAGAGTAATGTACATGTCACTGTTTCCCCATGGGAGCTGAAATGACCTTTCGTGTTGACTGTTTACTGCGAACAAGACGTGAAAATGATTATAAAAAAAGTGAGAAAATACATAATCAAATAAAATACAATACAAATTAAAGATGAAGTAAGAAATAACGAGAAGAGAAGCGAATTCTTTTAAATGCTTACTGCTGATTTGAACGTTTGTTTGTTTTTTTTTCCCTTTCGAAAGAGACGCACTCGTTTCAGTATATTAACTCCCGTCACCGTACCCAAGACCAAGATCTTCCAACCTTAAAAGAAAAAAAAAAAATTACTCTGCCGCCGAACGAAAAAAAAACAAACAAATTACACGACAAACACGACGCGTTTCGACCTCTTTGGTCTTCTTCAGGCAAGGCAGACAACATTCAAGACAATGCAATGAAAACGAAGAACGACCCATCACTTTACCTCGTCAAACTGCGCGCAAAAGGGATCCATTTTCTCTTAAGTTTGTTTGAATTGTTGCCTGCAGTCACTTCACTTTGAAACCAAACACAGTTCACTCGACTTTTCTGGATTTATAGTCCCACAAGAAGCTACAGAAATGTTTAAAAAAAAACAAAAAAACTCATTGTCCCATACAGCAGATTCTGAAGGTTTTCTTGACGGATGCTCGGGTAAACAGGAAGGTCTGTGTTTGAGGGGTGTGTGTGTGTTGGAAATGGGGAGCAGGTGTATTTTGCCTATTCCCCTTCTCCCGGTAGGCCCACTCTTTGATCGTACGGTCACCCTCAATAAATGGACTCTTGAGAGTTGAATTCTTTGTCCCCTTTTGCCTGTTTGCCTTTCCCGTTTGGCCCATTCGATGCAAAACTTGTTAAGTCTCAGCGGGTCCTCCTGAGTCAAGGCAAAACATTCTGAGTGTATTTACGGGAGTGACATTGTACGACAGTATCACAATTCA
>CM065743.1:26625411-26630411 GCA_033310375.1 Conus canariensis
TCCTTTACTAACGGCCATAACGGCCCATAACGGTTTTTCTTCTTTATGGAATATCTGAGAAAGTACTTGGCCGATCTTTCTGAAAATTTGTAGGTATGTTCACTATGGGTCACGGATGATGGCTGATGTTTACCAGAACAGCCGTTACTAACGGCTATAACGGCCCAAAACGGTTTTTTTCCTCTTTATGGAATATCTCACGCGTATTCAAGATAAACTGGGAGTACGTTGATATGCTTTGCATCTTGTTCTCTTATGAATATCTCACCGTGTTCAAGATGAACGGATACGTGATACTTGCATCTTGTCCTCTTATGGAATATCTCACGCTGTTCAAGATAAACTGGGAGTACGGTTATATGCTTTGCATCTTGTCTTTATCTATGTTGCCTGTGTCCTTTCTCTCTCGCTCCTTCCTTGCAGACTTACCACTGTTCCACCTACCTGCCCTCCATTATCCCCCCCCCCCCCCCCTTCAGCTATCGCTCTGCTCGTACTCCCTAGCCTCCTAGTGAGCTGTTGCTTGTTCATCTACTTCCCTGACTACTTAACCCCCCCCCCCCCCCCCCATTTTACTTATCCACCTACCAATCTCGCTGTTTCTTACTCACCTTACTACTTAACCATTTACGTATCTCCCTACTATTTACTCTGGTGGTCGCAAAAAAGAAACGGTTTAATGCCGGCTGCACATTGGTCATTCGTTTTTAACTCATTCGTACCTTTTAAAGAGTGAAGAAGCTCCGTGGTGCATTCCATGTCATGTACCACTCACAATGAAACATGTTCTTTTTAGAGTGTGGGGACTTGCATGATGTGAGACACAAACATTTTACAGCAGACTTTTCATGAAAACCTTGGTCAGAGATGTTCCACCTGATGCGATCTTTGAATTTCTGAGGGAGACTAACATTTTTCATCTGATCTGAGATTTTTACAGGAGAAAGATTTTTAACAAAATGAATGACTTGTGGTTTGACTTCAACGCGGTGACAGCCCTGATATGGCCCTTTGCGGTCGGCTGGGCTACAAGCAACATTACCTTACCTTACCTTACTATTTACCCACTTACCTGTCCCTTCTTCTACCTCCCACTAACCACTCACCTACCCCCCCCCCCCCTACTACTTACCCACCTACCTACATCCCTCCTATTTACCCACCTTCCCCACCTCTCTTTACTTAGCCACCTGCCTCCCTCCCACTGCCCACCCTCCATACTACTTCTCCATTTACCTATCTCCCTACTTCTTGCCCACCCCACACTACTTCTCCATTTACCTATCTCCCTACTTCTTGCCCACCCCACACTACTTCTCCATTTACCTATCTCCCTACTTCTTACCCCCCCCCACACTACTTCTCCATTTACCTATCTCCCTACTTCTTGCCCACCCCAACTACTTCTCCATTTACCTATCTCGCTACTTCTAACCCACCCCCACCCTCCATACTACTTCTCCATTTACCTATCTCGCTACTTCTTTACCCACCACCCACCCTCCATACTACTTCTCCATTTACCTATCTCCCTACTTCTAGCCCATCCCCCACCCTCCATACTACTTCTCCATTTACCTATCTCGCTACTTCTAACCCACCCCCCACCTCCCATACTACTTCTCCATTTACCTATCTCGCTACTTCTGCCCACCCCCCACCTCCATACTACTTCTCCATTTACCTATCTCCCTACTTCTTGCCCACCCCCACCCTCCATACTACTTCTCCATTTACCTATCTCCCTACTTCTTGCCCACCCCCACCTCATACTACTTCTCCATTTATCTATCTCCCTACTTCTTGCCCACCCCCACACTACTTCTCCATTTACCTATCTCCTACTTCTTAGCCCACCCCACACTACTTCTCCATTTACCTATCTCCCTACTTCTTGCCCACCCCCACACTACTTCTCCATTTACCTATCTCCCTACTTCTTGCCCCCCCACACTACTTCTCCATTTACCTATCTCCCTACTTCTTCCCCCCCCCACCTACTTCTCCATTTACCTATCTCCCTACTTCTTGCCCACCCCACACTACTTCCCATTTACCTATCTCCCTACTTCTTACCCCCCCCCATACATACTTCTCCATTTACCTATCTCCCTACTTCTTGCCCACCCCACACTACTTCTCCATTTACCTATCTCCCTACTTCTTGCCACACCCCCCAACCTCCCTACTACTTCTACCCATTTACTATCTCCCTACTTCTCTTGCCCACGCCACACTACTTCTCCATTTACCTATCCCCTCTACTTCTTGCCCACCCCCACCTTACTTCTCCATTTACCTATCTCCACTACTCCTCTTATTGCCCCCCCACCCCATACTACTTCTCCATTACTATCTCCCTACTTCTTGCCACCCTCCCACCTCTCTCTTTACACTACTATCTCCTTACCTATCTCTCCCATTACTTCTCCCACTTCGCCCCCACCCTCCATACTACTTCTCCATTTACCTATCTCCCTACTTCTTGCCCACCCCCCACCCTCCATACTACTTCTCCATTTACCTATCTCCCTACTTCTTACCCACCCCCACACTACTTCTCCGTTTACCTATCTCCCTACTTCTTGCCCACCCCACACTACTTCTCCATTTACCTACCTCTCTACTTCTTGCCCACCCCCACACTACTTCTCCACTTACCTATCTCCCTACTTCTTGCCCACCCCCACCCTCCATACTACTTCTCCATTTACCTATCTCCGTACCACTCACCCACCCCCCACCCTCCATACTACTTCTCCATTTACCCATCTCCCTACTTCTTACCCACCCTCCATACTACTTCTCTCCATTTACCTATCTCCCTACTTCTTGCCCACCCCCCATCCTCCATACTACTTCTCCATTTACCTATCTCCCTACTTCTTGCCCACCCCCCATCCTCCATACTACTTCTCCATTTACCTATCTCCCTACTTCTTGCCCACCCCACACTACTTCTCCATTTACCTATCTCCCTACTTCTTGCCCACCCTCCATACTACTTCCCCATTTACCTATCTCCCTACTTCTAGCCCACCCCCCACACTACTTCTCCATTTACCTATCTCCCTACTTCTTGCCCACCCCACACTACTTCTCCATTTACCTATCTCCCTACTTCTTGCCCACCCTCCATACTACTTCCCCATTTACCTATCTCCCTACTTCTAGCCCACCCCCCACACTACTTCTCCATTTACCTATCTCCCTACTTCTAGCCCACCCCCACACTACTTCTCCATTTACCTATCTCCCTACTTCTAGCCCACCCCCCACACTACTTCTCCATTTACCTATCTCCCTACTTCTAGCCCACCCCCCACACTACTTCTCCATTTACCTATCTCCCTACTTCTAGCCCACCCCCCACACTACTTTCTCCATTTACCTATCTCCCTACTTCTAGCCCACCCCCCACACTACTTCTCCATTTACCTATCTCCCTACTTCTAGCCCACCCCCCACACTACTTCTCCATTTACCTATCTCCCTACTTCTAGCCCACCCCCCACACTACTTCTCCATTTACCTATCTCCCTACTTCTAGCCCACCCCCCACACTACTTCTCCATTTACCTATCTCCCTACTTCTAGCCCACCCCCCACACTACTTCTCCATTTACCTATCTCCCTACTTCTAGCCCACCCCCCACACTACTTCTCCATTTACCTATCTCCCTACTTCTAGCCCACCCCCCACACTACGTCTCCATTTACCTATCTCCCTACTTCTAGCCCACCCCCCACACTACTTCTCCATTTACCTATCTCCCTACTTCTAGCCCACCCCCCACACTACTTCTCCATTTACCTATCTCCCTACTTCTAGCCCACCCCCACACTACTTCTCCATTTACCTATCTCCCTACTTCTAGCCCACCCCCCACACTACGTCTCTATTTACCTATCTCCCTACTAATCACCCACCTCTCTGTCTCTCCCACTATTTACCCCTCTAACTACTAACATCTTACCCACCTGGTTATCTTTTCGCCCCCCTTTTTACCCACATGTATAACTTCCTACCACTTACCCTTCTACCAACCTTGTGAGTACTTAGCCACCTACCTACGTTCCTTGTCTAACCACCTACCTACCTATGTCTTTTACTATTTACCCGTCAAGCTATCCTTATACTAGTTACCCAACTATTCTGACATCCAACGACGTAAACCACCTCTCTTCCATTACTTTTCTGCCTACTTACCTGCCTACCACTTACCTACAACTTACCTTCCTACCACTTACCTGTCTCCCTCCCTATTGCTGTCCACTTAGAATACTCTCGCTGACAGATGTGCGAAAAAAAAAAGATGCTAGAACTGAAAAGTGTTCACCACAACTTTCTATACTCTTCACTTCACAAGAGAGTCATCAACTGTTGAAACAAAAGGCTTGGAACTGTTTCAGGAATTGTCCAAAAGAACCTTAGTTCTTAAGTTGAAACACGAAATAGTCAAAAACTTTTCAGTATTGATTATGTCAAAAGCATCCCAAATCTGCAAATTAGGGATGTATATGGATACAAAAATTTCGTTTCAACATTGAAACTAGTTGCTCTAAGAACTCAGTATAATGCTTCAACGAAATGTGTGTGTGGCGAAACAAACGTATCAAGAAGTGATGTTTCATTTGAGTATGCCCCCTCTCAGGGCATGCCTTACCATGTTTATCAAGGAAGAAAGGTGGCAGAGTGGTTAAGACGTTCGCCTGCCAATCCAACGTGTGTGAAGTGCGTGGGTTCGAGCCCTGCCTTTCTCGCCCTTTCTTTCCCAGTTTGAATGACAAACCGAACTGAACGTCAAGTCCATCGGATGGGGACTATAAGCGAGTCGGACCCGTGTGCCTTCCTGGCCCCCTGCACACGTTAAAGAACCCACGGCAGTTGAAAATCGAAAAGAGCAGGGGGTTCCCCGCTGCCCTGGCAAAATTGATGTAAAGTAAAGATAGCCGCCTGGTATTTCTTACCAAGCCACAAAAATTGTCACTTACTGTTA
>CM065743.1:26635411-26650411 GCA_033310375.1 Conus canariensis
ATCAGGTGCTGCTGCGTCGGGAGATCTCCGGCTTTGAAGACAGTACGTGGTGCACGTGCTCTTGTTCGGCCTCTGTGTGTGTGTGTGTGTGTGTGTGTGTGTGTGTGTGTGTGTGTGTGTATGTGTGTGTGTGGGTGTATGTGTGTGTGTGTGTGTGTGTGTGAGAGACGAGAGAGAGAGAGAGAGAGAGAGAGAGAGAGAGTGCGTGTGTACGTGCGTGTGTGCGTGTGTGCTTGTGTGTGTGTGTGTGTGTGTGTGTGTGTGTGTGTGTGTGTGTGAGAGAGAGAGAGAGAGAGAGAGGGAGAGAGAGAGAGAGAATGTGTGTGCGCGTGTGTGTATGTATGTGTGTGTGCGGGCGGGCGGCGTGCGTTGGCGTTCGTGCGTGCGTGCGTGTGTGTGTGTGTGTGGTGTGTGAGCGAGCGAGCGAGCGAGGGAGAGAGAGAGGAGAGAGAGAGAGAGAGAGAGAGAGAGAGAGAGAGAAGAAGAAGACGACAGACAGACAGACAGACAAGACAGAGATGGAGACGGGAAAACAGAGAGAGAGAGAGAGAGGAGAGAGAGAGAGAGAGAGAGAGACGAGAGAGAGAGAGAGAGAGAGAGCGATCACAACCTTCAGAATTTGTTTAAATAAATCAAATAGCACGAAGTCGAATGATTCTGTGACTTTTAGATAATTTCAAACCCACACGGACTGTGCACAGTGTGACTGTAAATTATAATTGACTATGATCCGTGTTACATACAATAAATCATATCTTACTATACCCTAGTACTGTTTGACTTTCACTGAATTAAATCCTTCAATGCTCATGAACTGTGTGACTTAATAAATTAAATCTCACAAGGCCTATGACCTGGACCGTGCGTCTTCCTTAAAAGCAAATTTACAATTTCTACGCACTGCGTGACTTTCAGTAAATCAAAATCCCACAATATTATGTATTGTTTTTATGACTTTCCACACATCAAATCCCACAATATGTATTAATTCTATGACTTTCAAAACGTTAAATTCCACCATGTGTATCAATTATAAGACTTTCAAAACATCAAATGCCGCAAAATGTATCAATTATATGACTTTCAGTACATCAAATCCCACAAAATGTATCAATTCTCTGACTTTCAGCACATCAAATCCTACAAAAGGTGTCAATTGTATGACTTTCAAAACATCAAATCCCACAATATGTATCAGTTGTATAACTTTCAACACATCAAATCCCACAAAGTGTATTAGTTATATGGCTTCCCGCACATAAATCCCACAGGGCATACGAACTGTGCAACTTTCAACAATCATATCCACAGGGTATATGAACTGTGTGATTTTCAATACATCAAACCCCACAAAGCATTTGAACTGTATGGCTTTCAAGAACTCAAATCCTACCATGCCTATGAACTCTGAGACTTTCAGTGCATCAAATTCCACAAGGCCTATGAACTGTGTGCTTTTTGAAGAACTTGAATCCTATCATACCTACAAACTCTGCGACTTTCTATGCATCAGACCCCACGAGGTATTTGAACCGTGTGCTTTCAAGAACTGAAATCCTACCATACCTATAAACTCTGCGATTTTCAGTGCATCAAATCTTACAAGGTATATGAACCGTGTGACTTTTAATACATCAAATCCCACAAGGCCTATAAACTGTGTGACTTTCAATACATCAAATCCCACAAGGCCTATAAACCGTGTGACTTTCAATACATCAAATCCCACACGGCCTATACAACTGTGTGACTTTCAAGAACTTGGATCCTACCATACCTATGAACTCTGCGACTTTCTATGCATCAAATCCCACAAGGCCCTCTGAACTGTGTCTTTCAAGAACTTGAATCCTACCATGAACTATGAACTCTGCGACTTTCAGTGCATCAAAAGCTCACAAGAGCCATGAGCTGCGTGACCTACCTGTTTCAGGCGATGCCCCCAAGATGCGCAGCCCTCAGGCGAACACTGATGGAGCCATCCTGGACAGCGTCGAAGTGTCGGGGGCGGACGGGAGCTACAGCATCACCATCACCCCCTTCGACTGTGGCCACGATTTCCCTCTCTTCGAGGTGGAAGGTATAGAGGTAAGACAGGGAGCAGGGATGATGACCTTTCTTTCTTTCTTTCTTTCACCCGAAGCTGCTGAAGTTTCTTGGGAATAGAGCAGGCTGTGCACGTTGAGAAGGTGGTTGTTTGTGGGTTGTGAAGGTTTGTAATGGCGTCACTGTTTGGGCCTGAGTCAACCTCTTATGTCCCATATTTGTCTGCCTTGGTTCCTCGCTTAAAACTCCGAGCTGGTTCCAAAGTGGGGGGACTGCAGGCGGAAATCGTGACTAAAACAAAATACAAAGACAGATTCACTGTACCGCCACACGAGAGAATGAACAAATCACAAACACAACGCTTTAGAAAAGTAGTTAGACTCAGAACCAAAAACTTACTTTGAGAATATTTCGACAGGGTCGCCCTGTCTTCTTCAGCTCACTGCTGCTGTTGTGGCAGCGAGGCCTGGTGGGGCGACTGTTGTGTGGGGTGAACAGTTGTCAGGATCTGATTGTATATGGGGGGGGTTCAAAACCTTGATCTCTGTTCAGGCTGGGGCGTCTGGTCTTGATTTCGATGGCTTCTTTAACTTTTCTTTTTGTGAGGAAGGGCTCTGTAGATAAGATCTTGGTTTCTTGGGGGCTGAAACTGTGGCCTGTGGCTTGTAGGTGTTCGTGTATGGCAGAAGTAGATCGGTTTTGGTGTTCCTGTAGACGGGTGGTGAGTGGTCTTGCTGTCTCGCCAATGTAGGTATTGGCACAGTTTTGACACCCTACCTGGTACACTACACCACACCGCTTGAGAGGGTCCGTTTTGTCTTTGACATGGGTCAGTTGCTGGCGTAGGGAATTGATGGGTTTGTGGAACACTTTGCATCCATGTTGTTCGACCTATCAGGCCGAAAAACGTCATGTTTGCTTTATGATTTGCTTATTCATTCGTTTGGCAGCTCTCTAATTCTGTCTTGACTCTTAGAACTCCCAGTTCCCGTTGATGAGAGTCTTGCAAATGCGGTCATTTTTCTTTTCTTCTTCTTCTTTTTTTCCTCGGTCTCACAGTTAAGGTACAGCTTCTTGTAGTCAGATGGCTAGAGCGTTTGTTTGCGGAGCTAAAGGTCTGGAGTTCGAACCACTCATGGGATGGAATTTGTTTTCGGCTTGCAAACCTTCTCTCTCTCTCTGTCCATCTCTTTCTCTCTCTCTCTCTCTCTCTCTCTCTCTCTCTCTCTCTCTCTCTCTCTCTCTCTCTGTTCCATCTCTCTCTCTGTCTCTCTCTCTCTCTGTCTCTCTCTCTCTCTGTCCGTCTCTCCATCCAGCAGTGAACGCGTTCCTGGTTCAGTTCAGGGAAGGTGAAACGCTGTGGAAGGAGAAGGATGGGCACCGCCTTCCATCATACCGTGATCAAGACACGGTGAACCGCTGACAGTTCACTGACCCAGGAGCGATGGGCTATGGGAACTTCCATCTCACTTTTAACCTTAACAATCAAGGTAGCCACTGTCCATCTTCGCGGATGGTGTTTAAAAAAATTGACATCAAAGTGCATTTTTCTTTTCCTGCCCTCCGTCCACCGCCACAAAACGGGATCGAACGCATCAGAACATTCAGATCAGCAAGTGACTGTCCATCTTCAGACACACACACACACACACACACACACACACACACACACACACACACACACACACTGATCACGCATGCTGTGTATGAGCCAATTTGAGAGAGAAAAAAATGATAGGGGGGAAAATAGGAGGATGGAAGCTTCACTGTCAAAAAAAAAAAAATGAAAAAAAAAAAAAAAAAATCAAAAGAAAAAAGTGAAAAAAAAATTGGAGGCTGGAGGACCAACAACAAAAAAAAAAAAAAAAAAAAAAAAAACGAAGAAAAGGCGTGCAGAATCTTTCCACGCGTGCGTTCATGCGCGGGGCTTCGGTTTGAAGTCTCACCAGAAGAACTAAGAAGGGACTGGCGGGTGTGTGCACAGATGTTCACCCCAAAGAAAAAATCTCTCTTTTTTTTCCTCGCTGTCTCGAGCGGGAATTGACCTGCTGACCTTCAGACAACCGTCTGACGTCTTACCCAAAAGACTAACCAGGCCCAGTTTTACTCGTGGTTCACATGTGTATGCAGTTTGCGCGCGCGCGCGCGCGCGCGCGCGCGGTGTGTGTGTGTGTGTGTGTGTGTGTGAACGTCATTGCGTGCGTGCGTGCGTGCGCGCGTGCGTGTGTGCGATCGCGCGCGAGCATGTGTGTATGTGAGTGTGTGTGTGTGTGTGTGTGTGTGTGTGTGTGTGTGTGTATGAACGTCATTGCGTATGCGCGCGTGCGCGCCCGCGCGCGTGCGCATGCGTGTTAATGCTACGCGCATCTTTAGGATTCATGTTTCGTTTTTTTAAGTCTCTGTCTGTCTTTCTGTCTGTCTGTCCGTCCGTCTGTCTCTGTATCTCTCTGTCTTCATTTCTTCGCTAACTCGCTTGCTCGCTCTCTGTTTGTCTGTTTGAGTCTCAAGTCTGTCTGTCTGTCTTTCTTTGTGGAATCTCAGTGACTCCTTCCGTTAATCTCTCTCTCCCTCCCTCCCTCCCCCCTCCCTTTCTCTCTCTCTCTCTCTGTTTTTGTTTTTGTCTCCCTCTGTCTGTCTATCTGTTTTTGTTTTTGTCTCTCTCTCTCTCTCTCTGTCTGTCTGTCTGTCTGTCTGTCTCTCTCTCTCTCTCTCTCTCTCTCTCTCTCTCTCTCTCTCTGTCTCTCTCTGGAATCTCACTGACTCTTTCCTGCCGCTCCTCACACCCCCCCCCCACCCCACTCACCACCCCACGCCCACCCCTGACTCTCCCCTGCTCTCCCCCGTTGCTTATCCTCTGACACCACTACACCACCTTACCCGTCCACCCGCCTCCCCCCCCCCCCCACCCCCCCCTCACCACCCACGCCCACCCTGACTCTCCCCGTTGCTTATCCTCTGACACCACTACACCACCTTACCCGTCCACCCCGCCTCCCCCCCCCCTCACCACCCCACGCCCACCCCTGACTCTCCCCCGTTGCTTATCCTCTGACACCACTACACCACCTTACCCGTCACCCCGCCTCCCCCCCCCCCCCCCCCGTGCCCCCTCTTCTTCCTGCAGGACACTTCTGCCACGACTCTGGAAGTGACGCGCCTGCAGAATGCCTCAGAGCCAGTGGCTGGTAGCTTCAGCGTCACGTTTGATGGGGAAACGTCACAAGGTCAGAACTACTGTCTGCTACACGCAGGCACGCGCGCACGCACACACACACACACACAAACGCGCACGCGCACGTACACACACACACATATGCGCGTGCTGGTACACACACACACACACACACACACACACACACACACACACACACACACACACACACACGCACACACACACACACACGCACTGCCTTCATTCTATCTAGACTTGATTACTGTAATTCTCTTCTAGCTGGCTGTCCCCAGAATCTTCTTAGTCATCTCCAGAAAGTACAAAAACAGTGCTGCTCGTTTGATTCTCAGACAACCCAGATCTCCTCATGTCACTCCCTTACTTCTTTCTCTTCACTGGCTGCCGGTCGAAAAACGAATAGACTGCAACTACTAGGCTACTGCTGTACTACTGCTGCTGCTGCTACTTCTACTACTACTATTACTGCTGCTGCTACTACTACTACTACTACTACTACCACCACTACTTCTGCTGCTGCTACTACGGTACTATTACTACTACTGCTTGTGCTGTGCTGATGCTGTGTTACTGATGCCCTGAGACAGCAGCAGCAACAACTTTGACATCAGCCGCACAGCCGTCTGCTACTAGCACGTCGTTTTGCTGTTCACTTTTAAATCAGTCTGTGGGTTTTTGGCACCAGACTTGTTTCTGACTTCCAGTTTCGTTTTTTTTTTTTGTAGCCGTGAATCCGTGAAAAGTGAGATTTACGTCCCACTGGCCGGAGGCCCTTAAACGTCAAGGTTTCCCAAACCGTCCCCACCAGTGATTGGCTGGAGTCAGTGGTGGTGTTGGCCCGGCTGCTCTCTGTGGCAGCCTTCTTTCAAGCCCTCGTGCAGGTCCTTTAAAAAAATTTTTTTTAAGGACCATTGATCCAGTTTTGGCCAGCTTGTGTGGAACACCCTAACTGGTCTTCCCCCCCCCCTCCCCTCCCCTCCTCCTACCCCCTCCCCGGCTGGCAAGCCAGAGGACAGGGGTGTTGAGTCTTAGAGGTTCGACCCGAGGCTGGACTCGGGAGAACTCTATCGTTTGTAACTTAACATCAGCCCCATGTTTAACGCTGCAACACGGACTGTCTTTAAGGATGCTCAGAAGATTTAAAGACAGAAATAAACAAGAAACAGAACAAAAATCGTCGACGTTTCGGTCACAGACTGTGTTCATGACTGATGACATCAAATGAAAGACAAACAATGACGTATAGGCAATGACGTATGAAAACATATACGTAAACGGACGAATCCGTGTTTAAAGATGTGTGTGTGTGTGTGTGTGTGTGTGTGTGTGTGTGTTTATATGTGTGTGTGTGTGTTTATATGTGTGTGTGTGTGTGTGTGTGTGTGTGTGTTTATGTGTGTGTGTGTGTGTTTTGTGTGTATGTGTGTGTGTGTGTGTATATAATGGGCAAAAGGAAGACGAGAGGCAGATAAAGCAAACAGAATTAGAGATAGAAAAAAAAAGAAGGGGAGAAAGTGGTAGAGGAGGAGTCTTATGCTAGGAAGCGAACACTTGAGGGTGTGTATGAGGCTCTGTCTCCATTTTCAATACCGCCTTCGAGGTCGTGTCGCTGATCAGACGACAACACCGTTTGCCAGACTTGCCTTAGTTCATCATAGAAAATACATGTGCTGTTTTCTGACCACAGACATTCCGGTCTCGCCTGACCTGGACGCGGACACCGTTCGGACTAAACTGAGTGGTGTGTCCACGCTGGGTGCCGTGGACGTTCACAAATATGGCGGCTGCGCTCAGTTCTCGTTTGACGTCACCATGAAGAGCAAGGCTGGGGACCAGAACGAGATGACGGTATACTGGAGGCCTCTGTCTGTCTGTGTCTGTCTCTGTGTCTGTCTGCCTGTCTGTCTGTCTGTCTCTCTGTCTCTCTGTGTCTCTCTCTTCTCTCTCTCTCTCTCTCTCTCTCGCAGATGGCAAGTCTTTGCATTCTCATGTTCAGGAAAGTGACATATGATATCTATCGTATGTTAAACGCAGTGCCAGTTTATCTTTCCATCAGTCAGTCATTCCCTTGACCGCTGGGGTCGTTGGGGGGGGGGGGGGGGGGGGGGGGGGGGACGTGATGAGGCAGCCGCCGTTTCTCTCCAGGCTCTTCTGTTGGTGGCTGTCTTGAGGAGATCTGGCATGGTCATTTTGGTCCAGTCTTTCCATGAACTTCGACAAACACTTAAGATACATCTTAACAAAATTTAGATTTGGTATCACGGAATAATGTCGTGTTAATCGTTATAGAGAACTCAGTGATGATAATCTCCTTTGCCGATTACGTCACGAGGCTTCTGATAATGAAGTTCATGTTGTATTCTCTTGCCAGGAACTTTGTAACGTTAGGCAAGAGTTTATTCTAGAGAAATTCTATAGACGACCGTGCTTGTTTAAGCAGATTATGCTAATGACTTCAAGAAATGAAAAACTTGTAAACTAGTTTGCACTGTATTTGTGCAAAGCGTTCAAGATTCGGAAGTGGATCACAGCCAAGGTTCTTCCTTTTTTCATCAGTGAATGCTTGAATTTTGCTTCTATGTACTAGTACTTCCAGTTAACAAATTACGTGTACAGCGGTATGCAATATGGTTATTAATGCATTGCAAGTTCGAAAACTGTAACAATATGATCGTGGTTTTGCTTTTGTTTATTTTTTCCCCCGTCATATTAATATTAGAATATTACGTCTATTATTATACTCCCCTTCTGAGGGGCTATGGCCTAACGGAATAAAGATCTGAATCTGAATCTGAATCTCTCTCTCTGTCTGTCTGTCTGTCTCAGTCTCTCTCTCTGTCTCTCTTCGTCCGTCTGTCGTTTTCTTTCTCTGCTGCTGCTGCTGCTGCTCTCTCTCTCTCTCTCTCTCTCTCTCTCTCTCTCTCTCTCTCTCTCTCTCTCTCTCTCTGTCTCCTATCCTTCTCTCTCTCGTCTCTCTATGTCTGTCTC
This sequence comes from Conus canariensis, assembly GCA_033310375.1. Taxonomy (NCBI): domain Eukaryota; kingdom Metazoa; phylum Mollusca; class Gastropoda; order Neogastropoda; family Conidae; genus Conus; species Conus canariensis. The sequence continues at coordinate 26,643,636 of CM065743.1, forward strand.
TCACTCTCTGTCTCTCTGGTAATCTCAGTGACTCACCCTCCTACCGCTTTAAACCCCACTCACCCCTAGCGCTCTCTCATCCCCCCCCCCCCCCCCCCCCATCCTCCCCCACCGCCGCTTTCACTTTCCACCTTCTCCCTCATCCCTCACTGTTTCTCCTCTCTCATCACCACCACACCCCTCCCCCCTTTCTGAAAGACGTGAAAGCATTCCAAGGAACATTCACACAAACATTTCATGTCTACCGTATATTTGATTATTCTATTAGAATAATTCAGGTCAACTTGCAAATCCTGTTTGTGAACCGTGCTTTGAGTACACCGCCTGAAGACATGACCTGCTCCGTGACACTGCTCACCCCCACCCCTACACCCTCTGTCCTATCTCTCCTCCCCCCCCCCCCCCTTCTCACCATCTTCTCTCCATCTGTCTGTCTGTCTGTCTGTCTGTCTTTGCTTTTTTTTTTGGTTGTTGTTGTTCCTTTTGTTTGACCACCCACCACGCCATCATTGCATTTATGAATAGTCCGCTCGCGTGGGTATTCAAATTACATTACCGCATTGTTATGTTGAATTGTCAGTTTCAATGGTAAGCACTGAAATGATGTATGCATGACGAGGACAGATTGAAATGATGTATGCATGACAAGGACAGATTGAAATGATGTATGCATGACAAGGACAGATTGAAATGATGTATGCATGACAAGGACAGCTTGAAATGATGTATGCATGACAAGGACAGCTTGAAATGATGTATGCACGACAAGGACAGCTTGAAATGATGTATGCATGACAAGGACAAATTGAAATGATGTATGCATGACAAGGACAGCTTGAAATGATGTATGCATGACAAGGACAATTGAAATGATGTATGCATGACAAGGACAAATTGAAACGATGTATGCATGACAAGGACAGATTGAAATGATGTATGCATGACAAGGACAGCTTGAAATGATGTATGCATGACAAGGACAGCTTGAAATGATGTATGCATGACAAGGACAGCTTGAAACGATGTATGCATGACAAGGACAGCTTGAAATGATGTATGCATGACAAGGACAAATTGAAATGATGTATGCGTGACAAGGACAGATTGAAATGATGTATGCATGACAAGGACAGCTTGAAATGATGTATGCATGACAAGAACAGATTGAAATGATGTATGCATGACAAGGACAGCTTGAAACGATGTATGCGTGACAAGGACAGATTGAAATGATGTATGCATGACAAGGACAGATTGAAAGACTTGGCCTCCAACTAACATCTTCATCCTTGGCTATTAAAGATCGATCAGACAATCAATCAGCCAAAATTCTCTCTCTCTCTCTCCCTCTCTCTCTCTTTCTTAGCGTGCGTGTGTGTGTGTGTGTGTGTGTGTGTGCGCGCGCGCGCGCGCGCGCGCGTGTGTGTGTGTGTGTGTGTGTGTGTGTGTGTGTGTGCGCGCGCGCGCGCGTGCCTAAAGTTGTTCTTCATTAGTAACATATTGCTGAAGACCTGTTGTCTTTTATTATTTTGTTTTTCGTTGCAAGTCCTCGTCATTAGGATGACACTTAGGAAGAATCAAGCGCTTCAGGTAACCATGCATCATCAACATCAAAGTGATGAGGACTAAGTTGTTTTACATGAGTTACATGTATATCTAATTGTCTACAGTTTCTATTCGCTAATACTAAGTTGTTTTATGTGAATTACATGTATATCTAATTGTCTACAGTTTCTATTTGCTAATACTGTACTTGTTGTCTACGAATTACATGTCATTGCTCGCAATTTGTGTTCATTAATAACGAAGTGAGAAGATTATATATATATTTTTTTAATACAAGCCTACAGTTGCCTACAGTTGCCTACCGTTTTGCTTCATTAACATTAAACTGGTGAACGCTTCAGCTGTTTTCCTTCATTAACATCGAACTGGTGAACGCTTCAGCTGTTTTCTACTCCTATGAATTATACTTAACTGACTACAGCTGCTCTCCATCAACGACAAAGTAATGAGCATTCAGCTGTTTTCTATCAATTACATGTCATTCCGCACCGTTTCCCATCATTGGCATTCAGTTGATGAAGACTTCGGATGTTTTCTCTCATGTGTAATCGTATACAGTCTTTCGACATTAGCTAATCGGCTGCTGAAATAGTCTGCAGTTTCTCTTCTCTGAATGACTTATTGTCACCGATAGTTTTGTTATCACTAGCAAAAGACTACCGAAACCATCTGTTATTTCCTTCCTTTTAATCACTTTCGCTAGGTTTGTTTGTTTGTTTGTTTTCTTTTTTTGCTGTGGCTGAAGACTGCTGAAAATGTTTATGGTTTGTTTTATTCATACAGTTGGCTACGTTTCTCGTTAAAAGCTTACAAACACTGATAGCTTTGTTCTGTTTCTTGTCTATGACTCAGTCGAAGCCGATTGAAGTATTATGTTCGTAGTGCAAGACTACTGAAAACGTCTGTTGTTTCTTTTCAAGTAGCTTTTTTTTTTTAAAAGTTTGCTTCAGTGTTTTGACAGTATAGTTGGCTACAAAGTTTGCTGCAGTGTTTTGACAGTATAGTTGGCTACAGTTTCTGGTCAACAGTATGAAACTGCATGAGCCCTCATCTATGTTTTTTGTCTGTCTTACTTATAATGTACGAACATTCATTGTCACTGGCACGAGACTGGGTAATCTGTTGACAGGCAGACAGACAAAGTGACACAGGTGATGGCAGAACTTCCTCGGCGGGGATCGTTAATAATGAACGCTACAGCCGATGGACCATTAGATGCTGTGTGTTGCAGGTGAACGGCGCGGAGCTGACGGGTAACAGTGTGACGTCATCTGTGGCGACGATAACCGACGGCGGTCTCTGGTTCAAGCCATCCTGGGGGACATGGTCAGGTCTTACTATGCGGCCCCACAGGTATTTTGATTAACCTTCTCCTGACCTCATCCCCGTTTCCTTTCCCCCCCCCCCCCCCCTGTGCTCAATGCATGTGGTGTCATGGATAGTGGCGGCACGTGCAGACATCCAGAAACACGTCACGCACAATTTCACATCAAAAACATGATGAAATTAAAGCTTACAAACAAGGTTACAGTCCCCACAGCATGAAAGGCCACACAGAGCAGTCAACTGGTAGCGAGTACCGTGTCCAGTGCACGGCATAATGGAAGATGGAGCTCATCTCTCCTTCCACCGCTTTCATCTGCCCTGAACTAAATCAGGTGCCCATTTACAGCAGAATAAACAAAAATGAGTCTTTAAGCCGCAAATCACGACAGATTCCAACTCACGATCATCAAAACCACATCTGAACGCTCTGACTGTTTGATCACGATCAGTTTCACAGTGAGGTGATTGCAGGCGGAAACTGAAACATTCTAAATGAAATCTAAAGTAGACACGCCAGTGACAATCCACACTCTCGTGTACACAACGGGCTGCTAACTGGGTAGTGCCGACTGAAGAGCTGCCTGCTGGCGCTTCATTCAGTCGTTTCTCGTGTCATCCAGTCAATATCGTTCACTCAGTTTCCTTATTTCCTTCATTCTTTCCATTTCTCACGCAGGGTGCATGCTATGTGTAACGTGTCATCCATACCAACAGCTAAACTGGCCTTCTCTTCCGAAAGTTGGTGATAGGATTTTGCGTGTGTGCAAGATGTTATGCGTGCGTTCACACACGGAACCTCGATTCATGGTCTCATTCGAAAGACTGTATGGGAAATGTAGTCAGAACCAACGTTAACTCCGAGGTAAAAAAAAAAAATCCCCAGCACCGAAACGTCCTGGCGGAGATTCGAACCCACAACCCAGGATCACCACGATTGCGCTCGTTTGTCTCCAGGTGACGCTTTACATCAACGACATGCCGTCCAGGTGTCAAAGCGGTGCCGACTGCAGCTACAACTGGCTTGAGAGCAAAACCCCCACCGTCACTGACATCAGCCCCACCTCAGGTAAACGGACATGTCAGGTAGGCACGTGATTTCAGGTCACGTTGACACTTAAGGTAGTAACACACTTAAGTTAGGAACATCCTTTAGCAGCATACTCTTAGACAAGCAGGCACTTCAGGCAGACGCACACCTTGGGTAGGCACTAGCTGTAAGTAAGCTGGGTGAATATTTTAGGCAGACGCGCACTTAGGGCACACGCACATTTGAGGTAGATACACACTTCAGGTAAGCAAAAATTTGGGTGAACATATGCTTTAGCTAGATACTTAGTTCAAGTAGACACACTCCTAAGATACGTACACAGTTTAGGTGAGCACATGATTTATGACAACACACGCTTAGACACATAGTTTAGGTGGTTCGTATTTCAAGTGTGTAAATACATCAGGTAAGTGCTTTAACATGTGCTGTCATTAACTATGTGGCAACCTAAAATGTGTGTCTAAGCGTGTACTGTGTCATAAATTATGTGGCTACCTAGAAGCTGTGAGTCCAAGCGTATGTTGTCATAAATAATGTGACTACCTAAAGTGTGTGTCTAAGCGTGTGTTGTGTATAGGTATCTTTAATGTTTGTCTATCCTAAAGTGTGGCCTAAGCGAGTGCTGTCATAATTATGTGTGCTACCTAAAGCTTTTGTCCAAATGCGGTGCTGTCTGTTATGTCTATTCATGTGTACTACTAAGTGTGTGTCTACTCAATTGTCCCTACACTGTTGTGTACGTATCTTCTAGTGTGTGTTTACTCAAAGTATCTCCTACGTGCGTCACTCATTACTCCACTCATCCTACTATCTATCCTTCCCCCACCTTTCTCCCTACCCCACCACTCTACCACCCACCCTCCACTCCACCTATCCACTCACCACTCTACCTCAACCCTCCCCACCCAATCCACCCATTCACTCCACTCCACTCCATCCATTCACTCCCTACTCCTATCCCCACCCACACTCCACCCACCCCACCCTCCTCACTCCTACTCCACTCACCCACTCCATTTACCCTCCACCCTTCATCCCTCACCCACTCCCACCCACCACTCACTCCATCACCCACCCACCACCACCCCTCACTCTATCCTCCCTACCCCACCCACCCTACCCACCCACTACTTTCCTCCACTCCACCCACTCCTTCATTTCCTCACCCACTCTTCCACCACCCACCCACCACCCACCCACCCCTCTATTCCACTCCACTATTCCACTCCACTCTATTGCCCACTCACTTCCTCCTACCCCACTCCCCCTACTCCCCTACCCTCCACTACTCTACCCCTCCCTCCCCTCCCTCCCTTCCCCCCCCACCTCACCTCCCTCCCTCCCTCCACTCCTACCCTACTCCACTACTCCACCACTCCTCCACTCACTCCTACCTACTCACTCTACTCTACTCTACCCTACTCTACCACTATCCCTACCACTACCCTACTCTCCTCACTCCTCAACTCACTCCTCCTACCCTCCTCCTACTCCTACTCTCCACCCTCACCCTACTCTACCACTCCACTCCACCCTGACTCCAGTCCCTCACCCACCTATTCTATCACTACCCTCACCCACCTATCCCTCCCTACCCCTACCCTCACCCTACCCTCCCCTACCCTACCCACTCCCCCCCTCCCTACCTACCCACCTACTACCACTACCTCCATCCCACCACTCTACCTCCCCACCCCTCATACCCTACCCTACCCTCTCCACCCACCTCCCCTTCCTACCCTACCTACCCTCACACTACCTACCCACCTACCCTAGTCCATCCCCTCCACCCCCCACCCACCCACCTACCCTCCCTACCACCCTCACCACTCCCTACCCTCCACTCATTCCCTCCACTCCACCCCATACCTACCTACCACCCCACTCACCCCCGCCTACCTACTCTCCACCTCTACCCTACCCCACCCCTGCCTCTACCCTACCCCCACCCTTACCCTACCCCACCACCCTGCCCTACCCTACCCTACCCCCCCACCCACTCCTACCACTCTACCTACCTCCACCCACCCTCCCACTCACTCCCACTCCCTCCACCCTACTCTCCACTACCCACCCTACCCTACCCACCTACCCTACCCCTCCCCCTCCCACCCTCACCCTACCTGCCTACCACCCTACCCACTCCACCCTCCCTACCACCTCCTACCCTACCCTACCCACCCTACCTACCCCACCCCTCCTACCACACCCTCCCTACCCTACCCCCCACCCTCCTACCCTACCCTCCCTACCCTACCACTACCCTACCCTCCACCTACCCTCCTACCCACCCACATCCTACCTACCCTCACCCTACCCCTCCACCCACTCCATACCCTACCCTACCCTACCACTCCCACCACTCCTACCCACCCCACTCCACCTCTCCACTCCACTCTACCCACTCCACACCCTACCCACCCTCTCCCTCCCTGCCCTCCACTCCACTCCCCTCCCATCCCACTCCGACTCCACTCCACTCCACTCCACTCCACTCCACTCCCTCCCTCCCTCCCTCCCTCCCACCCACGCCACTCCCTCCACTCCACTCCACTCCATCCATCCTCTCCCCTCCCTCCCTCCCTCCACTCCACCCCCACTCCACTCCACTCCACTCCACTCCCTCCACTCCACTCCTACCTCCTCTCACACTCCCACCCATCTCCGTACCACTGCCACTTCCTCACCTCCCTCACTCACCCGACTCCATCCTCTCCACTGCCACTCCACTCTCTCCACTCCTCTCTTTTCCACTCCATCCCTACCACCTCCATCCTCTCCACTGCCACTCTCTCCACTCTTCCCACTACCCTCCCTCCACTCCTCTACCCACGCC
>CM065743.1:26655411-26660411 GCA_033310375.1 Conus canariensis
AGTCATTGAATTTGATTTGCACAGACTGAGACACGGAACTCTGCCCCCTGCTCTACAAGTGTGTCTAACACTGCACATTTTTGCTACTGGCACATTTCAAGATGTTGTTGGTGAAACAATCGGCGTGTCTCAGCAAACAACATCAAGAATTGTTAGGAGAGTGACACTGGCCTTGTTGCGTCGCTTGCCTGTGGAAGTGAAAATGCCAGCTACGGTGAAAGCAGACGGAACGCTGTTTAGCAGCCATGTTGTCAACAACATTGATGGCGACGGACATGCGCAGAAGGTTGGGGGTTATTCAAGACATGCGCAGAAGTAGGGAATCCCTCTTTTTATCTGACCTTCACCCTTTACTTTCATGATACTTCTTAGGTAGATAACGAGACAAAGCCCAGAAAACATAGCTACGAAAGTAGAATGCGCTGAACCCACAGGGTTTGTACGCAGGAGTTAATCTCGTTGTAGAAGTAAATTTGCCGACGACATATAAGTACGGCAGCAGAATATGTCACCTGTGAATAATCTGCACAGGGAAACCCATGCAAACGAAGTGAAACGTCAATGAAATAGAGCAACGCAGTGAAACGTCAATGAAATAGAGCAACGCAGTGAAACGTCAATGAAATAGAGCGACGCAGTGAAACGTCAGTGAATTAGAGCAACGCAGTGAAACGTCAGTGAATTAGAGCAACGCGCAGTGAAACGTCAATGAATTAGAGCAACGCAGTGAAACGTCAGGATTAGAGCAACGCAGTGAAGTCAGTGAATTAGAGCAACGCAGTGAAACGTCATGAATTAGAGCAACGCAGTGAAACGTCAAGTGAATTAGAGCAACGCAGTGAAACGTCAAGGAATTAGAGCAACGCAGTGAAACGTCAAATGAATTAGAGCAAGCGCAGTGAAACGTAGTGAATTAGAGCAACGCAGTGAAACGTCAATGAATTAGAGCAACGCAGTGAAACGTCAGTGAATTAGAGCAACGCAGTGAAACGTCAATGAATTAGAGCAACGCAGTGAAACGTCAATGAATTAGAGCAACGCAGTGAAACGTCAATGAATTAGAGCAACGCAGTGAAACGTCAATGAATTAGAGCAACGCAGTGAAACGTCATGAATTAGAGCAACGCCAGTGAAACGTCAGTGAATTAGAGCAACGCGAGTGAAACGTCAATGAATTAGAGCAACGCAGTGAAACGTCATGAATTAGAGCAACGCGCAGTGAAACGTCAATGAATTAGAGCAACGCAGTGAAACGTCAATGAATTAGAGCAACGCAGTGAAACGTCAATGAATTAGAGCAACGCAGTGAAACGTCAGTGAATTAGAGCAACGCAGTGAAACGTCATGAATTAGAGCAACGCAGTGAAACGTCATGAATTAGAGCAACGCAGTGAAACGTCAATGAATTAGAGCAACGCAGTGAAACGTCAATGAATTAGAGCAACGCAGTGAAACGTCAGTGAATTAGAGCAACGCAGTGAAACGTCAGTGAATTAAGCAACGCAGTGAAAACTCGAAGACCAAGTAGTGAAAAATCAAAGAAAAGAAAGAATACGAATAAGTGAACAAACAACAAACAACAACCAGGAAAAGTAGGTTTAGAAATAGGTGACAAATTCAGCGTCACAGAGTAAGCAGCAGAGCCCAGCAGATAAGTGAAAATGATGGTGCAGTACAACATCGAAGATGATGAGGAGCCCATGAAGCGCTAAATGGATAAGCCCGTGCATCAAAGGTCAACACAGCAGTAAACAGTGTGGTCAGTAAGCCATTGCATCGAAAGGTCAACACAGCAGTAAACAGTGTGGTCAGTAAGTCATTGCATCAAAGGTCAACACAGCAGTAAACAGTGTGGTCAGTAAGCCATTGCATCGAAAGGTCAACACAGCAGTAAACAGTGTGGTCAGTAAGCCATTGCATCAAAGGGTCAACACAGCAGTAAACAGTGTGGTCAGTAAGCCATTGCATCGAAAGGTCAACACAGCAGTAAACAGTGTGGTCAGTAAGCCATTGCATCGAAAGGTCAACACAGCAGTAAACAGTGTGGTCAGTAAGCCATTGCATCAAAAGGTCAAAACAGCAGTAAACAGTGTGGTCAGTAAGCCATTGCATCAAAAGGTCAACACAGCAGTAAACAGTGTGGTCAGTAAGCCAGTGCGTCAAAAGGTCATCACAGCAGTAAACAGTGTGGTCAGTAAGCCATTGCGTCAAAAGGTCAACACAGCAGTAAACAGTGTAGGCGGAAGTCAAGGAGGAATGGATTTAGGATAACAGAAATCGCACTATTACTTAGAAATGACTTAAACTGTCATCAAATGAATACTAATGAAAGCAGATAAAACAGTTCTACTTATCTACAGTAATTGAAAAAAAAAGCAACAAAAACAAACAGAAATGTGGTTTATATTTCAGTACATTTTATTTTGAAAGCATTTGGTTTAATTCTATGAACGAAAGAGATTGTAGACCTTTAAGATAAACTATAACCGAAATAGGTATCTAAATACTGTCAAGCTTTAGCAGTTTTATTGAGTGGGTAGTCAGAACACCTCGGGAATTTTCTTATAGCTTCCTCAGATGTGTCCAGCAAGCATTTTGCAGTAAGCTGTAACTCTCCATGAGAGACATTGGAAAGGTAAAAAAACTGCATGCATTGTTGATATGTTTTGTCCCATTTCTTGCTTGTCTGTGATTTGTGTGCAGGGGGTGACGTGGTCATGGTGACGGGTTCTGGGTTTGGGTCGGAAGAACCTGTTGTGACCGTCGACGATGTGGACATGACGGTGCTGAGCTACAACGACACCCACGTGGAGGTGAAGTTCGAACCCTTTGGCCCGGGAACCTTCGAACTTAAGCTGCTGGTCTTGGCCAAGGGATACGCTGACCCGTGAGTAACTGGGAACAGAACTATTTGGTGAAAATCTAGAGCAGAGATGGAACAGAGGGACGATGACAACTGGGGAGGGGGGAGGGAAGGTCAGTACCTTTGCTTTTTGCTGTTGATAGCTCTGCTGCGCATATTCAGGGCATTCACCACATTCTGCTGACATATTTGCCTCTCTCTCTACCTGACGGTCACAGGTTGGCTGTTTGTAAGCCAGCATTTTGCCACTGCTATTCTCGACTGTCAGGTCTGAAGCGCACACGTGGTGGAGAGCGCGTGGCCAAAGGCTGCGTGCAGACAGTGGGCCGACCCTGGCTGAACAGCGGACGTCATGCTGGCATACACACTTACCTCAGAGGGCGCCCAGCCTGCTGAACAGTACTCTGTGACTTGCAGACCTGATTACCCATACGATTTTGCCGCATCTTAAACACAACGTTAGGCGAAACTACGAAGAATACGACGAACTGGAAAAAAAAAAAAAAGAAAGAAAAACGCGGAAAAAGAAATCTCGACACGAAATTCTTGAGCGGTAGTTGCACTTGCGGGTTATAACTATCATATTTGTGCGCTATGACCAAAGAACGACAACTCTCCCTGACTCGTGCCCGCGAATTCGCGCAGATAACACGATTTTATCAATAGGAAAGACAGAATTGCGCTATCAAGCGAAAAAAAAAAAATTACAAAACAAACGCAACGCGTTTAGACCTTTTGGGTCTTCTTCAGGCAAGACAAACAGCATTCAAGACCCCAGTTTGACACTCATATAACTTCATGTCATTAGGTATCTGATAAGAAACGAGGTTTTATACACTGGTCGCGAATGCAGACACACTAGCCACAGAATATTGGTATTGGATGAAGAGAAACAAGCTACCCTTGTTTCATTTCGTGTCTGTTTTTTTTTTTTTTTTTTCAATCCGTAGCAAAACCACTAACGTCAACATGGAGGCGACGCTGAAGGTGACCGGACTGTCCCCACCCCGGGGCTCTCTACACGGGGGAACCTTGCTGACCATCACCGGGGAAGGGTTCGGTGACAACAAAGCCATCGTGGAGGTGAAGGTGGGCAATCACCCGTGTGACGTGGAGGACGTCGCCGACACGGAGATCACGTGCAGGGTGCGCGACACAGGGGTCAAGGTCACCGTCACCGAGGGAGGTCAGTAGGCGTGAGGAGAATGGAAGGGGGAGGTGGGGGGGAAGGATGGATGAGGTAGAAGGGTGGTGGGGTGTTGCGTTGATATCATCAGGGTCACTGTCGCCAACCACGGACTTCTTGAAGGTCAGTCTCGGTGAGGACGGTGAAAGAGGCGGTGAGGGGATGGGAAATAGAGGCGGTGGGGTGGGGGGAGGGGTGGGGAGGGAAAGGAGGGGATGGGGATGGTGGGGATGGGGGGGGGAGGGGGAGTGAGAGGTGCTGGAGGAAGGGAAGAGCAGATCGGGGGGAGGTACACTGGTATCACGGCGACTCTCTACTCCACTGAGCCTAAGGTTTCTGAGAAGGTTGCTGTGAGGGATGGAAAAGAAGAATATGTGTGTGTGTGTGTGTGTGTGTGTGTGTGTGTGTGTGTGTGTGCGTGGGGTGTGTGGTGCGTGTATGTGTGTGTGTGTGTGTGTGTGTGTGTGTGTGTGTGTGTGTGTGTGTCCATAAACGCGTTTGTGCGTCCTCGGACGGTAAATACTACACACACACACACACACACACACACACACACACACACACACACACACACGTGTGAGCGTGCGTGCGTGCGTGCATGCGTATGTGTGAGTGCGTGCGTTGGCGCGTGCGTGCGTGCGCGCGCGCGCGCGCTTGTGTTTGTGTGTGTGTGTGTGTGTGTGTGTGTGTGTGTTTGTGTGTGTGCATGCGTGCGTGCGCGCGCACGCACGTGTCGTTCCAACATACACATTATAAGCTTACTATCTATTCCTATGTCTCTACACGAGCATCGTATCTTGATGTGGTAGACAACGGGTGGAGTCCCAGCCAGGTGACCTTGCAGACAGGCGACACGGTTCGCTGGGAGTGGACAACACCGTCCTTCGTCAGCACCAAGAACTACGGCGTCTACGAGGTGGCCAGTGACACCAGCGAGACTCACCTGGAAGG
>CM065743.1:26665411-26700411 GCA_033310375.1 Conus canariensis
GTTGGCTGATAATGGCCGAGAGAGGCTGGGTGTACAGCACAAACAAAACCGGTCCCAGGTGTGTGTGTGTGTGTGTGTGTGTGTGTGGTGTGTGTGTAGGTGTGTAATGTGTGTGTAGGGTGTGTGTGTGTGTATGTGTGTGTGTGTGTGTGTGTGTGTGTGTGTGTGTTTGTAGTGTAGTATGTGTGTGTGTGTATGTGTGTGTGTGTGTGTGTGTGTGTGTGTGTGTGCGCGCGCGCGTGTGTGTAGTGTTTGTGTGTATGTGTGTGTGTGTGTGAGGGGGGGGGGAGAGAGAGAGAGGGAGGGAAGGAGAGAGCAAGAGTAAGTGGATGGCTTGATGTATCCATGGATAGATGGGTGCGCGCGCGCGCATGTGTGTGTGTGTGTGTGTGTGTGTGTGTGTGTGTGTGTGTGTGTGTGACACAACACACACACACACAACACACACACACACACACACACACACACACACACACACACACACACACACACACACACACACACACACACACATACACAGAGGGGAGAGAGAGAGAGAGAGAGAGAGAGAGCTCATGAACTCGCTTATGTCAATGAAAGCATCAACGAAACAATATCGAATTCCAGCAGATAAAACGGCATTTTAAAGTCTGTTTATTGAACTTGGTCATAAAAGCAGTTTTTATCCGAAAACTGTTGTCTTAGACGATGAACGAACAGCACATATTTTCAGCATGTGCATGTGTGTTCGGGTGGGATACTAGCCCAGGATGCAGCATCACATTATAATTATGACTTGTGTGTGAGCAAACGGGGACAGGCATTAGACCGAATCACTGACATGAGACGGAGGACCACGTTACTCGTCCCCAACGTATTCTACTATATACATTATAAATGTGTTGATATTTTTTGCATTTTTTAAAATGTGGTTTAAAAAAAAAGTTTGACTAAAGAGGGGAGGATGAAAAAAGAAGGAGAAAAAAAAAGCAGGTTAAGAAATGAAACAATGGTTAATAAGGAAACAGGTAAACTGCTGACAAGATTAATAAAGTGATGATGTGCATGTCTCACTTACTCGACTCGCTTACTCGACTGATAAACTAACACGATAAATATGTGTGTGTGTGTGTAAGGGTCAGTGATTTACAATCAAAACTGTTATAACTATGTGACATTCTTCCCGCTTCGCTGTTTCTCAGAATCCTCCGTCTCTCTCTCTCTCTCTCTCTCTCTTCTCTCTCTCTCTCTCTCTCTCTCTCTCTTTCTCTGTTTCTGTCTGTCTGCCTGTTTGTCTGTCTGTCTGTCTGTCTACCTGTTTGTCTGTCTGTCTGCCTGTCTATCTGTCTCTCTCGTCCTCCTCTGTGTTTTTGTCTGTCTGAATGCCTACCCATTCTCCGCCCCCCCCCCTCCTCCTCCTCCCTGTCCTCCTTCCCACCTCCCCCCCTCCTCCTCATCTTAAGGAGTGTGTGTGTGTGTGTGTGTGTGTGTATTGATGACGGAAACTTTAGTAAGAGAACAGATTCTTCAACCCCCGCATACATGACCCCCTCTCAATGACCCTAACGAGACCCAGACCCTAACCAGCCCCTGACCCTAACGAGACCCTGACCTTTACCAGACCCTCATCCTAACCAGCCCCTGACCCTAACCAGCCCCTGATCCTAGCCAGACCATATCCTAGCCAGACCTATCCTAGCCAGACCCTGACATTAACCAGACCTTAAGCAGACCCTGACCCTATCCAAACCCTGATCCCGACCAGACCCTGACTTAACCAGACCCTTACCAGACGCTAATCCTGACCAGACCGTGACCCTATCCAGACCATAACCTAACCAGATCCTGACCAAACCCTAACCAGACCCCAACCAGACCCTGACCCTAACCTAACCAGACCCTGACCAAACCCTAACCAGACTCTCACCTTTACCAGACCCCAACGAGACCCTGACCTAACCAGACCCTAACCCTTACCCGATCCTGACCCAGACCAGACCCTGACCCTGACCTGACCCTGACCAGACCCTAACCCTAACTAGACCCTTAACCTGACCCTAACCAGACCCTAACCCTAACATCCTGACATAACCAGACCCTGACCCCAACCAGACCCTGACCCTAACCAGACCATGACCATAACTAGACCATGACCCTAACTAGACCCTAACCTGACCCTGACCAGACCCTAACCCTAACTAGACCCTTAACCTGACCCTAACCAGACCCTAACCAAATCCTGACATAAACAGACGCTGACCCCAACCAGACCCTGTCCCTAACCAGACCTGACCACAGCTAGACCATGACCCTAACCAGACCCTGACCTAACCAGACCCGAACGTGACAAGAACCTAACCTAACTAGCCTTAACCAGACCCTAACCGTGACCTACTCTAACCCCCCCCCCCCCCAACAACGCAATCCGAACCTCGACCCAACCCTAAGTGTACAAAACCCTATTAAAAAAGAATCGACCTACCTACCAACCAACCAACCAAACAACCAACCAACCAACCAAACAACCAAAAACAAACTTACAACTATAAACAGCGCTTGCCACCGCGTGTAAAGGGGGTTGGCGGGGTTGTCTTCCCCTTCTTTTCTCCACCCATCCCCCCCCCCCCCTCCACCATTCCGTTCTCTTCTTCATCCCTTAATCAATCACTGGTTGATTCTGCTAACAGGTCAGCTTCGCGGACGTGACGCAGCCAGTGTCCACCGAGAACAGCACGGAGATGACCTTCAGGGTGAACACGTCGGGCGCTCCGGCCACCCTTGAGCTGCGGGAGTGGGGGTTACGGGTGGGGAACAGGGGCAACGCGTTGTTCGCCATTCGCAACCCCCAGCAGCGGTTTTTCGCTCTGCTGCCTTCCGTGACCGAGCCTGTTTCGCCTAACGACGGGTCCAAAGAGGGGGGCACCTTGGTTACTATCGACGGAGTGGGCTTGGAGAAGGTTGAGGTTAGCGTCTGATGCTGGTGTTTCTGTTGTTGTTGTTGTTGAGGTAGTGGTGGTGGTGGTGGTGGTGGTGATGATGTTCTGCGCGCGCGGGAGTGTGTGTTGTGTTGTGTTGTGTTGTGGTGTGTGTGTGTGTGTGTGTGTGTGTGTGTGTGTGTGTGTGTGTGTGTGTGTGAAAGAGAGAGAGAGAGAGAGAGAGAGAGAGAGAGAGAGAGAGAGAGAGAGTGGTGTGTATGAATGTCTGTCTCTTTCTATGCCACGGCGTTCAGTTCAGTTCAGTTGTTTATTAACGTCTGTTCACCATTGATGATATTAGACGAAAAACAATTTAAAACGTCATCTCTAACTAACAAAGCTTAACCTCAAAGATAAAAAATAACAACAATAACTTTTTGAATTAGTGGTAAAAATAAACACGCATCAAAGCAACTTGGCAATTTTAGATTGTGCGATAATAGTAGCAATGTTTATGCTGGAAGGGCTGGACGCATCAAAGCAACTTGGCAATTTTAGATTGTGCGATAATAGTAGCAATGTTTATGATAGAAGGGCTGGACAATACTTGACTGATATCTTGGACGTTGATATCAATAGAATTTTCTTTATAAATTGGAGTTAAGACAAACATTCTATCAACAAATGATGCACTGAAATAGGCTTACCACAAGTACAAAAAACATGGCAAGAATATTTTGTGTTCCATGCATTTAACTTGAGTTTTGTTACTATCTTGGAAATGTGACGAGGACAAGTATTTACATATTTGAGATTTTCTCCACAATTTCTGTTATAAACACAATTTTCTAATTTTAGCAAAATTTCTGACGAAGATGTTTTCAGTGAAGATAATAAATTACAATCGAGGCAATGTTTAGCTCCAGCTTTAGCAAGTATATCTGCTGCTTCATTCCATTTCAACCCACTATGAGAGGGAACCCAGCAAAAGTCAATACATGTTCCATGAATCCTTAAACAGTGTATGAGGTGATGAATATCAAAAAGTAAATCTTTCCGAGCCTTACCATCCCAGTGTTCCAGAGACTGCAAGACAGATTTTGAATCAACACATATGAGAATATTATGAAAAGGCATGGGAGCATCATAAATGTAGCTCAAAGCCATCAATATTGCATATAATTCTGCTGTAAATATGGAAAACCCTTTGCCAAGAGTATAACTCTTTTACACATTTAGGCTAGGAATGACAAAACCAGAACCACTACCAATGTTATCTAGGACTGAGCCATCAGTGTAAATTTTCAGGTGATTGCTTTTAAAAATTGTCAAGATGAGCTCTGACCTCACTAACCAAGAGATTAACGTTTTCAGTTTTAGAAACACTTGTGTAATTATAATCAAAGTTTCCACCCAAATGCTCCCAAGGGGGAATCTTAGGCGTGATGGGATCTTCAGAAACTGTTGATAAATCAATGTTACGATCAGACATAACTTATACGCGTAATTTCTAATTGGTTGTAAATATAAAATATTTCTAGCTCGTTTGGGATAATCTTTGTTCGAATCCATCAATAGTTCTGCTGTAACTGAGTTCTTAACTGACAGACTTCTAATCACATATTTTGATACGTCTAAGAACCGTTGTTCTCGAAAAGGTAAAACCTTTGCAGCTTGATAACTTTTGATAGTATTTGCATGAACTGGTACCCCTAAGGCCAGTTTCACTGCTTTGCTATCCAAACTTTGTAGCTTTTTTTAAACAAATATTTTGGAGCAGAATAATGTACTTCTTGGCCATACTGTAATTTGGATCGAACTAGAGAAGTAGACAAATGCAATAAAGTTTTCGTGTCTTGCCAAGGCTGATAGTTGATTATTTTTAAAAAGTTTAATCTTTTTCTTGCCTTGGTTAGTAAATGTTCTATATGCTTTTTCCAACTAAGTTTTGTTGTCAAAAATACTGCTAAAAAGTTAACACAGTTTTGATATTTTAAGATATTATCCTCTAATTTCAAAATAGGTAATATGGAAGGATTTTCACCATTATTACATAGCAGCAAACACGTTTTTTTCACCTGACAAATTGAAACCATTTTCTTTTATATGATTTGATAAATTGTTTAGTTCCTGTTGATAAATTGTCTGCACATGACTGATAATCCTCTTATGCGATTTTTTTCTTAAACTGGTGTTTATCCATACTGCAGTATCATCAGCGTATTGAACCACATATGTGTTCTTAGACAAAGCTTTTGGAAGATCATAAGCAAAAATGGAGAATAAAATTGGAGCAATGATTGAGCCATGTGGAATCCCCATACCTGCACTTCTGAACGATGAGTAGGTATTGCCAATTTTTGTACACATGTGTCTATCCTTCAAAAAGGCTTTAATATATCCATACAATTTGCCACAAATTCCTATCTCTTTTAATTTGAACAATAATCTGGCATGCCAAACACTGTCATATGCTTTTTTAACGTCAAAAAATGTAGCTATGTGTTTGAATGACGTTTGACCTGAGTAGTAAGCTTAACCAAATGATCTGTAGTGCATCTCCCTTTCCTAAAGCCAGCCTGCTGAACTGGAATGATGTTATTTTTTTCACAATAAAAAATGATCCGTTTGAGTATAATTTTTTCCACAATTTTTCCAACATGAGAAGTAAGCGAAATTGGTTTATAGCTGTTAACCGAAGATCTAATTTTGCCCGCTGTTAGAACTGGTACAACTACTGAACTCTTCCAGATTTTAGGAATAGCGCCAATATCCCAACATTTTTGGAATAGAGAATGTAGCAAACCTATCCAAGAAGAAGGCATGTGACAGAGCATCTGGTAAGAAACGCCATCTAGACCAACTGCTGAAATTGAAGAAGAAATAAGAAGCTAATGCTTCTTTCAATTCTGTAATTTGTAAAGGAGAATTTAAATAGTGATTCTTATTTGGGCTAGGGTCTGAATACATATCTTTTTCTTCTTCGGTTGTTCTAAAAAGCTTAGTCTCTGAATTCAGGCTAGCAGAACAACTGTTACATGAAAAAAATATTCACAAATGCCACGGTGTGTGTGTGTGTGTGTGTGTGTGTGTGTGTGTGTGTGTGTGTGTGTGTGTGTGTGTGTGTGTGTTTTGTGTGTGTGTGTGTGTGTGTGTATGTGTGTGTGTGTGTGTGTGTGTGTGTGTGTGTGAGGAGAGAGAGAGAGAGAGAGAGAGAGAGAGAGAGAATATGTGTGTATGTGTGTGTGTGTGTGTGTGTGTGTGTGTGTGTGTGTGTGTGTGTGCGGGTGCACACAGTTTTGTGTGCTTGTATGCATGAGCGCACGTGTTTGTGTGTGTATGCACATGCGCGCGCATGCATATGTGTATATGTGTGTGATTGCTTGTATCTTTGTGAATATGCAAGAGCGCGCGCATGTGTGGTGTGTGTGTGTGTGTGTGTGTGTGTGTGTGTGTTGTGTGTGTGTGTGAGAGAGAGAGAGAGAGAAGAGAGAGAGAGAGAGAGATTGGGTTATTCAGAGGGAGAGAGAGAGCGAGCTTAGTTTCCTCAGAGAGAGATAGAGAGAGAGAGAGGAGAGAGAGAGAGAGAGAGAGAGAGAGAGAGATTGGGTTATTCAGAGGGAGAGAGAGAGAGCGAGCTTAGTTCCCTCAGAGAGAGAGAGAGAGAGAGAGAGAGAGAGAGAGAGAGAAGGTTCATTCACAGAGAGAGAGGGATAGTGAGTAGGGGAAGAGGGGAGGGGTTAGTGTTACGATGGAAGGGGGGGGGGGAGTAGGGGGTGGCAAGTCTAGATAAGAGCTGGGCGGAATCAGATTGCTGGCCCTGGCTGTTCTACAACTGAATGCTGTGCATAGTTTTTGTGCTATTGTTGCGTTCATTCTTGCTTCAATACCCATCTGCTGTTAGTTCTGCTGCTGCTGCTGCCACTGTGCTGCTGCTGCTGCTGTTGCTGCTACTGCTACGACTACCACTACTACTATGAAAACTATTTTTACTACTGCTGCTGCTGCTATTACAACAACTACTACTACTTCTACTACAACTACTACTACTACTACAACTACTACTACTACTACTACTACTGCTGCTGCTGCTGCTGCTACTACTACTACTACTACTACTACTACTACTACTACTGCTACTGCTAGCAGTTCATATCGCAGTAGTAGCAGTAATCTTCTTTTCTTCTTTAACTTCTGCGTTTTTTCTTTTTACTTCTTTCTTCTTCTAATTTTTCTTCCGTTTTTCTTTCCTCTTCTTTTGTGTGTTATCTTCAAATCGATCTCACGCTTCGTTCTCCTCCTCCTCCTCCTCCTCCTCCTTCTTCTTCTTCTTCTTCTTCTTCTTCTTCTCCATCCTCATTTGGCTGGTTGATGTGACTGACGGTTAGATAGATGATGGGTGGATGGATAGGTGAGTGGATTGACCAGCTGATGGGTAGGGTGATTGATGGATTGATTGATTGATGAGACGTGATGGCGGGTGTCTGTCAGGTGAATGTGCTGGGCCTGCAGTGCCACATTCAGAGCAGGTCTTATCACCGGCTCAGCTGTTCAACGCCGCCTACCTCCCACACCAGCGCCACGCACGTGAGTTCTCTCCCCTTGTGAACAGCCTTAACTCGGCCACACATCACACACAGAGAAGAGAACACGAATACGAATACCAATGTTTATTCACTTTTAAGGCCAAGGCCCCATTCTTGAAGGGGTAATACAGATAATCGGGGGAAAAAAATGAAGGTACACGTAGATACTAAAAAATGGTAAAGAAATTCACGACAATAATTAAAGTACGTCATTGAATGGGGTATTAGGTACGCAGCACGCAAGTCTTCTCAGCTTTTCTTTTCTTGTTGACAACAGTAACACTACCTTGAAATGACATGGTTCGGTGAATTACTGTGGCTGGATAAATTTGGTTCTGAGATTAATATATAGTGCAGGACAACATAACAAAAAAAAGAAGAAGGAACTCTATCTTCCCTTCCACAGAAAAAAGGACTGATCAGTAAGGGTAGGGGAAGGCAGACACGCGTTTCATTCTTGCGGATGTGGCAGCGTAACACTACCTTGAAATGACATGGTTCGGTGAATTACTTTGGCTGGATAAATTTGGTTCTGAGATTATATAGTGCACTCCAGCGTTGTGCCAGTCTAGGAAAAGGCTAGAGACCGTGAGAGTAGTACCTTGGGGCTCTCTCGTATGCGAGAGAAAATGGCCCAACAGTCGTGCGGCTTTCTGATTGACGCCTGAAAAGAAGTGACGTCCTGTGATTGGTGCATGAAACGATTAGAACGTTAGCTCTCACACAGTCAAAAGAGCGTGGAAAAGAAGACTTAAAAAACAAATTTAATTTGAATTTGTCCGGCACCTGTATCTTTGCTCCTCTCCTCTTTTGCTTTCCTGGCTGCGATCAGATTCTTGCGGCTGTGAAACTTGCCTCAGGTTGAACAGGAAAATGGTGCGAGGAGCGGGGGGGGGGGGGGGGGGGGGGGGGGGGAATTCATTTTCTGTCTCACCTTCCGAGCACCCCCAACAGCATTATTTTCAGGCGTCTCACTCCGGTGTTGTCCGTTGTTTTGCATTGGAGTAAAAAAAACAACAAAAAAACAACGACAACAACAGCGATGGATTCTGAGACTGGTCAGCAGCCGTGATGCAGGTGCTGGCATTGTGGATTTTGTGGGCTGAGGGGTTGTGGGTTCAATTCCCGTCGAAGTACTTTGTATTGAGGATTTTTTTTTATTTTTAGTGGAGGCTGGCTCGTACACGGAATCATTTGTTTGTGCTCCGGGCTCAGACTAGAAAAAAACGGGCATTCAACTCTTTGAGTTTCGTCTTTTGAATTGGTGTGTCTCTGAAGAGTGTTGCTCGAATGTCCTGACCACGTTGAAGGTAATTGTATCGCTGGGACCTGATTGACGACGTCAAGATACATTGAGCGTCTTCCACCGTAGTGGGAAACATAACTCCTTATATGAAGCAGCGGTCAAAACCAGCACGGTCGTCTCTTTGGGAGGTGCACAGAATTACGGATATGGGCCGGAATAGCTCGGTTACTAGAGCGCCGGACTCGTAATCTTGGCGATCCTGGGGTTGCGGGTTCGAATCTCTGCCGGGCTGTTTCGGTATAGGGGGATTTTTCCTTCGGAGTCAACATTGGTTCTGACTCCATTTCCCATACAGTCCTTCGAATGAGACTGTGAACCGAGGTTCTGTGTGCATAACATCTTGCATACACGTAAAATCCCGTCACCAACTTTCGGAAGGGAAGATCAGTTTGGCCGTTGGTATGGATGACACGTTACACATAGCATGCACACTGCGTGAAAAATCGAAAGAAGGGAAGAGTTGTTAAACTGAATGAACGATGTTGACTGGATGACACGGGAAACGACTGAATGAAGCGCCAACAGGCAGCTCTTCAGTCGGCTCTACCCAGGTAGGCAGCCCGTTGTGTAAGCGAGAATGCGGATTGTAAAGCGGTTAGAGCTTGGTCTTTGGCCGGGGATAGGCGCTATATAAATACTCTCTTTAAAAAAGAATATATAGGGTGAATATATAGGGTGAAGGGTTTCTCATATTTATAATATATTCCCCCATTTTCTTCATCTTCAATTTTTTTTTTTTTTTTAAATTCAGATCTTTGTAAAGTCATTACTATAATAACTGAAGAATTGTTAGCCTGCACTTGTTTTCTCCCACTACTTAATTGTTCAGCATTATATATATATATATATATATATATATATATATATACATACAAAATCTCATTTCTTCTTAAAAATTTCAAAAGCAGAAAAGGCTCCGGTTTGAATATGTTTGAAGTGTAAGAACTGTGTCGGTTTGGAGAGAGAGAGAGAGAGAGAGAGAGAGAGAGAGAGGAGAGAGAGAGAGAGAAGAGAGGGCATGCGCGTGCAGGAGGAGGAGCGCGCGCGCGCTGCTCGCTAGTACAGTATCCTCATATCCTCCTCCTGACTGATTTTGCAGGAAGTGGAGCTGAGCGTCACCCTGAGCAGCGGGGCCGCTGTGTCCTGCCCTCAGACCTACTGCCGGTTCACCTACAGGTCGGCCCTCACCCCTAAGATCACCACCCTCAGCCCCGACACCACGAGTACCGACACACCCGTGGAACTCACCCTCACCGCTGAGGGCCTGGGCAACGACTCTGACGCCATCAATGTGACCTTCAAGGGCGTGCCTTGCACTGACGTCACCGTTGTCAACGACAGTACCGTGACGTGCAAGATCAGAGGGGTCCCCGCTGGCTCATATGCCCTGAGGTCAGTCGGTCTCCGTGTTCTGATAAGTATTGTTCTGTTGAGGGTTTCCTGTGGGGTTGTTGAATCTCTTGATGTGCGTTACATCCATCAAGCTCTCGTGATATTATCATACTTTTCTGATATTTTTTGGCTCATAATACTTTAGTGTTATCCCCAAATTTTGGTGGTAAGTTTCACTCAAAATCGTTTGGTGATATCCTCATGATTTACTATCGATGCTTCACTCGTAAGAAAAAGGTAATATTCACATAATTGTTGATAACCTTTTGCTCATAAAACCCTGGGGTTATATTCCAGTACTTTGATGTTACTGTTTTGGTCATAATATACTCTGTGATATCCCTATACTCTGCGAATAAGGTTTTGTTTATAAAACTCTGGTAGTATCGTCATACTTCGGTGATAATATTTCGTTCATAAACCTCCGTAATATCTCGCCATTTTGCTAATAATGTTTCGTTCATAAAATTCGGTCAATATACTCCTTATTTTGCTAGCTGTGTTTTGTTCACAAAACCTCTGTAATAATAACTCCTAGCTTGCTGATTTGTTTGTTCATAAAACTCGGTGACAGCCCCATCCTTCGCTAATCATTTTTCATCAATGAAACTCTAGTCATTTTTCCATACTTTGCTGATAATGTTTGTTTATAAAACTCTGGTATATGTCCACACTTTCTTGATAATGTTTTGTTTATAAAACTCTTGGTGATATCTCCACACTTTGCTTATAACGTTTGGTTATAAACTCTGATGATATCGCCACACTTTGCTAACAATGTTTCGTTTATGAAGCTCTGGTAATATCTTCACACTTTGCTATTAATGTTTCGTTTATGAAACTCTGGTAATATCTTCACGCTTTGCTATTAATGTTTGTTTATGAAACTCTGGTATATCTTTCACACTTTGCTATTAATGTTTCGTTTATGAAATCTCTGGTAATATCTCCACACTTTGCTAATAATGTTTTGTTCGTATAATCTTACACTTTCTCTTATGTTTGTTCATAAGTCTCTGGTATACCTCCATTTTGCTTATATGTTTCGTTCAAAATCTCTGGTATATCTCCAACTTTGCTTTATGTTTTGTCTATAAAACCCTGGTGATAATCCTATATCTTGCTAATAATGTTTCTTAATAAAACTTTGGTAATATGTCCATACTTTACTTATATTGTTTCTTCATGAAACTCTGGTGATATTGCCATATTTTGTTTAAGTGTTTTGTTCATAAAACTCAGGTAATATCCCCATATTTTGCTGATAACGTTTCGTTCATAAAACTCTGGTAATGTCTCCAAATTTTGTTTATAATGTTTCGGTCATAAAACTCTGGTAACATCCCATATTTTGCCGATATTGTTTAATTCATAAAACCCTGGTAATATTCCCATACTTTGCTGATAATGGTTCGCTCATGAAAGTCTGGTGACAGTCCACATATTTTGCTGATAATGTTTTGCTCATGACACTGTAAGTGATTGCCCCATAGTTCATCGATAATAATGGGCTCAAAAACTCTTGTGATATCCTTGTACTCTGCTGAAAAGATTTCGCTCATAAAAGTTTGGTGATATCCTCGTAATTTGTTGAAAATATCTCACATATAAAACTCCGGTGATATCCCAATACGTTGTCGATATTTTGTTCGATTATAAACTCTTGTAATATCCCTGTAGTTTGACTTTGCTGAAGATATTTCGTTCACAGAACTTTGGTGATATCCATGTGCTTTGTTAACAATTCTTTTCATTACAAACTCTGGTGACAGTCCTTTGCTTTGCTGATATTGTTTCGCTTTTGAAACTGATGATACCCCCGTACTTTTTTGATAATTATTTGCTCATGAAACTCTCGTGATATCCCCATACTTTGCCGATAATGTTTCCTTCTAAATCTCTAGTGATATCCCCATACTTTGTCAAATTGACATTTCCTAAAAAACAACAACAACAAAACAACAACAACAACAACAACAAAAAACAAACAAACAAACAAAAAAACAAACAAAACAAAAAAAATCGGACGATGTCCCCATACGTTGCCAATGACATTTCCTCAAAAAACTCTAATGATATCCCCATATTTTGCCGAGGGCATTGTCTCTGAAAACTTTAGTGATATCCCCATACTTTACCAGTAACGTTTCCTCGTAGATTTCTAGTGATATCCCCATGCTTTGGGGATAATATTTTCTCATAAACTCTGTTGATAGCCCCATACTTTGCCGATGATATTTCCTCATGGAACTCTGATGGTATCCCAATATTTTGCCAATAATGTTTCTCCATAAAACTGTGGTGATATCCCCATACTTTTCCAGTAACATTTCCTCATAAAATTCTCGTGATATCCCTATTCTCGAGGTAATGTTTCCTCATAAAACTTTGGTGATATCCCCGTACTTTGTCAATAACATTTCCTCATAAACCTTTGGTAATATCCCCATATTTTGCCACTAACATTTCCTCATAAACCTTTGGTAATATCCCCATATTTTGCCAATAACATTTCCTCATAAAGCTTTGGTAATATCCCCGTACTTTGTCAATAACATTTCCTCATAAACCTTTGGTAATATCCCCATATTTTGCCAATAACATTTCCTCATAAAACTCTGGTGATATCCCCGTACTTTGCCAACAATATTTCCTCATAAAATTCTCGTAATATCCATATTTCGGAGGTGCTGTTTCCTCAAAAACGTCTGTCAAATATTTCCATATTTTGCAGATATTTCCGTAATATTAATAATATTTCCATATTTTGCAGATAATATTTCCTGATAAAACCCGGGTGATATCCCCATACTTTGCTAATGATTTTCCCTAAAAGAACAAACAAAAACAACAACAACAACAACAACAACAAAACCCTCTGGCGATATCCCCATATTTTGCTTCTCCTCACAAAGTAACCCCCCCCCCCCATATGCTTATTGTTTGAACTCATAACACCATGGTGATATATCAGCCTTGCTTAGTCCATGTCCGGCTCACGCATACCCTGGTGAAATCTCCACCCTTCGTTGTTTCTATGTTTCGCTCATCATACTCTAGTGATATTCCAGCTGTTTTCTCATGACGTTTCGCCGCAAAGACAGAGCTGTTACCTCTTCACTTTGCCCCTGTGTGGTAACCAGCAATTTGTCCAGTAATTCCTTTGTCCACCTTATCTCGCGGAGTTAGTGTAATTACCTTTTAACATTTGTGTAAACGTCCGCTTGCAGTCACCTCACTTTGCGACTAATAGCATGATGATTTGACATAGTTGTCGACTAACCGCGTTAGTTCATCCAGTGAGCCTTCACCCGCAGGTGCTCGTGTCGAACAAAGGCCTGGCCGAAGTAGCCACTGGCGTGACCCTCCAAAGCCAAGCCCTGCTGACCTCGGTCAGCCCCGAGGTAGGCAGCACACACGGTGGCACCCTGGTCAGTCTTCAAGGCCACGGGTTCTCCGACACCTGCACCGTCTCCTTCGACGACATCTACTGCGACGTGAGGTCACAGACCCCTTTCGTCATCGAGTGCGTGACGCCAGCACAACATGACGCTGTGGCTGAGAGCGTGGAGGTCAAGGTCGTGTGTAGTGCTTCGACTGATGTATTCCCCACGCGGACCTTCGACTACTCCGACGCCGCTACGCCGAAGGTGAACAGCGTGGACCCGACTGAGGGTCAGTCTGGCGACAACGTGACCATCTTGGGGTCAGGCTTCTCCGCGGAGGCCTCCGAGAACACGGTGACGGTAGGGAACGTGGAGGTGCAGGTCCTCGCTGCCAGCAACGACAGCCTGACCATCGCCCTGAACAACGAGCTGACCACCGGCCAGCACTACGTGAAGGTGGCCGTGCTGGGCAAGGGCCTGTCCAACAACGACGTGCGGATCGAGCTGACCGTGGGAGAGGTGGACATCAGCCCCACCACAGGTGAGTCCCCGGTCTAGTCGCTCGAGATGCCCACCCGTCCGATTGTCAGAGACGGTTAAACCTTACGGGCGGACCAGAGGATAGGTGGTCTTCGCCCGTCCGTCTTTGAGTGCGTCAGTGAAAAGGGAGACAAACAAGCCCGCCGCAGTGCAGACTGATCGCGCTTCCCTCCCGTTTTTTTTCTTTTTTCATTTTTACAGCTCCAACTTCCCCACCTTCATACACACAACACACACACACACACACACACACACACACACACACACGCATGCACACACGCGCGCGCACGCAGGCACACACGCCCGCACGCACACACACACACACACACACACACACACACACACACACACACACACACACGCACGCACGCAAACATACACATACTTTCCATCTCTCTCTCTCTCTCTCTCTCTCTCTCTCTCTCTCTCTCCTCCACACACACACACACACACACCACACACACACACACACACACACACACACACACACCTAAACCTCCCCGTATCTCGGTTTTTCTCGGAACAACCCCCAACAGAATACCGGCTCAACGAAAAAACAAACAAACAAACAAACAAAAGAAAAAAAAAACATACAGGCATGATTCATGGTCAGCATAAGAGCGACAGGTACATTCCTGTGATTTCTCCCTCTCCGACGGGTATCACAAGAGTGCGCAGCGTGCCACTGGTGTCTTGTCATTGCACCACCAGAAGCTATTTTTAGCTGTGTTAACCATCTTTTGACTTAACAAGGACAAGTCAAAATGGGGTGGGGGTGGGGGGTGGGATGTGTGTGTGTGGAGGGGCGTAGGGGAGGGTTAGGGGTGGGAGAGGGGGTGGGGGGGTGGGGGGGGGGAAGGAGAAGCCGATTTTGGGATGCGTTTGCCTCCTGGACAACTGGAAAGAATCTGGGAATTTCTCGCCCTGTCCACAGCTACCTGTTCCGAGGGAGTTATGGAACCGAGGCCATTATGTGCATTTTGCGCACGTAAAAGATCCTATGGCAACAACGGAGTTATTCTTGGTATAGTTGCATTTTTTTTTTTTTTTTTGGTAAGCAGACAGGAAGGAGAGGAAAGTGCGATGAAAAATGAAACGGTTGCAGTTGCTGTGCTGTATGGCTTCGTGCCTTCCCCGTAGCCTGAACCACACGCAGAGAAAGCAGTTGTGACAATGAAAATAGACACTATACCACACTGCACTACACTATACTACACTACACTACGCTACGCTACACTACACTACGCTACGCTACACTACACTACACTATACTACACTACGCTACGCAACGGTACACTACACTACGCTACGCTACACTATACTACACTACGCCACACTACACTTCGCTGCGCTACATCACACTACACAAAACTACACTGAAGCACAGAATGTGGATTTATCTGAATGTGTGTGCGTGCGTGCGTGCATGTGTGTGTGTGCGTGCGTGCGTGTGTGTGCGTGTGTGTGTGTGTGTGTGTGTGTGTGTGTGTGTGTGTGTGTGTGTGTGTGTGCTTGTATGTAACTGGCTGTACAATCATAAATGCAGGAAGGCAGTAGACACAGACAGCTGGTCAGTCGGTTCAAGCTGTATTGCTACCTTCAGCTCATCCCAAATCGTACCGAGTCGGAACGGCGTATTGTCGGAATAAGTCTTGAGTGACCTTACAGTGCACAGTGCAGTGTAGTATATAACAGTAAGGTACAATAAAGATCAATACAATACAATGTTATACTACTAACATATAGAAAACCTTACAAGATAGTTAGGTACAGTGCTGCATTATATGGCGCAATACGATACAATTTTATACAATGCAGCACAACAATATGCAATACAGTACATCACATTACGACACAATGCATCACAATAGAATCCCTGTTACACAATAAGTGACAATGCCATCATGATACCGACAGACGCTAGCGGCGGCGAACTGACACTGACAGTGAGACAATAAATGACAATGTCGCTGGGGTTCGGACAGGCGCTATAGAAGGCGGCCAGACGCTGGCAGTGATACACTAAATGACAATGTTATTATGACGTTGACAGGCACTACAGGAGGCAGACACTGGCAGTGACACACTAAATGACAATGTTATTATGACGTTGACAGGCACTACAGGAGGCAGACACTGACAGTGACACACTAAATGACAATGTTATTATGACGTTTTACAGGCATTATAGAAGGTGGTCCAAAACTGTCAATGACACAAGAACTGACAATGTCATTATGATATTGACAGGCATTATAAGAAGTGGACACTGACAGTTACACGATAAATGACAGTGTCATTATGATGTTGACAGACATGTTAGACAAGAGGCCCTGACACTGACCCAATAAACGACAGAGTCATTATGATGTTGACAGGCACTACAGGACGCAGACACTGACAGTGACACTATAAACAATGTCATTATGATGTTGACAGGCACTGGGAGCCAGACACGGACAGTGACACTATAAACAATGTCATGATGATGTTGACAGGCACTACAGGAGGCAGACACTGACAGTGACACTATAAACAATGTCATTATGATGTTGACAGACACTGGGAGGCAGACACTGACAGTGACACAATAAACAATGACAGTGACACAATAAACAATGTCATTATGATGTTGACAGACACTGGGAGGCAGACATTGACAGTTGCACAATAAACAATGACAGTGACACAATAAACAATGTCATGATGTTGAAAGGCACTGTGGGAGGCAGACACTGACAGTGACACAATAAACAATGACAGTGACACTATAAACAATGTCATGATGTTGACAGGCACTGTGGGAGGCAGACACTGACAGTGACACAATAAACAATGACAGTGACACTATAAACAATGTCATGATGTTGACAGGCACTACAGGAGGCAGACACTGACAGTGACACTATAAACAATGTCATGATGATGTTGACAGGCACTACAGGAGGCAGACACTGACAGTGACACAGTAAACAATGTCATGATGATATTGACAGACACTACAGGAAGCAGACACTGACAGTCACACTATGAACAATGTCATTATGATGTTGACAGGCACTACAGGAGGCAGACACTGACAGTAACACAATAAACAATGTCATGATGATGTTGACAGGCACTGTGGGAGGCAGACACTGACAGTGACACAATAAACAATATCGTGATGATGTTGACAGGCACTGTTGGAGGCAGACACTGACAGTAACATTATAAACAATGTCATGATGATGTTGACAGGCACTACAGGAGGCAGACACTGTCAGTGACACAATAAACAATGTCATGATGATGTTGACAGGCACTACAGGAGGCAGACACTGACAGTGACACAATAAACAATGTCATTATGATGTTGACAGGCACTACAGGAGGCAGACACTGACAGTGACATTATAAACAATGTCGTTATGATGTTGACAGGCACTACAGGAGGCAGACACTGACAGTGACACAATAAACAATGTCATTGTGATGTTGACAGGCACTACAGGAGGCAGACACTGACAGTGACACAATAAACAATGACAGTGACACAGTAAACAATGTCATTATGATGTTGACAGACACTGGGAGGCAGACATCGACAGTGGCACAATAAACAATGACAGTGACACAATAAACAATGTCATTATGATGTTGACAGACACTGGGAGGCAGACACTGACAGTGACACAATAAACAATGACAGTGACACAATAAACAATGTCATGAGGCTGAAAGGCACTGTGGGAGGCAGACACTGACAGTGACACAATAAACAATGACAGTGACACTATAAACAATGTCATGATGTTGACAGGCACTACAGGAGGCAGACACTGACATTGACACAATAAACAATGTCGTTATGATGTTGACAGGCACTACAGGAGGTAGACACTGACAGTGACACAATAAACAATGTCATGATGATGTTGACAGGCACTACAGGAGGCAGACACTGTCAGTGACACAATAAACAGTGTCATGATGATGTTGACAGGCACTGTGGGAGGCAGACACTGACAGTGACACAATAAACAATGTCATTATGATGTTGACAGGCACTACAGGAGGCAGACACTGACAGTGACATTATAAACAATGTCGTTATGATGTTGACAGGCACTACAGGAGGCAGACACTGACAGTGACATTATAAACAATGTCATGATGATGTTGACAGGCACTACAGGAGGCAGACACTGACAGTGACACAGTAAACATTGTCATGATGATGTTGACAGGCACTGCAGGAGGCAGACACTGACAGTGACACAATAAACAATGTCGTTATGATGTTGACAGGCACTACAGGAGGCAGACACTGACAGTGACACAATAAACAATGTCGTTATGATGTTGACAGGCACTGGGAGGCAGACACTGACAGTGACACAATAAACAATGTCATTATGATGTTGACAGGCACTACAGGAGGCAGACACTGACAGTGACACAATAAACAATGTCGTTATGATGTTGACAGGCACTGCAGGAGGCAGACACTGACAGTGACACAATAAACAATGTCGTTATGATGTTGACAGGTACTACAGGAGGCAGACACTGACAGTGACATAATAAACAATGTCATTGTGATGTTGACAGGCACTACAGGAGGTAGACACTGACAGTGACACAATAAACAATGTCGTTATGATGTTGACAGGTACTACAGGAGGCAGACACTGACA
This sequence comes from Conus canariensis, assembly GCA_033310375.1. NCBI lineage: Eukaryota > Metazoa > Mollusca > Gastropoda > Neogastropoda > Conidae > Conus > Conus canariensis. The sequence goes on from CM065743.1 coordinate 26,684,195, forward strand.
GTGACATAATAAACAATCATTATGATGTTGACAGGCACTTCAGGAGGCAGACACTGACAGTGACACAATAAACAATGTCGTTATGATGTTGACAGGTACTACAGGAGGCAGACACTGACAGTGACATAATAAACAATCATTATGATGTTGACAGGCACTTCAGGAGGCAGACACTGACAGTGACACAATAAACAATGTCGTTATGATGTTGACAGGCACTACAGGAGGTAGCCACTGACAGTGACACAATAAACAATGTCGTTATGATGTTGACAGGCACTACAGGAGGTAGACACTGACAGTTACACAGTAAACGACAATGTCATGATGATGTCGACAGGCACTGTGGGAGGCGGGCAGGTGCTCAATGTGACAGGATCAGGGTTCCTGTCAGGTTCCACCTCCGTGACCATTTGCGATTTGAGCTGCGACCCCGTGGAGTCTACGGTCACTGCCTCCGGCTTTCACTGTATCACGTCTCCTTATAACGGTCAGTGAACCTCCGGTTTGTGGTGATATGACGACAGTGGTGATGATGGTGATGATAATGATGATGATGATGACGACGACGACGACGACGATGATGATGATGATGATGATGAAGAAGAAGATGATGACGATGATGATGATGATGACGATGATGATGATGATGATGATGATGATGACGACGACGACGACGACGATGATGATGATGATGATGATGACAGTGATGATGATGATGAGGAGGAGGAGGAGGAGGAGGAGGAGGAGAAGGAGAAGGAGGAGTTAGAGAAGGATGAAGAGGAGGACGATGGTGATAGAAATATTATCTATCTTATGCTGTCGTCCTGTAATGACAAGTACTATAAGGCACAGTTCTAACAGTTACGCATACTGTACTTTTGTACGCCATTCTTTCTTTAATTTGTAACAAAGGTACAACTCATTCACTGTACAACGCATTGTGTATACATATCTCGCTCCCCCCCCCCCCCCCCCCCCCCCACACACACACACACACCGCTCCTCTCATAATTTGCCAAAGCTATGTTTTGTTGCAACACAAAATAAAGAAGCATACGCACATTGGGACAAATGTACAAGTGTGTTAGATACACAGAGACGGATACTTGCGCACATGTCTGTGACAGTAGTGTACAGCTTTGAGCTTAAACTGTGCTGTAAGCATGTGCTTGCCTGTAACCCCCCCCCCCCCTCCCTCCCTCCCTCCCTCCCTCCACCCCTTCTACGCACACATGCGCAGATCGTGAGAGTTCCAAAGTTCATTCTATTCTTGTAATTTTTCTAGCCTCAGTAACAAACCTTGAGGGAGATGTGGGAGATAATACTGTTTAAATACTTGACTGCAAAATACGTTTTTTTTTTTTTTTTTAAATCGTGCTTTGTCGCAGTACAGTGGGCAGTTCCGTTAGTATGCCTGATTGGACAGTATTTTTTTTTTTTTTAAGTTGTGCATCGTCAGCAGGTAAAGGGGGCAGATTTAATGAAGGGGAAGGCACTGAATTCCCTACGACGCTGAGCAGAAAGAACGCTTACCACACAATTCGAGGCTCCGCTTGAGGACCAGGAGGAAAAGGTAGACAAGCTAGAAAATAAAATGCGGGGATTTGGGTGAGAGGGGAGACAGAGAAAGGTTTGAAGGTTTGTGGAAGCATGGAAAGATAGGAAAAGGTTGGGAAAAAGAAAAAAAGAGTAGGAAACCATCAAAAAAAAGTTGGAAAAGTAGGAGAAATTAAGCAAATATGGAAAAAAAGGGGAACAGTGGGTAAAATTAGGAAAGACCCCCACCCCCTCCCCATCCTTACCCCTCTTCAGAGACCACAGGACAGAGCAGGCAGAAAATAGGACCGCTAAATTACGTTCTCAAACATACAGGCCAGCTGAGAATGGAATCAACTTTGTAGCAAAACAACATCGTCTCAAGACTGATACTTCAACCGTCATGAACATTCAAACTGTTACCCCATCAGGATGGTTATGAAGAATACATTTCCATTTTACATTTATACATTTGTACAAGTCCATTTTTTTTTCCTGGCTATTTTTTTTTTCAGTGGAGGAGCAGACTGTCTGTAACGTCACCGTGTCGGTCAACGGAATCAGCAAGATCTCGGCCAGTACCTTCACCTATGACCCCACTATCACCCCTAACGTGGCCAGTGTCCAGCCCAAGAGAGGAGGGACAGCAGGTGGCACCACCCTGACCATCAGTGGAACAGGATTTGGGTTCGTGAAATCGGAGAGAGAGAGAGAGAGAGAGAGAGAGAGAGAGAGAGAGTTGCCTACACACTCAAGCCGTACGTTAACCATACGAATCAAACTCCTGTTCTCTTGAAGACTCTTCAGTCAACATAGACCGCTGGCTGAGATGACTGAAGAGAGCCGATTGTCAGCTCTCGTGCAATCACGTCCACACACACAGAAAAAAGGTTGACGCTGGTGACGAGTTGAGGGTTGTTACTGTCCACAGAACATTCACGAGTTCAGTCTCCACATGGCTGTAGCAACGGTCCCCACAACGGAAACGACTCGGTCAACTCCCCATGTACTTTATAGACCACCTGTTAAGTTATATCCACAAGCCTGATGTATTTTAAGTGTTTGAGAGTGGACGTGCTAGAACGATGGTGTCGCACAGCCCAAGAAAACGCATGGAATAGTCTGAAAACTTCTTCTTCTTCCTCTTCTTCTTCTTCAATTAATGTCCGCCTTCAACCAGCTGAAGATTCCGACACTACAAACGGGGTTTCCAGATTTAACAGATAAGTTGAAATGCTGCCTGGATGATCAGCTTATAGTGGGTTGGGATAGTAAAAATTGGGGTCTAGGGCCACCCACTACTTTTCAGGCCTGGGGGAGAGGGGGTGGTGGTGGTGGTGGTGGTAGGTTGACCTTACTCTGCAGTGGGTGGGAAGGAATAAGGTGAGGAAGAGGGATAGGTGGGGGGAGCAGGAGAGGGGAGCAGGAGAGGGGAGGGGGCAGGAGAGCGGGGAGGGGGCTGGGGTAGGGGTTATATATCCAGGATTTGAAGCCCTCCAGCGAGTTCCAGAGTTGTGACGTATATAGGCAAAATGACGTTTAACATTCAAGGAACTGTTTCTAAAATCTTTTGAACGTATATGTTCTAAAAAAAAAAAAAAAAAAAAAGACGTCTCGAGTTATGACATAGTGTAGGTGAAATGACGCATAACATTCAAGGATTTGTTTCTGGTACCTTTTGACGCAGTTTAGGCAACAGTGACGTGTAACATTCAAGGAACTGTTTCTAGAATCTTTGGAACGTACATGTTCTAAAATGAAGTCGTGAGATATGACGTAGTTTAGGCAAAATGACGTGTAACATTCAAGGAACTGTTTTTTGCAATCCTTTGAAAGCACGTCGGAATTATCACGTATTTTTGCCACCTGGGTAAACGTCAGCTGTTGATGCGCGTCTCGTGGAATAAAGCAAAACTCAACCATGCCAACCTGTGGAACAATCAGTCTGTGGTTTCCGACGTCAGGGCCGTGGCGGGACAGGGTATGGCTAAGGGAGGGAATGAGGGGCGTGGAGGTAGTACCTCTGACGTAGCACGAAAGCTGTCACAGAGAAAAAAAAAAGAAAAGAAGTAAACTTGAATAATACAATCCATCTTTGAGGATGCTCAGAAGATTGATGTGGCTAAGGGAGGGAGTGAGTGACGTTGTGGGGGTACTGCCACTGACGTGGTACGGGAGATGGATCATAGGAAAAAGTAATACAAACTATCTTTGAGGATGCTCAGAGAATTTATAATAGACAGAGAAAAAAAATCACCCCCCCCCCCCTCCCCGAACTGAAATCTTCAACGTTTCGGTCAAAGACCGTCTTCAGACGAATAAATACATGTAGACAATTACATATAAATACATATACGTAAATGGACGATCACATGTTAAAAGATGTGTGTGTGTTGTGTGTGTGTGTGTGTGTGTGTGTGTGTGTGTGTGTGACGATTTCTATTCAGTGTTTGTTTTTCTGTTGTAAATCTTCTGAGCATCCTCAAGGAGAGTCTGTAACAGAAAGTCAGCAGTCAAAAATCTTTTTAAAGATCAAATGAAATGAAATAAAACAAAATCCAGGCGTGGGGAAAGTAAATCAATTTCCAGTTGACTTAAAAAATGGTACTTCGTAGGTATGGGACTTTTACGTCTGGCACAATGACAGATTTAATGTAGAGGATTTTGATGCAATAATTATCAGTAGAACGCATTCGATGATGAATGTAGAGAGGCACCTGAAAACCATTGCAACAAAGATTCAGATTAAATGTCTCAGAAAACGACAGTGTGTTACTAATATAATCAGCACACAGCAGATGAATCGAGCTGCCCACTGCCTGAAAAAATGAAAGATTAGGCGCGTTCTCTCGAATGCAGCCCCGCACTAAATGATTTCAAGGCACAGCGAAGGATTACTAGGCCTATAAAAATTCAAATCTTTTACGATCGGGTGCCCCTCTAGTATTAAATGATGTACGACCTGTCAGAAAACAGCCTATTTATTGATTTTTTTTTTTTTTAAATTACGGTATGCTATTGTTTCTCAATGCCTCACTGTCAGTGTGCTGACTTCGAAAGCAATGTTGATGTGAACTGCTTGACAGCTATATTCCCTCATAAGGACAGCGGCTTTTTTATGGGGGGTTTGAGATGAATGTTTATCTTTTGCTGCTGTTGCTGCTTCTGCCACTACTAACTACTACTTCTGCTGCCGCTGCTGCTGTTGCTGCTGCTGCTGCTGCTGCTGCTTTTCTCTTCTCTCCTCCTCCTAGTACTATTAGTACTACAACTGCAACTATTGCTACTATTACTACTGCTGGTGGTGGTGGTAGTACTATTACTGGGCTACTACTTCTTTTGCTGCTTCTGCTGCTCCTACTTCTGCTGCTGCTACTGATACTTCAACTACTGCTTCTACCACCACTACTTTTGCTGCTACTTCTACTTCTGCTACTATTACCACTACTACTACTGCTGCTGCTGCCGCCGCCGCTTTGGTGATTGTGGTGGTGGTGCTGCTGCCAGTACTGCTACTGCTACTGAAGCTACTGCTGCTACGCCAGCTGCAGTTTTTTTTATTACCACTACTACTACTGCTGCTGCTGCCACTCTTACTATTAGTACTGCTGTTGTTGCTGCTGCTACTGCTACTAACTACTGCTGCTTCTACTGCTACTACTGCTGCTGCTTCTACTGCTACTACTGCTGCTGCTGCTGCTGCCATTGTTGTTACTACTACTGCTGCTGCCGCTACTACTACGACTACTAACACTACTGTTACTGTAAATAGTTATAATGGCAATCATAATGGTAATCATCATAACGAAGATCATCATCATCATCATCATCATCATCATCAATCGTCATCATCGTCATCATTCTTCTCCTTCTCCTCGTCATCTTCCTCCTCCTCCTCCTCTTTTTCTTCCTCCTCCTCCCCTTTGTCCTCCTCCTTCTCTTCCTCCTTTTCCTTCCTCTCCCTCCCCTCCTCCTCCTCCTTCTCCTCCTCCTCCTCCTCCTCTCCTCTTCGTTCTCCTCCTCCTCTTCGTTCTCGTCGTCTCAAGGTCTGACCAGCGCATTGAGCTAATGCGTAGGTCAGACATCCGCTAAGCCGTAGCAACGAGATCCTCTTCTTCAATTCTCTGATATTATTTGTGAATTCATTTACCCATCAGCTTAACATCATGCGTAGTGTGGTCTCAAAACCTAGCGGATGTGGTGTAGCGTATATGGACTAGTCTGCACGCAGTGACGCCTCCTTGATGAAACTGAAACTGAAACTTTCTCCTCGTCCTCGTCTTCCTCCTTCTCCTGCCTCCCCCCCCCCCCCCCCACCCCCCGCCCCTCCTTCTCATGAACCCAGCGACCCCTGTGTTGCAGCAGTGACAGTGACGCTGTAGAGGTGTCGGTGGGCGGGGCCAAGTGTGACGTGGAGAGTGTGATCGACACACAGATCACGTGCGTCACGGGCAGCGCGACTTCCGGCACGTGGCCTGTGGAAGTGAACCGCGACAACCGGGGCAGGGCCACCACGGTGAAGTGACCTTCTGGCTCCTGCCTCTCTTCTTTTGCTGCTTTTCGGAGGGGGGAGGGGGGAGAGGGAGGTTGGAGTTGACTGGGGGTGGGGGGTGGGGGGGTGGGGTGGGGAGGGGGAGAGATGGGATATATGTTTCTGTTCAGATGAAAGTGCTTCTCATAAGCAGTGAAGATCTAAATCATTTCGGCGAGTTTTCTCTTTGGTGATATGGAGACGCACCTCATAAACAATGAAGATCTGACCGATTTGAGGGAGTTTTGTTCATTTGTAAGTGTATCTCATCGGTAAATGTCAAGGCTTCTTACAGACCTATGTCCGAGAACACCATGCCTTTAGGAGCCTACGGCTCATAGGCCGTTGGTCCAATTTTTACCCAACTCAGCTTTTCAGCAGATAACCCGTCACTTAATTATGGGGGAACCGAAACGTGATCCGGGTTCAATATAGGAGTCACACTGAAGGGGCATGGCGCACATAGTTCTGACTCCACCAGACGGTGTGGAGAAAACCAGTATGTTCTAAGTTCATAAGCTCACCAGAGACCATAATGTATGTGTATACGTGCATGCGTGTATGTATGTATGCAAATATATAGGCCTATGTATGTATGTATGTATGTGTGTGTGTATTGTGGCGTCGGGAAGTGAAAAGAGAAGGGTGGTGATGGTATAGTATTGATCTGCTGATCAGGTAAAGCAAAGCATTCTTCCTTTTTTTTTTAAACGCAGACCTGTAAAAGATAGCGGTGTGTCATTACTGGGATAGCTTCAGCCGTTTGTTTTGCCCTTTCTTTGAAGATGGAAGGAGTTTTCGTGTTATTTTTAATCGAGCATGTCTTGCTTCAATTTTGAAGCACGTGTGTGTGTGTGTTGTGTGTGTGTGTGTGTGTGTGTGTGTGTGTGTGTGTGTTTCTCTCTCTGTGTGTGTGTGTGTGTGTGTGTGTGTGTGTGTGTGTGTGTGTGTGTGTGTGTGTTTCTCTCTTTCTCACGGTGTGTGTGTGTGGTGTGTGTGTGTGTGTGTGTGTGTGTGTTTGACTGATGAGTCTGAATCGGGAGGTGAAAGGTGCTTCTGTACAGAGGCTGTTAGTTGTTCTGTTTCCAAGACAGACCATGATGGTTCCCATATGCGGCTAGTGGACGATTTGATGTTCATATTCTGACGCCATATTTTTTATTTTCATTTCCATCCTTTCGCCCATGTATGTATGGATGTATCTGTCTGTCTGTCTGTCTATCTATCTATCTATCTATCTATCTATCTATCTATCTATCTATCTATCTATCTATCTATCAGTCCATCTATCTATCTGTCTATTAATCAATCAATCTATCTATCTATCTATCCATGTATGTATGTATATATGTATGTATCTATCTATCAGCCAATCAGTCAATCAAACTATCTGTCTGTCTGACTATCTGTCTGTCCGCCTGTGCGTGCATGCGTGCGTGCGTGTATGTGTGTGTGTGTGTGCGCGCGTGCGAGTGCTGTGCGTGCTTGCACGCGTGGAATATAAAACAACGAAGTGAACGGATAGGATGTCCTCAACAGACAATTAACCATTGACACATGATTTCTCCACCCCCACTCCCCCCCCCTTCAGGACCCCCAGGACGCCAACTTCGAGTACGTGGACGTGTGGTCTTCGAACTACACGTGGGGCGGTCAGCCGCCCCCTGGTGAAGGAGAGTTTGTGGTCATCCCGTCCGGCCGGACCGTCCTGCTGGACACCAGTACCCCCATCCTCGCCATGCTTCTGATTCAGGGTACGTTGGGTAGGAAATAGGGTGGGTGGGATGAGGGAGGGCGTGGGAGGGAGGTGGTGTGTATGTGTGTGTGTGGGGTGGGGGTGGGGGTGGGGGATGGGGATGTTGTGTTGTGTGTGTGTGTGTGTGTGTGTGTGTGTGTGTGTGAGAGAGAGAGAGAGAGAGAGAGAGAGAGAGAGAGAGAGGTTGTGTGTGTGTGTGTGTGTTTATTAATCTGTATGCGTGTGTGTGTATGTGTGTGTGTGAGAGAGAGAAAGCGTGCGCGCGCAAGTGGGCGCGCTTGGTGTGTGTGTGTGTGTGTGTGTGTGTGTGTGTGTGTGTGTGTGTGTGTGTGTGTGTGTTCTGCAGGCACGCTCATCTTTGACGAGGAGGACATTGAGCTGAACTCGAACATCATCTTCATCACAGATGGCGGCAAGTTGCAGGTAACTGGGCTGGTCACGTGACACTGACACACGCGTTTGGCATGCTCTAAGCGACACAGATCGAGGGAGAAGGAGAGGAGGGGGGAGTGGGGGGTGCAGTGAGAGAAAGGAGAAGGATGCTGTTTGGGGAGTAAGGTGAGGTATGAAGAAGGTCGTGGCGAAGTGGTTAGCGTTGCGGACTCCCATCAGAGTCATGTGGGTTTTTTCTGCCCCGACCAGCTCCTACCCAGAGTTGAGTTTGCTTGCGGACTCAGTTGGGAAGACTGGAACCACACAGTCGAGTTTCATCCACTTAATGGATGCGTTTCTGAGAGTGTTGCTCAAATTTCCTGACCAACACTGCAGGTTTCCTGTATCTCGAGAGCCTGGTTGACACCGGGATATATTATGAAAGGAAGCATAGAGTACAGCCCTGTCATGTAGTCTCAGACCGAAATGGGAATCCGTAGCATCATCTTAATCATCCTCATTCTCATCGATCAGCATACAAAAGAAAATGTCTCAAATTCTGTGGCCCTTCATGCCCTGCTCTCATGGTGACCTCAGTTTCGATGTCCTCTCCACGTCTGTGGCCTTGGTTTGGTTCCGTCGGGGTCACCGGTATCGGCTAACTCAATGGGGGCTGTCGTTTGACGGACGTGGTGGCGCCCTCCGGAGGGAGAGCTCACTCACGCCGGCTCTGCGACTGAGCAATTATTGTCGTCAGTAGGGGGCTTAGTAGGTGGTGTCCTGCGTATGTTGGATCAGAACAGGCGCCACTGAACACCACCGAAGTGACTCGGCAGCAGTGCAGTGTCTCCTCCGGTGGGTTGCCTGTTGACGACTTGACATTGACTGCTCCCTGTGGATTGCCGGTGCCGGGGCTGCGGCGGGGCCGACCGGGCTGTGGCTGTGGACGGGGTGTCGGAATGAGCGGCGTGGGTGCACTGCCTCTGAGGTGGCGCAGAGGTTGGGACAGCAAAAAAAAAAAAAAAAAAAGGTTTGAGTTGAGTGAGTCCACCAGGGAGTAAGGTGAGGTATGAGTAAGGTCGTTTGAGTTGAGTGAGGCCATTAGGGAGTAAGGTGAGGTATGAGATAGCTTGTTTGCGAAAAATGAAGTGTGAATGAGCTCGTCTGAGTTCATTTGGGAGAAAGATGAAGTATGACTGAGTCATTTTGACATCAGTGGAGAATAAACCACTCACACAATGTCAGTCAACCGTGACGAACAGAATGCTCTCTGTCCTATGTGCTGAGATGCGCGGTTCTGCTTCAAGAGATGTAAATATTTGTACATAACTCTTTTTTTTTTTCATTTTTCCTCTCTTTTGACAGTTTTGTTAAGCCATACAACACGTCTTGATTGTGTGTGTGTGTGTGTGTGTGTGTGTGGTGTGTGTGTGTGTGTGTGTGTGTGTGTGTGTGTGTGCTAACATTCGTTCGCTTAGAGTTGATTTCATCAATATTTTGCGCCTTATAAATACCATGATTATTATTATTATTATTATAAAGAGGCGGGTAATGTATGTGGCTGGTCCGTGGTGGTGACTCTGTGTGTGTGTGTGTGTGTGTGTGTGTGTGTGTGTGTGTGTGTGTGTGTGTGTGCTTACATTCGTGCGCTTAGAGTTGATTTCATCAATATTTTGCGCCTTATAGAATACCATGATTATCATTATTATTATTATTATTATTATTATAAAGAGGCGGGTAATGTATGTGGCTGGTCCGTGGTGGTGACTCTGTGTGTGTGTGTGTGTGTGTGTGTGTGTGTGTGTGTGTGTTGATGAGCAGGTGGGCACGGAGTCGTCGCCCTTCCCGGAAGACAAGAACGCCACCATCACGCTTCACGGCAACCAACGCTCTAAGGAGCTGCCCATCTATGGCACCAAATGTCTGGCCGTGCGGGATGGCACCTTGGATCTGCACGGTGAGAGAGAGAGAGAGAGAGAGAGAGAGAGAGAGAGAGAGAGAGAGAGACAGACAGACAGACAGACAGACAGAAGAGAGAGAGAGACAGACAGACAGACAGACAGACAGACAGACAGACAGATAGAGACAGAGAGAGAGAGAGAGAAAGAGCATGGTGTGCGCATGTTGTGAGTGTGTATGCGCGTCTGTGTGGGCGCTAGGGGGGAGGGCGTGTGTGTGTGTGGCTTCTTATAAAGAGAGAGAAAGGTGTGTGTGTGTGCGTGTGTGTGTGTGTGTGTGTGTGTGTGTGCGCGCGCGTGCGCGCGCGCATACGCGCGCGCGCAGGTGCATGCACTTATTATACCTAGAAAATTATTGCCTTTCTAGAATTATTAGCTTAAAAAAACCCAAACATGAGAAAGTGTCTTCATGTATCCCCCCCCCCCCCCCACACACACACACTTGATGACTACCTGTTGTGACGGGGTAAACAACTATTTTGAAGTGAGAGTGCTTTCATGATGGTACTGTGGTGGCCGTAACGTGCTGCTTGTCAGGGCCTAAGCGCTGGTCCCCATTGGTACTGCCCAGTGATGCGGTTGAAGTACTGCAAAAGGAACTTGGTACCAATGGCACTGGGCCTTAAGAACACTGTACCTATCAGCACGGGGCTCTGATGGAACTGTGTCCTAATGACACTGGGCCTTAAGAACACTGTACCTATCAGCACGGGGCTCTGATGGAACTGTCCTAATGACACTGGGCCTTAAGAACACTTGTACCTATCAGCACGGGGCTCTATGGAAGTGTGTCCTAATGACACTGGGCCTTAAGAACACTTTTACCTATCAGCACGGGGCTCTGATGGAAGTGTGTCCTAATGACACTGGGCCTTAAGAACACTTGTACCTATCAGCACGGGGCTCTGATGGAAATGTGTCCTAATGACACTGGGCCTTAAGAACACTTGTACCTATCAGCACGAGGCTCTAATGGAACTGTGTCTAAATGACACTGGGCCTTAAGAACACTTGTACCTATCCGCAACATGCTCTAATGGAACTGTGTCCTAATGACACTGGGCCTTAAGAACACTTGTACCTATTAGTACGGGGCTCTAATGGAAATGTGTCCTAATGACACTGGGCCTTAAGAACACCTGTACCTATCAGCACGGGGCTCCGATGGAACTGTGTCCTAATGACACTGGGCCTTAAGAACACTTGTACCTATCAGCACGGGGCTCTGATGGAACTGTGTCCTAATGACACTGGGCCTTAAGAACACTTGTACCTATCAGCACGGGGCCCTGATGGAACTGTGTCCTAATGACACTGGGCCTTAAGAACACTTGTACCTATTGGCACGGGCTCTAACGGAAGTGTGTCCTAATGACACTGGGCCTTAAGAACACTTGTACCTATTAGCACGGGGCTCTAATGGAACTGTGTGTAAATGACACTGAGCCTTAAGAACACTTGTACCTATCAGCACGGGGCCCTAATGGAACTGTGTCCTAATGACACTGGGCCTTAAGGATACTGGTACCTATTAGCACTGGCCCTGTTGGCCTTAATTGTTCTGAGTTCTGATTACAGTGTGTCCGAACAAATACTGGGAGTTAACTGAACTGGGCCCTAACGGGGTTCTAAAGACACTGGGCCTTTTCGGAATTGAGTTCTAAAGGCACCGAGTCCTTATCGTACTGGGTACTTACAATATTGGGCCGTCTTAGTACTGGACCTCAGTGGTTCCGTGCGCTAAAGAAACGACCTCGATCCAAGAAGTGGACGATCGCTGGCTGTGTGATAGATGAGTCTGCGGGAGACCCTGTTCTGAAATCACCAATGTCAGGGTGAGGTGAAGTCTCTGTCGGCTGTGAACACAATCTTGTGCGTGTCCAGGTACCCCCACCCCTGTCACGTGGACTGAGCTGAACGAGACGGCGTTCAAAGGCAACCAGACCATCCGTCTGACCACCCCGGTCAACTGGCGGGTAGGTGGTCATTCTCCGCTTCTCTCTCATCCCTAACATCGTTATCGTTGTCGTCGTCTTCGTTGTTGTTGTTGTTGTTATTTCCATTATCGTCGTGACCATTGTCAGCATCGTAGTCGTCCGTCAGTTTGGGCACCGTTACAGCGAGCGTAGACAGGATTATTGAGACGACTGGCTTTTAATTCATGTTGCTTATAGCCCAGCCGATCGCAAAGGGCCATATCAGGGCTGACATCTTGTGTAAATCAGTCCTAAAAATAACCTGAAAAAAAAACATACACACACAACTCATTAAAACAGAAGTTCTAGAAATACACCGAGGTTTTGTTAAATTTTTCTTCCGTAAACTCTTGTATCAAATTAAGATCAGATGAAAAATAAAATGGTGGTCTTCTTAAGAAGCTCGAAGATAGCGTCAGGTGGGAGATTTCTGAACAGAGTTTGCATGAAGTCTGCAGTACAGTGTGTCTGTCTGATATCATGTAGCGGGTGGCTGGTCAGTTCAGTTAAAATATTTACCTTATTCATTTATTTTGGTGATTTTAGACTCTGAAATTCGAATGTTAGTGGCGGTTAATATTTCAGGCAGATTTCAGTAGTTTTTTCCTGCCCTCAATCTTTTATATTTCAGGTGAATTACACAAGGTTTCCCTCGTCCTCTGTCTATTACCATTAAAATTTTCAGATAGACGACGGTACCTTTTTTTGTCCTCAATCTGTTAATGTATTAAATGGATGATAGCAGCTTTCTCCTGTCCTCAGTCTATTAATTTTTGTGGTGGATGCAGTAGCTTACACCCCCCCCCCCTCTTTTTCTCAGGTTTGTAATGTTTGAGGTGGATAACAACAGCTTTCCTCTGGCTTCAACCTGTTGATATTTGAAGTGCCTTTCAATGGTTTTCCCTCAGACCTCAGTCTGGTGATATTTCAGGTGATGACAACACCTCCCGCTCCACCATATTTAATCGATTAATACTTTAGGTTGATAACAACAACTCCCCCTTTACATTAATCTGTTTATATTTCGGGTAGGTGATAATTTGCTTTCACTGTCCTCAAACTGTTGTATTTAAGTGCGTGACAATCGCTCCCCCCATGTCCTCAGTCTGTTATTACATTTCAAGCGTATAACAATAGTTCCCCACCGCCCGTAATCTGTGAACGTTTCAGATGCATAACGATAGCTTCCCCTGCCTCAGTCTGCAAGTAAATCACGTGTGTAACAACAGTTCACAACGGTCACAATCTGTTAATATTTCAGATACATGATGATAGCTTCCCTCTGTTCTCAATCTGCAAGTATTTCAGGTATAGAACAACAGTTCCCCACTGTCCTTAGTCTGTAAGTATTTCAGGTGTTTAACAATAATTTCCAACTGCCCTCAGTCTGTTACGATTTCAGGGGAAAGACAATAGCTTCCCCCGTATCTTCAATCTGTTAACAGTCCAGGTGCATGATGAAGGCTTCAACCCCGACCTCGGTCTGGTAACATTTCGGGTGTACAATAATGTATTTTACCCGCTCTCAACCTGAAATATTTCAGGTGAAAAGTAACCCCCCCCCCACCTCCCCTCCTACCTTCCCTGTCTTCAATCTGTTAGTATTTCAGGTGGCTGACAGTAGATTCCTCCTGACCTTAGATTGTTGAAATTTCAGGTGCGTGACAATACCTATCGCTTCCCCCCCCTCCTTCCCTGTTCAATCTGTTGATATTTTAGGTAGATGACGATAGCATCCCCCCCTCTCTACAGTCCATTTTAATATGTTGTTAATCTTTCATGTGGATGACTACAGCCTTTCCCTGTCCTCAATCAGTTCATATTTCAGGGGATGACAATAGCTTACCCTTCCCCCATCCCCGTTCTCAGTCTCTTAATATTTCAGGTAGATGAGAATAGGTTCCCCACGTCCTCAATTCATATTTCAGATTTATGACCATGGCGTCCCCCCCCCCCACCTCTGTCAAGCTTTTACCTGTTTATTTTATTTCACGTTGCAGTCTGTTCATATTTTAGGTGGATGACAACACCTTTACCTGGTCCTCAGTGTGTTAATATTTCAAGTGCATGACAATAGCTCCCCACCCCCCACCCCCCCTCGCCTTCCTCAATCTGTCAATATTTCAGATGAATGACAATAGTTTCCCCTCCACCGTCCTCAGTCATTGATATATCAGTTGAATGACAATAGATTTCCTCCCTTCTCAGTCAGCAGTTAACATTTCATGTGAACCACAGAATTTCTCTCTCCAATCCCATCGAACATTTCGTATGCAGTGATGGGTGAGGCAGTGTTCATAATGGATGAGATGGGTGGGATTGTCAGAGGACGAGATAATGGATGAGGGTGGGATGTCAGGGAGGAGCGAATAGGATGAGATGGGTGGATTGGTCAGGGAGGAGCGAGATAATAAGATAGTTCCTCAGCCTGCTTTATGTTTGGTTTAAACAGAACTTTATTCACCATAATAACATGGGAGTTTATCCGTCGAAAGAGCAGCAACAAGCTTAGAGCATATCTCGCGCTCTGAAATATACATGACCCTGACAGTTTACATGGCAACTGGCAGACAAGTTACAAAATCAGTAAGAAAAATGACATAGGTTGTAAATAACATGGTCTACGGATACATGACTGCAATGATCATCTGATCTGGGCAGAAAGTAAATGAGTAAACAAATAAGTTTATATTAGAGGTGGGCGGTGAGAAATACTGTCTTTCACCCTGGACACGGCAACTTTTCAGGTGGGCGATCAGATCGTTTTGCCCACGACGTCACACCGTCACAGCCAGGTGCAGAACGAGCTCCACGTCATTTCCGGCATCAGTGACGACGGCCTGACCTTGGACCTGGTTGACCCCTTGGAGTACGACCACGTGGCGGTGCTGCACACCTTTAACGGTGGAACGTCCGTGACCCTGAGAGGCGAGGTGGGACTGCTGACCCACAATGTCAAGGTCAGGGGATCTGTGAACGTTGAGTGGGACGACTCCGTTGAAACATGCTCCGAAGGCGTTGAAACACGTAAGATATGTACAGATCAGCTCTGTTGTACACACTGTGTTTGTGATCCATCGTCCATTGGGATGTAGCCGGAGTTGAATAGGGAAGTGATAGGGGAAAGTAGGTAAACTTGTGAGGAGGGGGGTGGGGGGGGGGGGAGGTAATCATCGTATTGGAGAGAAATTCAGTAGTCGGTTTCAGCGTTCAGTTTCAGTTTCGTCAAGGTGTCATTGCGTGTGGACTCGTCCATATACGCTACACCACATCCGCTAAGTTTTGAGACCACACTGTGCATGATTTCAAGCTGATGGATAAATGAATTAATGACAAATATGGGAGAGTCTAAGGAGAGGGTCTCGTGGCTACGACTTAGCAGATGTCTTGAGCTACGCATTAGCCCAACGCGCTGGTCAGACTTTGAGTAGCTGTTTAACATTGGCTATGCATATATCATCATTGTATGTGTGTGTAGCGGGTGTACACGTATGTATGTGTGTGTGTGTGTGTGTGGTGGGGGGGGGGGGGGGGGCGGCCGATGTGTGTGTGTGTGCCAGTGCGGTGCGTGAGCGCATGTGCGTGTATGTATGATGTGTGTGTGTGTGTGTGTGTGTGTGTGTGTGTGTGTGTATGGTGTGTGTGTGTGTGTGTGTGTGTGTGTGTGTGTGTGTGTGTGTGTGTGTGTGCGCGCGCGCACTTTGTAGGCTAATCACTTTGTGATACGATCTTTTCGACGGCGAATCAAACAGGGAAGTGTTTTCCTCAAAGATCAAACCGAGACTTATAAACATTGAGTGCAGAGAGGGACAATATGCTGAAATTTAGTTCGTCCCGTATTTAAACCTAGGTCGCATGATCCGGAGCTGTAGATAGTTGAATAAGAAACAAGTGGTCCATATCATCCACAACCGATAGTTGAATGATTGTTGATCACACCATAACATACTTTAAACGCAGTTAACGCAGTGTCTACAGACATGCATAAAGGTCTGAGGGAACTTGAACCTTTTTTTTTTTTTTTCAAAAATTTAACTGTCAAAACGTTTACTGCTTGTGCTACTCCTGGTACACAGATTCGACAA
>CM065743.1:26702911-26712911 GCA_033310375.1 Conus canariensis
CAACGGGGACATGAGCCAGTCGTACGTGCGAGGAGTGGGCATCCATCGCTCCTTCAACAGGGCCATCAACATCCACGGCACGAATAACGTCATCGTCGAACATGCGGTGAGTGGGGGACTACACAGTCGAAGGCGTGGGGACTACACAGTTGCAGGCGTGGGGACCACACAGTTTTAAAACGTGGGGACTGCACCATTGAAAACATGGGGACTGGCAGTTGAAAGAGTGGTTGAAAACGTTGCGAGTGCACAGTTGAAAACGTGGGGGCTACACAGTTGAAAACACGGGGACTACACAATTGAAAACACGGGGACTACACAGTTGAAAAACACGGGGACTGCACAGTTGAAAACGTGGGGACTACACAGTTGAAAACGTGGGGACTACACAGTTGAAAACGTGGGAACTACATAGTTGAAAACGTGGGGACTACACAATTGAAAACACGGGGACTACACAGTTGAAAACACGGGGACTGCACAGTTGAAAACGTGGGGACTACACAATTGAAAACGTGGGGACTACACAGTTGAAAACGTGCGGACTACACAGTTGAAAACGTGGGGACTACACAGTTGAAAACGTGGGGACTACATAGTTGAAAACATGGGGACTACACAGTTGAAAACATTGGGACTGCACAGTTGAAAACATGGGGACTACACAATTGACAACACAGGGACAGCACAGTTGAAAACATGGGGACTACACAGTTGAAAATGTGGGGAGTACACAGTTGAAAATATTGGAACTGCACAGTTGAAAACAGGGGGACTACACAGTTGACAACATGGGGACAGCACAGTTGAAAACATGGGACAACACAGTTGAAAACATGGGGACAACACTGTTGAAAACATGGGGACAGCACAGTTGAAAACATGGCGACTACACAGTTGAAAATGTGGGGAGTACACAGTTGAAAATATTGGGGCTGCACATTTGAAAACGTGGGAACTACATTGTTGAAAACATGGGGACTACCAGTTGACAACATGGGGACTGCACAGTTGAAAACGTGGAACAACGCAGTTGAAAACATGGGGACTACACAGTTGAAAACATATTGGGACTGCACATTTGAAAACGTGGGAACTACATTGTTGAAAACATGGGGATTACCAGTTGAAAACGTAGGGACTGCACAGTTGAAAATATGGGGACTGCACAGTTGAAAAATATGGGGACTACACAGTTGAAAACGCGTGCACTACACAGTTGGAAACAAGGGGACTTCACAATTGAAAACATGGGGACCGATCAGTTGAAAAAGTGGAGACCACACGGTTGAAAACATGGGGACTACACAGTTGAAAACGTGGAGACTGCACAGTTGAAAACATGGGGACTGCACAGTTGAAAACATGGGGACTGCACAGTTGAAAACATGGGGACTACACAGTTGAAAACGTGGGAACCGCACAGTAGAAAACAAACTATAAAACAACGCCCATCTCGCGCCGAATTCGAGAAGATAAGTGATTGCTCGTTCTTCGTTTTCATTGTAGTAAATGTTGTTCATCTTGCCTGAAGAAAATGTGAGATGGAGACGCGTCGTGTTTTGTCTTGTAATTCCAAAAGTTAACATTTTTTGGTGTGTTTGTTATGGTCTTTGTTTTGCTTCGTTAAATGTAACAAAATCGGCAACGTTGAATCATAACTAAAGCTCACGAGAGTTAGCTTAAGACACTTGTGTTTTGTCTTGTGACTCATTTGTCCACGTTTCTCTGGGCGGTTCGCTAACTTTTTTTTAAAGATTTGTTTAGATTTCCGCCTGCAGTCGTCTCACTTTGCAACTAGATCTGTTAAGACACTTGGTTTGAACTATACCTGCAGTGCGGTTTGAGACATTCTCGGGCATTAAATACAACAGTCAAGAACTAAGGGAACTTTCTGTCTTCTGTCTCTCGTCAGTGTGTCTAGGTCAGCCTCATATCAAAGCAAATCAAATAAACTCTCTAATCTCACAAGAGAAATTACACTGTGGTGGCACAGATACCCATATATGCAGGCAATTATCTGGACTAGCGAAAACAGAGAAATCTTATGCATGCAAGCGTGCATGATAAACTCGCAAAATTCAAGTTAAAAGCTGAGAAATGTTAGAATAATGCACGCGTCTGTGTTTGATTGTCTCTTATACATAAGTAACGATGCTTGTGACAGTAGGTCGTTCAAAAAAGAAACACAGAAAGAAATGCTTCGTAATGATTTGTGTAATTGCAGTCACGCGACTAGGAAGCTGGTGTTTAAGGTGAATCAAAACATTCTAACAAACATACCTCTTGCAACGATTTTCTGCCAGTAAAACATGAGCACGTCATGGCAAACACCAGAACTTCTGGCCGTTGCTGTAAGGGACATCGATTTCATCAATATGCTTATCTAAATAACACCTGTAGAGTACAGTTTTCCCACTGGACGTAAGACTGAAGATTACAGTTGAATGCCATGCCAATAGACATGGAATTACTTTTGAGATCAAGATTTATCATAAGATGGTATATCCTGCATGAAGGTCGCCGGACAAGTAGAATGTTCTGTCTTGCTAATTCGAAAGAATGACTCTTAACTATTCTAAGCAGTATGTTCATGTGTAACTGAGGCTGCGTTTCTTTAAAGGGTACTAAACACAGGACCCAGGTGAGTTTGTATCGCCGTTACATTGTGTTTTCATATGACGGTTGTTATGGTATCACACTGGACATACCCAAACACTGCCAAACCACACTAAAGTAACATATAGACATGGAAATAGGCAGGCTTTTCCTTTGTATACATTTTCAATGTTCATGATGTGTTTGTTTTTACAGAAATACTTCGTGTTTTTAATCTCTTTCGCTTTTCATTCGTTATATTCGTTTATTCATCTATCCATTGTTTATATATGTATTTATGTACGTACGTACGTGCTTTCGTATATATGCAAGTATGTATGTATGTATGTATTATCTATCATTTTTTGTGTGTTATTCACTTGTTTATTTTTTCATTTATTTATTTATTATGTGCGTAGAATTCTGAATATTAAATGTGTAAAGTTTGCATTTCATCAAGGTGAATGTACATCACAACGAAATTAAACCTCATATACTGCTGTCGCTTACTCGGTGGATATGGCATTTGGTGGAAGTCGCCAGGAGGGATGGGGGGGGGGGGGGGGGGGGATGGGTGGAGGAAAAGGGTGGAAAGGTGCCTCAATGGACTGCCGTGTTTGAGCTGCCCACGCAAAGGCTGTGACACAAAGCTCAACGTTTTCAAGAGGATCACGCTTTCCGAAGGAGGCGACAATGTGTAAGCGTTAATCATGTCATTGTCTTCAGTCACATCACAGCATAAAACACCACTGCAAACTGTCCCAAATTCAAACTTTTGCACCGCTCCGCCGTCTGCGACACCAAACTATAGTGACACCCAGCTGCCGGTTTTGTTCTCCCAGTTCTTCTAGAACAGGGGTTAATTACAATGGGAACGAAGAAATGCTGTGTGTGTGTGTGTGTGTGTGTGTGTGTGTGTGTGTGTGTGTGTGTCCCTGGTCAAAATGTGTTCCACTCGCTCCAGGCAAAACTGCTGGACCGATCTTTCTGAAAATGTATAGATATGTTCATTATGGGTCACGGATGATGCCCGGTGTTTCATTTTACCAGAACAGCCGTTACTAACGGCTATAAATGATAATTTTGTGATGTGCAGTTTAAGTAATGACGGTTTATAAACTTAAATGTTACCAAGTTTAGTAATCTCTACAGTAGTGTAGTGGTTAGTATCCCCGCCTGTTACGCGGGAGTCCGCGATTCATTTCCCCGCCGGGGAGAGCAGCAATTTTTTTTTTCTCTTACATTAAAAATTTCTACCACCAAAAGGGGAGAAAGTGCCATAGTGACTGATATATATATATATTATATTATTTTATTTTTTTTTTTTTTTTTTGTACTACTGTACTGGAAGTACATTTATATGCTTTGCATCTTCTTTTGTTTTTTCTCTTCGACCTTCTAACTTGCGTCCTGCTGACCAAGTCACTTTGAATGAAGTCGATCAGACACGAACGTTTGGCCATGTTGAGATGTGGCACAGGGGCTGCCAGGTTTCTGTCTGCTGTCCAGCAGCCCCAGTAAAGCGGCAGGCGTTCATTGGCACACGAGGCCAGTTTCGTGAAACGTGTTTTGCCAAAATGGACCACGTCATAAAAATGAGGACATGCGTTCATTGGCACACGAGGCCAGTTTCGTGAAACGTGTTTAGCCAAAATGGACCACGTCATAAAAATGAGGACATGCGTTCATTGGCACACGAGGCCAGTTTCGTGAAACGTGTTTTGCCAAAATGGACCACGTCATAAAATGAGGACATGCGATCATTGGCACACGAGGCCAGTTTCGTGAAACGTGTTTTGCCAAAATGGACCACGTCATCAAATGAGGACATGCGTTCATTGGCACACGAGGCTAGTTTCGTGAAACGTGTTTTGCCAAAATGGACCACGTCATAAAATGAGGACGTGCGTTCATTGGCACACGAGGCCAGTTTCGTGAAACGTGTTTTGCCAAAATGGACCACGTCATAAAATGAGGACATGCGTTCATTGGCACACGAGGCCAGTTTCGTGAAACGTGTTTTGCCAAAATGGACCACGTCATAAAATGAGGACATGCGTTAAAATGGCATCAAAATTGTTTTCGTGGAAATAGGCTGTGTCACAAAGGGAATACAGAAAACATTGTGTTGCGGCACAGAAATTGTTATTTGGCGATGCGTTGTTTTCATCAGCACTGTTTCATTGTGGCCAACACAACACAAGACAACACAGCACAGCACAGCACAGCACAGCACAACACAGCAAACACAGCACAGCACAGCACAGCACAGCACGCACAGCACAGCACAGCACAGCACAGCACAGCACTGCACAGCACAGCACAGCACAACACCATACAACAAAACACAGCACAGCACAAACACAACACAACACAGCAAAACACAGCACAGCACAGCAAACACAGCACAGCACAGCACAGCACAACACACCAGAACAAAACACAGCACAGCACAGCACAGCACAGCACAGCACAGCACAGAATGTAGTCGCACAACAAACTGACTCCGGTGGGGACATTTTGTGTGAGTTTCTAGTCGTGGCAGCAGCACTGTCTTTCGACCAAAGACAGCAGGTCGACGAACACCAACTGTGTGGAGCTTTGGGAGAAAGGAAAGGATTAAAAAAAAAAAAAAAATTCACGACACGATAAGATTTTAGACGCCATTTTTTTTTTTTTTTTTTTTTACATAAATGAACTCAGGAGAGATTGAGGGAAGGAGGACGGAGCAGGGAAACAACCAACGAACCGAAGAATTAGTGGTGGTAGTAGTAGTAGTAGTAGTAGTAGTTAGTAGTAGTAGTAGTAGTACTTTGATTTTACCTCTTTTCATAACGTGAAGAAACCAAGGAACCAAGCAACATAACTCACACAGACACCATATTTGTGAATCTTGCTTGAAAAAGGAAAAGAAACAAAACAAGAAAAAAACAACAAAAAACCCAAAAAACAGATACGTACATATTTTAACGTTGGCAGGAGACAAAGTTTGGGGGAAAAGGAATGGACTGTAATTAAAAAAAAAAAAAAAAAAAAAAAAGACCAACCAGCCACCCGAAACATCGAAAAAAAAAACGAAACGGACCTTTTGTGGTTCAAAGTGAGGTTTCTGTAGGCAGAAATATACTGTGCACAAAAAGAAACGCATATTTTTTTTTCGCTGAAAATATTAAGGAAACTTTTTGACAGAAACATGCCCCGTATAGCAGGGAACTCTGTCCAGTGTGAATAGTCAGACATAATGAATAGACATAACAGGAGATTGATGTCTTATTTCTTCTGTGGTTGTAATATTTTGAATGCTAAATGACGCATGAATGACTGAAACAAAATATGCGTTTCTTTTTGTGATAGTATAGAAACAGAAGAAGATATACTGTTCGCCGAACGAAAGAGACAACCACATTACAGGAGAAAACGCGACGCATTTCGACCTCGTTGGTCTTCTTTAGGCAAGACAAACGACTTTTGAGACAATGAAACGAATAGGAACAATGACTTAGCACCTCGAACTGGTCGCCAACTAGAAGACGTGGATACTGTTATGTGGCTGCACACCTAAAATCGATGTGCCAAGGCCTTGCTTAAGGAGTCGAGTATTAATAGACTGGCGCAATCAGATTGTTTTGAGAAATTTTATTTCGTCTGAAAGTGGATTCTTCTCATTTTCTTTCATATGGCCGTCAAGGTACAAGCCAGGTGGTTCCAAGCAGACAGATGAAAATCAAAGGAATGGGACTATTTGGGCGCTTGACGCTGGCGCAAAGATAGGGTCAGGGTGAGTGGGAAGGCCCGAAATGTGACGTCAACTAAAGGGGAAGAGGTCATGTATTTGAAGAGTGTTTGTGATTTCATCGGTGAAAATCCCCCAAACAAGGGAAATAACTGGTAGGGAGTTGTTCCTTCGATCAGTTTCAGATACAATGCTGGCTCAAGTGTATGCTAGGCCTTAAAAGCGCCGACATGGATTATAACGTGATTCAGTGCAAAGCCCAACTTGCGGCGTGTTGCCTGTGTCAGGTGGTGTTTAACATCATGGGCGGAGCGCTGTTCTTGGAGGACGGCAACGAGCGCAACAACACGTTCCGCTACTGCCTGGCCGTCTTCGTCAGGGATTCCTCCAGCCTGCAGAACGACGACATCATCCCCGCCGGCATCTGGATCACCAACCCGGACAACATCATCGAACACAACCACGTGGCGGGTGGCACCCACATGGGCTACTGGTACCGCATGTTCACACACCCTAGCGGGCCTGGCTTCGACGACAGCATCTGCCCTCAGCACGTGCCGCTCAACAGGTCTGTCTGTCTGTCTTCTTTTTCTGCTTCCTCTTCTTCTTCTTCTTCAGGATCTCAGACCTCCATTTAAAAAAAAATAATTTGTTCTTTTCTTTAAATGTATTGCAACGGATGCACATTATTCGTCTTCCCACATCTCTCTCTCTCTCTCTCTCTCTCTCTCTCTCTCTCTCTCTCTCTCTCTCTCTCTCTCTCACGCGAGAGACAGAGAGAGAGGGAGGGGGAGAAACTCGCGCGCGAACGTGTATTTACATATGTGTCAAAGAGAGAGAGAGAGAGAGAGAGAGAAGAGAGAGAGGTGGGGGGGGTGGTGGTAGTGGTAGTGGTGGTGGAGGACAGATAGTCAGACAGACCGACGTCGAACTCTTTTTTGTTGCTGTGTTTCTTCAGCCACAGGTGTTTGTAAAACATCAAATAAATAACAGCTGGTATGGAAGGGAATCTGAAATGAGGCAAGGGGCATTAAACAGTAATTAACAAAACAAGTAGGGTCACTCTTGCTCCTATAATGAAATAAATACATACCCACCACACCAGACGAGTGCTGCTTACGTCACCGAATTGCCTAGGTCAAAATGACAACACAGAGCACACAGAACATTCAAGGAGACGTCCCCAAGAAAAGGATGTTCCAAGCGTGCTCATACACCCAGTGCCTGACACATCTACACAGCAACCACAGCTAGAGAAATGAACAGACACAAATTAACATTTCTTCAAGACTGGCACAGCTCTTTTCGACTTGAATACAGTGAACTAAATACACAGACGACCAGTGCCAAATACAGATGACCTCAGTTTGACAGACATGGAAGGAAATCTGAACTGTAAGACGTCGTGTGTGTGTGTGTGTGTGTGTGTGTGTGTGTGTGTGTGTAAATATTCTCTTATACCCATTCTCTGCTTTGTCTGTCTCTTATCCCCAAACCTAGAAACACGACGGTACCCCATTCTGTTGTTGTCGTACCCACGCTAAAAGACTCCAGGGATCATCGAAGTACTTGAACACTGTGGTACAAATGCATCAGCTGGGATGAGGACATTACGTGTGTGACCGTTTTTGATTACCCCGTCTCGTCGGCAGCCACACTCCGACTTCGAGGGATTTTGGAGACTGATGATGTTATGCTAGGAGCTTGTCACGACTGAAGACAATCCCCGCATAATATGCAGAGCATAACAACATCTTGATGTAGCCTTGGTGTTCTAGCCTACGTCAGTTGGTCTGACACAGCCTTAAGCCAAGGCGGATAACTTCGTTGGTCTGACACAGCCTTAAGCCAAGGTAGATAACCCCCTTTTTGATGACCTCTCCAAACCTCTCAACCTTGGGTCGTTGTAGGTAGAGAGTTTTGGTCTTTGCAAGGATGTGGCCATACGCCACAATTAGGATTTTGCGATAAATCGCTATATCATCCATGTTCAGCGTTTTGAGGCCTACTACAAGCCTGAGCCAGCATTTAATATCAGACTGATAATTGATCAAAAAAGCATCGCGCCACCGATTATTTCCCCTGTTTTGGGAGATTTCCTCTCATGACATCGCGAACGATCTTCAAATTTATTACCTTCCCCTTACTTGACGTCACATTTCAGGCCTTTGCACTCATCCATGACCCTATCGTTGCGCCAGTTTCAAGCGCCCAAAGAGTCCCATTCCTTATTATCTTAATCCGTCTGCTTGGAACCACCTGGCTAATACCTTGATGGCCATGTGACCAAAACAACAACCTAGGCGAATCAATTGTCAGACACACATACAAATTCTTAGCATTGCACCAGCCGATACATACTCGAATCCTTAAGCAAGACCTTGACGCA
This sequence comes from Conus canariensis, assembly GCA_033310375.1. Taxonomy (NCBI): domain Eukaryota; kingdom Metazoa; phylum Mollusca; class Gastropoda; order Neogastropoda; family Conidae; genus Conus; species Conus canariensis. Next base: position 26,711,632 of record CM065743.1, read on the forward strand.
TTAACTTTTGGTGTGCAACCTGTAAATGTCAAGGCGGTTAAGGTTAAGAAAACGGAAGGAGCTTTTTTTAAAAAATTTTTAAGGAAGGGGGTCAGGGTGTTAGCGGGATGGAGGGTGAGGAAGAGCAGGGAAGGGCGAGGAAGGGGGGATGTATTTGTGCTTCTAGCCCAGCCGACCGCAAAGGACCATTTCAGGGCTGTCACCGCGTTGAAGTCTACTCAGAAGTCACATAAAAGAAATCAATTCACACAACCCTTTGAAATACAACTCCTAAAAAAAAACAAACAACACACCAGACATTTTGTTAAAAATCTTTCTTCTGTAAAATCTTAGATCACATGAAAAAAATGTTAATCTCTTTCAGGAACCCAAAGATCACATCAGGTGGGGACAGTTTCTGAACAAGGTTTTCATGGGGTCTGCTGTAAAGTGTTTATGTCTCACATCATGCAAGTCCCAACACTCTAAAAGAATATGATTCACTGTGAGTGGTACATGACATGGAATGCACAACGGAGCTTCTTCACCTTTGAAAACGATAAGAATGGGTGTAAAAGGCGTGGCCTGTGTACGAACAGATCAACAAGACTGTTTCTTCTTTACACCCTCCTCGGAAACATGGTCAAAAACTCTTTCAGGTTTGGACGAATTTTAAATATTTTGTTATCCGCCTGCAAAGTTCCAGTCCACTTGCCAGACGTCTGTGACGTAAGCCTGGGCTCTAGGTTTCAGATCCGTGCGAGGGATAGACAATCTGCTCCACTCTTTCCTGGTAGACGTTTATATTGATAGAGCTTACCGTCCTGGGCGGAAAGGCGCCGTGGGTCACTCTGTGCTGGGGGTGTTTCAGCTTCAAGAACAACACCGTGCACTCTGTGGGGGAGTTCGGACTGTGGATCTTCCAGAGGTACACCCCCAGGGTCGACGGCAGCTGCTCAGGCACTGGCACGCAGGTAGGGCAGGGTAGGGGCAGCACGCAGTGGGAATCTTGTCTCCCACAGAGGGAGAGAGAGAGAGAGAGAGAGAGAGAGAGAGAGAGAGAGAGAGAGTGTATGTGTGTGTGAGCGAGTATGTGATTGTGTGTGTGTGTGTGTGTGTGTGTGTGTGTGTGTGTGTGCGCGCGCGCGCGTCCATCTCTCTCTCTCTGTCTCTGTCTTTCCGTCGGTCTGCCCGTCTCTTTCCGTATCTCTCTAACTCTTTCACACACACACACACACACACACACACACACACACACACACACACACACACATGTACACACATGCACGCACGCGCGCACG
>CM065743.1:26717911-26725411 GCA_033310375.1 Conus canariensis
TTACAGATTTTTTTTTTTCATTTGATCCAAGATTTTTGTGGAAAAAAATATACAGTTTCAGGACTTTTTGAATGAATATTTAAAGAATAATCTGTTAATACTTTTTAAAATTTTTTTCTTCATAATACCAAAACTTATATAACTTACTTCCACTATGTGACGGCTCTGAAGTGACCGCCAGCGGTGGAACAGGGTTTCACACAACATTAACAAATGAACGAATGAATAAATGAAGGAAGGGAGGAAGGAATGAGTGAAGGGAGAAAAAAACAAAGGAAGAAAGAAATGAAGGAAGGAAGGAATGAAGTGAAGGGAGGAAGGAAGGAATGAAGTGAAGGGAGGAATGAAGTAAAGGGAGGAAGGAAGGAACGAAGTGAAGGGAGGAAGGAACGAAGAAAGAAATGAAGGAAGGAAGGAAGGAGTGAAGGAAGAAAGAAACAAAGGAAGGAAGAAATAAAGGAACGAAGGAATGAGTGAAGGGAGGAAGGAAGGAAGGAAGGAAAGAAATGAAAGGAGGAAGAAAGAAAGAAATGAAGGAAGGAAGGAAGGATTGAAGGAAGAAAAACAAAGGAAGGAAGGAAGGAGTGAAGGAAGGATTGAAGGAAGAAAGAAACAAAGGAAGGAAGAAATAAAGGAACGAAGGAATGAGTGAAGGGAGGAAGGAAGGAAGGAAGAAAAAAATGAAGGAAAGAATGAGTGAAGGAAGGAAGGAAGGAAAGAAATGAAGGAAGGGAGGAAGGAAAAAGGAAGGAGTGAGTGAAGGAATGAAGAAATGAAGGAAGGAAGGAAGAAATGAAGCAAGGAAGGAAGGAAGGAAGAAATAAAGGAAGGAAGGAAGGAAGGAAGGAAGGAGTGAAAGAAAGAAGGAAGAAATAAAGGAAGGAAGGAAGGAAGGAAGGAGTGAAGAAAGGAAGCGACGGAGGAAGGAAGGAAGGAAGGAACGAACAAAGGACAGAAGTGACAAGTTACTGTCCTCTCCCCTAGGTTCGCTTCGAGTGGCATTCTGAAGGCTGGGTCGTGGACAGGGACGGCTCGCTCACAGGGTACCCCAACTACAGCGTGCAGCCCGCCACTGAGGACCTCCCCCCGGACAACTGCACCACCAGCACCACGGGTGACTTCTCCATGTCCCCGTCGCTGCCAGGAGCCGTGTGCAACGCCTCGGTGCGGATGCTGAGGTTCTCCTTCAACCACATCAGCCCGTCGAGTCTGGAGGCCAAGGACGCCAACTTCACCAACCAGGTGACTGGAGAACGGTCTTCGTCGTCGTCGTTGTCGTCATCATCATCGTTAGTGTCACTGTCATCATCATCATTGCCGTTGTCGTCGTCGTTGTCATCATTGTCACCGTCGTCATCATTGTCGTTGTCGTCGTCGACGTCGGTGTCATCATCATCATCATCATCATCATCATCATCATCATCATCATCATCATCGTCGTCGTCGTTGTCGTTGTCATCGCCATTATCATCATCATCATCATCATCATCATCATCATCATTATTGTATTTTCATCGTCGTTGTCGTTGTCATCGTCGTTATCATCATCATCATCATCATCATCGTCATCGTCGTCGTCGTCGTCGTTGCCGTCATCGTTGTCATCGTCGTTGTCGTCATTGTGGTCATCATCATAATTGTCATCGTCGTCATGTTGGTCGTCATTGTCCTAGTCACCATCAAGAAAAACACAGACGCTGTAAGGCGATTCAGGGTTGCCAGAACGAGGACCGTCTTCATTGGTGTTGTCTGTGTCTTCATCATAATCTTTATTGTCGTCGTCATCGTCATCGTCGTCGTCGTTGTCCTCGACAGAAACACGGTTCTCATTAGCCAAGTGAATTTGTGCATTAGATTGGTGATATACATATCAGCAAGAAGAGTTATCATCATCGTCGTCGTCGTCGTCGTCGTCGTCCTCGTCGTCATCATCATCATCATCATCATCTCGTCGTCGTCGTCGTCGTCGTCGTCGTCGTCGTCATCATCATCATCAACATCACCATTATCATCATCATCATCACCACCACCACCACCACCACCACCTACATAATCATTATTTATTAACATTGAGAAGAGCAAACTCTATCATCAGCGCTGTCATCATCGTACATGGCAACTATCAGCATTCACAGCAGTTAATGTAATCGTTGACATTTATCAATACCTATCATCGTCATCATCATCATCATCATCAATCATCATCATCATCATCATTATCATCATCATCATCATCAGAACTTGAAAATCATCAATTCCATTGTCATCGTAAACGATAACAATCGTCATAGTCGTCGAGGTCGATCAACCTCGTCATCATCAGTAACATCATCATCATTATCATTACCATCATCAACATCAAATCATGATGATACTGACGATGATGGTGGTGGGGGTAGTGGTAGTGGTGGTACGATGGTCATCATCATCATCGTCATCATCATCATCATCATCATCATCGTCATCATCATCGTCATCATCATCATCGTCATCATCATCATCATCGTCCCTCATCATCATCATCATCGCCATCGTCATCGTCATCATCATCGTCATCATCATCATCGTTCGTTCATCATCATCATCATCATCATCATATCATCATCATCTTGGCATCATCGAGATCTTTATTATATTAACACCGCCGTCACCGCTAGCAAGTAACATTAATATCGTCGACATCAGTACTATCAACAATCATCAACAATAATTATCATCATTGCCATCATCATCGTTCACGACAGTCAACATTCACCGACCGATTAGTAAACGTCAGGATGATTATGATGATTACAATAATCATTGTAATGATAATGACGATAGTTCGTTATTAACATAAACATCATAAACAGTGACAGCAATCATCAATGTCTTAAGCTAAATACAGCAATCATCAATGTCTTAAGCTAAATACAGCAATCATCAATGTCTTAAGCTAAATACAGCAATCATCAATGTCTTAAGCTAAATACAGCAATCATCAATGTCTTAAGCTAAATACAGCAATCATCAATGTCTTAAGCTAAATACAGCAATCATCAATGTCTTAAGCTAAATACAAAACAAAGTGACGGGTGATAGCAATGATTGAAATATTAATGACACTTATTATCAGCGTCACGGGGATCATCATCATCATCATCATCACATCATCATCATCATCATCATCATCATCAAAACGTTATGGTTGGTTGTAATGATGTAACAGTTGACAGATGTTTGGCTTTCTCTCCCACAACATTGAGCATGAGAACAATGATCCGCAAATGTTTAAGGGAGATATATTTATGACAAGAAATGAATGCATGCTTCAACAAGTAATGAAATTGAATAAACAAACAATAGACACTTAGAAAAATAAATGAATAAGTCTGCAAACAAATAGATAGATAATTAGATAGGTATGTAGATAGATAGATAGACAGATTGGTTGATTGATTGATTGATAGATGAAATGTTATCAAGAACTGAACGAACAGCGGTTAGAAGGTAGTGGTTATGTATTTGTGTTTTTTTTTATGCCCTTGTATGGTCGCATTTGTTATCACTTATTTATCAAGTCATTATTGGTAGTAATACATGACATTCAAGTCTGTTACCGTCGACTGCCATTGTCAGCTGCATCTTCTGAAGTTCCAACTACTAGAGGCAATGCAGGATTGTATAGCCGATGCCAGATCTTGGATGACGGCAAATAAACTAAAGCTGAACAATGAAAAAAAAAACTGAAGTAATGCTTCTCTCCTCTCCCCAAATGTCGCACAAAATCAATGGCCCTTCTACGATGACAGTTGGTGATGCCACTGTCCCCTTCTCATCCTCTGTTGTTACCCTTGACCATCATTTGGAAATGAAAGTTCATGTCAGAAAGGTTGTTCGGGCTGCCAATTATGAGCTCCGCCGTATTGGTTCCATCCGCCGTTTTCTCACGACCCAAGCAGCAGCCACACTTATCTCTGCGTTTGTTCTGTCCCGGCTGGACTACTGCAATTCCATCCCGTATGGTTCCCATGACTATCTTCTTGAAAGTCTGCAGCGTGTCCAGAATAATGCAGTGCGAAAGGTTTTGCGAGTGCCTAGAAGGGACCATATTACTCCTCATCTGATTTCTCTTCACTGGCTTCCACTGTCTGCTAGGATTGAATTTAAATTGGCATCTATCTGTTACCAGTGTGTCCAAGGTTGTGCTCCAGATTATCTGAAGGACTTAGTCCATTTAAAGCAACATCATCATCAATACAAACTGCGTTCATCTGTTGACGCAACCGCTTTACAAGATCGTCCTGCCAATAGCCAAAAGACATTAGGTGACAGATGCTTCTCGCATGCTGCCCCCTCCATCTGGAACACTATCCCTGCAGAAATAAGAGAAAACTAATTCCGCTGACTCCTTCAAACGCTCTCTGAAAACCCACATCTTCCAGAAAGTTTACAATTAGTTCATTTCGCTGTCAATCTGTGGGCACGTGTGTGTGTGTGTGTGTGTGTGGTGTGTGTGTGTGTGTGTGTGTGTGTGTGTGTGTGTGTGTGTGTGTGGATGGGGTGTGTGTGTGTGTGCGTGTGTGTGTGTGTGTGTGTGTGTGTGTGTGTGTGTGTGTGTGTGTGTGTGTGTGCGTGGCGCGCGCGTGTCTATTATTGCTTTAATTGTTTATGTATATGGAATTTGTAATGGGCCGCGTGCTCTGTTCAACAGAGAAGTGTGCACATAAAAATGTTCATTATTATTATTATTATTATTATTCTTGTCATTGTTGTTTAGTTAGTTAGTTATTGTTATTAGTAGTATATAACAACTGTAACAACTAACTCTTGTTTCTACTGTTATTGTATTGTTGTTTTGGTTACCTATTCAATAATTTGTTGATCAATCAATCGATCAATTAATCAATTAATCATTCAATCTATTTAATGATTTGTTGATAAATCAATCAGTCAATCAATTAATCAATCAGCCAATCGATCGATCAATTAATTGATTGATGAATGAATTAATTAATTCACGAGATTGATTAGTTTTCAATCGATCCATCAATTAGCAAGTCAATCAATCAAAAAATCAATCAAACAGTCAATCAATCATCAATCAATCAATCAATCAACCAGTCAATCAATTAGACAGTCCATCTGTCAGTCAATCAGTGAATCAATCAATCAATTAATCAATCAAGCGATCAATCAGTCAGCTATCAATCAGTGGATAGATTAATTGATTAAAATGAATTGAATGATTAATCCATTCATCAATTAATTAATTTATCAAACGTCTATTTAGTTATGAATGCATGTATGTATGCATGTATCTATTTATATATATATATCATTTATTTATTTATTTGTCATCAACAGATTAATTGATCAAATGATGAATCAATGAATTAATTAAGTAATCAATCAGTTCATCAGTTAACGAATTAAATTATCAAGTACTTAAAGTAATCAATTAATCAAGGAATGAATAAATGAATGAATGAATCATTAATGACTTAATATTATCAAGTAAATCAATTAATTAAGGAATCAATCATTCAATCGATGAATGAATGCTGAACAAATGAGAAGTGGGGGAAAACAAGTGCAGGCTAACAATTCTTCCGTCATTACAATAATGACTTGGCAAAGATTTGAACTTGAAAAGAAAAAGTTGAAGATGAAGAAAATGGGAATATAAAATCAAGGAAGTATATTATAAATATGAAAACCCATCACTGTCGATGAATGAATGAATCAATAAATCAATCAATCCACCAATCAATCCATAAATGAATAGTGCTGGTGATGAATTCTCTGTCTGTGTCCCGCACAGTTCGGCAGCAAGCTGGGCAAGTTCGCCCTGAAGCGCATCACGCACAAGGAGGGGTGGATGGCCCTGCTGGTCAGTGGTCAGTCCTACGCCATGGACTTCATAGACGCCCAGCCCCAGGTCAACCTGTCCTACAGTGGCCGCTTCTACCACTTCCAGGTGACCGATGGGCTTCTCTTCATCTGTCTGTTTGGCTGGCTGGCTGGCTGTCTCTGTCTTTCTGTCTGTCTGTCTGTCTGTCTCTCTCTCTCTCTCTCACACACACACTCATACACACGCACTACGCACGCACGCACGCACACACACACACACACACACACACACACACACACACACACACACACACCACGCACGCACGCACGCACGCACGCAACGCGCGGGGGCGCGCGCCGCACACACACACACACACACAACACACACACACACACACACACACACACACACACACACACACCTCTCTCTCTCTCTGCATGCCTGTCTCGCTCTGTGCGTATCTCTCCCACTGTCTGCCTGTTCTCTTTCTGTATGTCTGTCTCTCTGTGCGTCTCTCTCCTTCTGTCTGTCTGTCTGTCTGTCTGTCACTCTGTATGTCTGTTTCTGTATCTGTGCGTCTCTCTCTCTCTCTCTCTCTCTCTCTCTCTCTCTCTCTCTGTACGTCTGTCTCTCTCTGTGCGTCTCTGTCTGTCTCTGTCTGTCTGTCTGTCTTTTTCTCTCTGTGTGCGTCTCTCTCTCTGTCTCTTTCTCTCGCTCCCCTCTCTCTCTCCCCTCCCCTCCCCTTTCTCTCTCCTACTTCGTTCCAGTTGATGGCCTCTCCTCACTCATGGCGTTGCTCTCATCTCTTTACGTTTCTCTCTTTCTGTTACTCTTCCTGTCTCTGTCTCGCATTGACTTCTATCTTTGTCTGTCTCTGTCTCTGTCTCTCTCTGTATATGTATGTGTGGTGGTGTGTGTGTGTGTGGGAGAGAGAGAGAGAGAGAGAGAGAGAGAGAAGCAGTACTGTGCCGTGCACGAATGCGCGTGTGCACTTAAGTGTTTGTTTGTCTGTCTGTTTCTCTGTCTCTCTCCTTCTCTCTTTCCCCTGTTTTTCTTTTCCTCCCGTTCTCTTCTCTCTCCTTTTCCCTTCCACTCCCTCTTTCTCACTGTGTGTGGTGTGAGCGCGCATGTGTGTGTGTGTGTGTGTGTGTGTGTGTGTGTGGGTGTGTGTGTGTTGTGTGTGTGTTGTGTGTTGTGTGTGTGTGTGTGTGTATGTGTGTGTGCTGTGTGTGTGTGTGTGTGTGTGTGTGCGTGCGCGCGGCGAGCGCGTGCGCGCGCGCGCGTTCGTGCATGCGCATACAGGCTTGCACACATGTATGATAGTCCTGATGCCTTCAATAGCCGGAAAGAAAATGTCCTGGTATCTATACTTTCAATAAAAAAATTCCGTCATGATACGAATCAGTATAATAAATCACCTACTTGCGCATTACGGGACGGGAGGACTTTTCCGAGGAGAAAACAACAACAACACGGAAATGAGACTTGAAGTCACAAGGCGGACATCATAAGACGCCATTTTAATGAGAAACAACAAGGGACGCAAACTCTGATGACCTTGTCACCTGATACCTTTCTTTGTTGTTTCCCTTGTCGGCCAAACAACAGGCGAAACTCAGTCTCTTCTTCCAGTCTCAGAGAAATTGACAGAACAGAACGAATCATAT
>CM065743.1:26730411-26732911 GCA_033310375.1 Conus canariensis
AGTCCATCCCACGTCTGAGTTCCCTCACCATCTTCGGGAGACTGTCGGCGGAGAGGAACGTGTCCCTGAACTTCACCCTGGAGGCCGAGTCCATCGTGGTGTTCGGCCACCTGGAGATCGGCACGGAGGACGACCCCTTCGACGGCCAGGCCAAGATCCTGCTCAGGGGCGACCACTCCTCCCCGCACGTACTTCCCGATCTTTCTGGCCCTACCCTGGGGGCCAAAGTCCTTGGTGCGTGGCGGGTGGCACTGGGTGGGACTGTGGTAGTGGTGTGTGTGTGTGTGTGTGTGTGTGTGTGTGTGTGTGTGTGTGTGTGTGTGTGTGAGTGTGTGTTTGTTTGCGTGTGTGTGTGTGTGTGTGTGAGTGAGTGTGAGTTTTATCTGTGATGGCGTGGCGACTGTGGTAGTGGTGTGTGTGTGTGTGTGTGTGTGTGTGTGTGTGTGTGTGTGTGAGTTTTATCTGTGATGGTGTGGCGACTGTGGCAGTGGTGTGTGTGTGTGTGTGTGTGTGTGTGTGTGTGTGTGTGTTGTGTTGTGCGAGTTTTATCTGTGATAGTGTGGCGACTGTGGCAGTGGTGTGTGTGTGTGTGTGTGTGTGTGTGTGTGTGTGTGTGTTTTCTGTTTGTGATAATGGGGCGACTGTGGTAGTAATGTGTGTGTGTGTGTGTGTGCTGTGGTGTGTGTGTGTGTGTGTGTGTGTGTGTGTGTGTGTGTGTGTGTTTCTGTTTTTGATAGCTGGACGACTGTGGTAGTAGCGTTTATGTGTGGTGTGCGTGTCTTCTTTTTCTACGACTAATGTCGTTCTGGTGATTGTCTACCAACATCGACATTATCATCACCTCTGTCTTTTATCATCATCATCATCGCGGCCGTTGTCACTGTCGTTTCCATAATCACGATCAACATCGTGGTTACGCTCAATCACCATTGTAATTATTATCATCACCATCATTATTATCCTTATTCATCACCATTTTCCCTCATCGTCGTCGTAAACTTGTGTCTATCATCATTACGATCCTTGTCAACCATCAGCGTATTTTATCCACCATCAGTACATCCTCGTCGTCACCGTCGTCGTCATCATCATTACCTTGTTCATCACCACTGATCTATCGTCATCGGCATCACCACTTTCATCGTTTTCCTTATTGATCGACCACCGTCATGACGTCATTATCATCATCACTTTGAACGGTCATCATCGTTCTCCATCCACACACAACGTCACCAGCGGTTGATACTCCATTCCTGTGTGTCACCTTGGCTACCATGTCCTTACCCTCACTTGTAGTAGGGACGTGGAATAAATAGATATCACTTGTTTAAAAGAAGAATAACACCATTATCAGGAATGGGAGGGGGGGTGGGTGCAAGGAAAGAGCCTTGAAGGCACACGGAGTCACGTGACCAATTATACGGTGTAAAAAGTATCTCAATCGGACATATTAAATGAAATTTTATGATTTCATATGTGATCAAGCTTTAGGCCTGTTTTCACCAGCTGAAAAGCACCCGAGGTGTTTGTGTGCAAAAAGAGCTCTCTGAAGGCACACCGGAGTCACGTGATCCCCCCCTCCCCCCCACCCCCCCAAATCTCAGGTCGCGAGACTTTACGTCAACAGACAGAAGGTGACAAACAGATCCAGTTACCATGACGATCGCATCCCCCTGACTCGCACGCAACGACGTCGATTCAAATTTCCAAATAAGATTAGGTTGTGATTGAACGTCGCTATTCCCACGAAACCTGGCAGACACTCGCAAAAGTGAACAATCTAGAGCCGTATACATCAACAAGATCTAAATCAGTCCTCTTTTTAGATTTTGCGCTGCTGAAGTGAAAACGCACTATAAAACTAACCTCCTACTTCCGTGCATCGCCCCAAATTCGCCTGGGCAAAGCAGCTTGCAGAAACCTTCTTTCCACTGCGTCACGCTGCCTTCTTTCCTCTACCTTCATGTATGATTCGTACGCGATGAATTAGTTCCTGTCAGGCCCTGCTCGTGGCGGACAACCGACAATTCAAGTCACATGCGCAGAAGGCCGGCCGAGGAAGTAGTATCAACGCGAGCTTTGATATGTGTGGCCACACTCCACAATTAGGATTTTGCACTAAAACAGCATATAATTCGTGTAAGCGTTTTGAGGCATACCATAATTTTGAACCAGCATTTAAATTGATAATTGATAAAAAATAAATCCTCCCCATCAATTATTTCCCTTGTTTGGGGGGGGGGGGGGGGGGGGATTTTCACCGATGAAATCACAAACAGTCTTCAAATACATGACCTTCCCCTTCGTTGACACACATTTCAGGCCTTCGCACTCACCCGTGACGCTGTCTTTGCACCAACTCCAAGCGCCCAAACAGCCCCACTCCTTTGATTTAATCTGTCTGCTTGGAACCATCTGACTTGTACCTCGATGGCCGTATGGAAGAAAATGAGGAGAATCAATTTTCAGATACAACAATAAAAAAAAAATTCTCAAAGCA
>CM065743.1:26742911-26765411 GCA_033310375.1 Conus canariensis
TCCTAAAATAGACTGGACAGGTGTATGTACGTATGGTTCTTAATGATCTTGTAACATAATAAAAATTCTTTACTTAAAGGTATTTTAAATCATCATTCCCCCCCCCCTCCCCCCCACAGAGAATGACATTTTTCATACATTAATATATACAAATGATGAAATCTATTCTGTAGGTATCGGTATTTTGACATTTTTCCCCCACAGAGAATTACATTTTTCTTGCAACAATGTGTACAAATGATGAAATCTGTTCTTTACCTATCGATATTTTAACAGTTTTTTTTTCCACAGAGAATTTCATTTTTCTTGCATGTTTGTACTGATAATGAAATGTATGTGACGCGAACATCGATTTTGTACACCGTTGACTGAAACGAACCATCTTGCTGTTGTGCTGTATGTATTGCGGTGTGTAAGGTAAGGTAATGTTGCTTATAGCCCAGCCGACCGCAAAGGGTCATATGAGGGCTGTCATCGCGTTGCAGTCAGCTCACATGTCATTCGTTCAGACAAACCCTTTAAAGTTCATCTTTTAAAAACACACCTGAAATTTTGTTGAAAATCTTTCTACTGTAAAATCTCAGATCAGATGAAAATGTTAATCTCTTTCAGAAATTCGAAGATCACATCAGGTGGAGCATTTCTGCTGTAAATGTTTATGTGTCACATCAGGCAAGTCCCAACGCTCTAAAAATATGTTTTATTGTGGGTGGGACATGACATGGAATGCACCACGGAGCTTCTTCACTGTTTAAAAGGTACGAATGAGTTAAAAACGAATGGCCAGTGTGCGGCCGGCATAAAACCGTTTCTTCTTTGCGACCACCACAAGTAGATGAGAGGAACTCTCTTAGGCTTGGACGGATCTGGAAAAGTTTGTCGTCCGTCTGTGTATTCCAGTCCTCCTGCCCAGAGGTCTCTGACATAATCATTCACTTCCGGGCTGTGTGGGTTTTCAGACGTGACGTTTGAGAACTTCCAGGGCGTTGACGGAGGCTTTGCCATCACCACCAACCGAGAGAACGAGGACTATCAGCACCCCGTGGACATGTCCGACATCACCCTGCGAACGTGGACATGCCAACCGCGTGCACTTCCACCACCCAAGTCTGGGGTCAGTCTGTCCTCCCCCGGATGCCTGCCTGTCTTTGCTTCGGTGGCGTTGACTCTGCCTGTGCGTTTTTTGTTGTGTCTTACACTTGCTGTGGCGTTTTTTTGTTGTGTCTTACACTCTGCTTGGCGTTTTGTTGTGTCTTACACTTGTCTGTGGCGTTTTTGTTGTGTCTTACACTCTGCTGTGGCTTTTTTGTTGTGTCTTACACTCTGTCTGTGGGTTTTTGTTGTTCTTAACTCTGCCTGTGCGTTTTTGTTGTTCTTACACCTGCTGTGCGTTTTTGTTGTGTTTACACTCTGCTGTGGCGTTTTTTGTGGTCTTACACTTGCCTGTGCGTTTTTGTTGTGTCCTACACTCTGTCTGTGCGTTTTTTGTTGTCTTAACTCTGTCTGTGCGTTTGTTGTCTTCGACTCTGCCTGTGGCGTTTTGTTGTGTCTTACACTCTGTCTGTGCGTTTTTGTTGTGTCTTACACTCTGTCTGTGGCGTTTTTTGTTGTGTTTAGACTCTGTCTGTGGCGTTTTGTTGTCTTACACTCGCTGTGCGTTTTTGTTGTGTCTTACAGCCGCCTGGGCGTTTTTGTTTGTCTTACACTCTGTTGTGGCGTTTTTTGTTGTGTCTTACACTCTGTCTGTGGCGTTTTTTTTGTGTCTTAGACTCGTCTGTGGCGTTTTTGTGTGCTTACACTCTGTCGTGCGTTGGCGTCTAGACTCTGTCTGTGGCGTTTTTGTTGTGTCTTGCACCTCTGTGGCGTTTTTGTTGCGTCTTACACTCTGTCCTGTGGCGTTTTTGTTGTGTCTTACACTCTGTCTGTGGCGTTTTTTGTTGCGTCTTACACTCTGTCTGTGGCGTTTTTTGTTGCGTCTTAGACTCTGCCTGTGGCGTTTTTGTTGGTCTTACACTCTGTCTGTGGCGTTTTTTGTTGTGTCTTACACTCTGTCTGTGGCGTTTTTTGTTGTGTCTTACACTCTGTCTGTGGCGTTTTTTGTTGTGTCTTACACTCTGTCTGTGGCGTTTTTTGTTGTGTCTTACACTCTGTCTGTGGCGTTTTTTGTTGTGTCTTACACTCTGTCTGTGGCGTTTTTTGTTGTGTCTTACACTCTGTCTGTGGCGTTTTTTGTTGTGTCTTACACTCTGTCTGTGGCGTTTTTTGTTGTGTCCCTTTCACTCTGTCTGTGGCGTTTTTTGTTGTGTCTTACACTCTGTCTGTGGCGTTTTTTGTTGTGTCTTACACTCTGTCTGTGGTTTTGTTGTGTCTTACACTCTGTCTGTGGCGTTTTTGTGTGCTTACACTCTGTCTGTGGCGTTTGTGTGTTCTTTGCGTTTTTTTTTTAGGGTTTTTGTTGTCTTACACTCTGTCTGTGGCGTTTTTGTTGCTCTATCGCGTTTTGTTGGTCTTAGACTCTGTCTGTGGCGTTTTTGTTGTGTCTTAACTCTGTCTGTGGCGTTTTTTGTTGTGTCTTACACTCTGTCTGTGGCGTTTTTTGTTGTGTCTTAGACTCTGTCTGTGGCGTTTTTGTTGTGTCTTCACTCTTTGTGGCGTTTTTGTTGTGTCTTAGACTCTGTCTGTTGGCGTTTTTTGTTGTGTCTTAGACTCGTGGCGTTTTGTGGTCTTAGCTCTTTGGGTTTTTGTTGTGTCTTACACTCTGTCTGTGGCGTTTTTGTTGGTCTTAGACTCTGTCGTGGCGTTTTTGTTGTGTCTTACACTCTTCTGTGGCGTTTTTGTTGTGTCTTAGCACTCTTCCTTGGCGTTTTTGTTGTGTCTTAGACTCTTCGTTGGCGTTTTTGTTGTGTCTTAACTCTGTCGTTGGCGTTTTTGTTGTGTCTTAAACCCCTGTCTGGGCGTTTTTGTTGTGTCTTAGACTCTGTCGTGGCGTTTTTGTTGGTCTTATACATTCTTTGGACTCTGGCGTTTTTGTTGTGTCTTAGACTCTGTCGTTGGCGTTTTGTTGTGTCTTATACAACCCCTTTGGATCTGGCGTTTTTGTTGTGTCTTAGACTCTGTCGTTGGTTTTTGTTGTGCTAACACCTTGACCTGCTTTGTGTGTCTTAGACTCTTCGTTGCGTTTGTTGGTCTTAAAACCCCTTTCAGTTTGTGTCTATTCTCGGGAAAACTGAACTTTTTTTTGCGCCTCATTTCATGCGCTTAGTTGCTTACATCCCGCAGCTTTTCGAAATACAGCCCTTCGCCGCCTGACATACCCTAATCCTGCCTCCACAGCCACTTAGAGATTTACCTCCCCACGACGACTCCATGTTCGAATAAGCATTCTGCTCTGCCAGACATTCAAATTGAGGCGACTGCAAGCGAAAATTGAAAAAAAAATTGAATTAAGATTTACTGCTCCGCCGAAAGAGGCAGTTTCAAAGCGAGGCGACTGCAAGCGGAAATTCAAACAAATCGAAAGAAGATTTTACTGTTCCGCCGACCGAAAGAGACAAACGAGTTACAAGAGAAAGCACGACGCGTTTCGACCACTTTGGTCTTCTTTAGGCAAGATAAACAGCATTCAAGACAAGGGATACGAAGAACGAACAGTCGCTTATCTTCTCAGTTTAGGTGCAAAATGGTGGGGAACGCATGGGGGGTACAATGGTTGGGGCATTTTATTCCCTACCATTTTGCGCCCTGTTTTAGGAGATAAGTGATTGTTCGTTCTTCGTTTTTGTACTCCCAGTTCTTAAAGAACAGGGAGTACTTTACAATGGGAAGAAAGAAATGCTGGCTATCTTCTGTGTCTGTCTGTCTGTCCGTGGTCAAAGTGTGTTCCACTCGCTCCAGACAAAAACTTCTGGGCCGATCTTTCTGAAAATTTGTAGGAGGTTCATTATGGTCAAGGATGATGCCCAATGTTTTATTTCACCAGAACAGCCGTTACTAATGGCTATAACGGCCCAAAACGGTTTCTCTTCTTTATAGAATATCTCGGTGACGAAATACATTATGACGCATGTTTGAGTGTGACGTTTTTCAGGAAGATAAACTGGGAGTACGTTTACATGCTTTGCATCTTGTTATTGTCTTGAATGGTGTTTGTCTTGTTCATTCCCCAACCGTTTTGCACCCAGTGTGAGGAGATAAGTGATTGTTCGTTCTTCGCTTTTATTGTCTCGGATAATAATAATAATAAATAATAATAATATAATGAATACTTATATAGCGCCTATTCTCGGCTAGAGACCAAGCTCTAAGCGCTTTACAATCAACACTCGCTTACATAACGGGCTGCCTACCTGGGTAGTGCCGACTGAAGAGCTGCCAGCTGGCGCTTCATTCAGTCGTTTCCCGTGTCATCCAGTCAGTATCGTTCAATATTGTTCACTCAGTTTCTTTACTTCCTTCATTCTTTCCAGTTCTTACGCAGGGTGCATGCTGTGTGTAACGTGTCATCCATACCAACGGCCAAACTGGCCTACTCTTCCGAAAGTTGGTGATGGGATTTGACGTGTGTGCAAGATATTATGCGTGCGTTCACACACGGAACCTCGGTTTATAGTCTCATTCGAAGGACTGTATGGGAAATGGAGTCAGAACTAATGTTAACTCCGAGGGAAAAATCCCCCTGTACCGAAACGCCCCGGCGGAGATTCGAACCCGCAACCCCAGGATCATCAAGATTACGAGTCAGGCGCTCTACCAACTGAGCTATTCCGGCTCCCACGGATGTTGTTTGCTGTGCTCGAAGAAGACCAAAGAGTGCGTCTATGCGCCGAGAGGGTATCAGTAAAGACTGAGATCAGTTGTAATTATGTGTTCTCTCTCTCTCTCTCTCTCTCTCTCTCTCTCTCTCTCTCTCTCTCTCTGTGAATGTGTGTGTGTGTGTGTGTGTGTTTTAAACTGATATTAGACAGGAAGTGAGCGTTTACTTGTATATGTGTATATGTGTGTAGTATGCATGCATGCTTGCATGTGTGCGTGCATGTGTATGTGTGTGTATGTGTGTGTGTGTGTGCGTGTGCGTGCATGTGTGTGTGCGCGCGCATGTGTGTGTGTGCGCGCGCGTGTGTGTGCGCGCCTGTGTGTGTGTGTGTGTGTTAAATATTAGTGGAAATACTACATAAGAACAATCCTTAGAAAAAAGCAACATTAACAAATCAAACTGCAATAGTCTAAAACAAAACAGTTTAAAATATGCAGAAATCATAAAAACAAGCCGACTGGACTTATCATTAAGTTCTGAACAAAGTTCGAAAGAAATACGTGTGTGTGTGTGTGTGTGTGTGTGTGTGTGTGTGTGTGGTGTGGTGTGTGTGAGAGAGAGAGAGAGAGAGAGAGAGAGAGAGAGAGAGCGCTCGCGCGTGTGTGTGTATGTGCATGTGTGCGTGTGTGTGTGTGTGTGTGTGTGTGTGTGTGTGTGTGTGTTTGCGCGCGCGCGTGCGCGTGTTGCGTGCATGTGTGTGTGTGTGTGTGTGTGTGTGTTGTGTGTGTGTGTGTGGTGCAGGGCAAGAGGGGGTATCCCTTATGTTCATGTTCTCCCTCTTTGTGGTGCAGTGTGCACAGAGAAAGGTGTATAAGGCAGAACGTGGCTAGGTGAAATGCGGACTGCGTCGGTTCATTGTGAACCAGTCCCTGTTTAATAGCTTGTCTGTGTGGTGTGCTTTGTTCAGTGCACACTTGTCGCTTTTCTTTTAATTCATTATACCTCTCTCTCTCTCTCTCTCTCTCTCTCTCTTCTCTCTCTCTCCCCCTCCGTCTCTCTCTCTCTCTCTCCTCTCTCTCCTCTCTCTCCCTCTCTCTCTCTCTCTCTCTCTCTCTCTCTCTCTCTCTCTCTCTCTTCTTGTTTGTGACTTTAGGTTGTTGATTTTTTTTTTTTTTTTTTTATTAATAAACACATGAGGTGCCTTCTAGTGTTTATGAAGTATATATATACATATAGCAATCTTTACTTCATTGCTATCTTTGTTGCTCGAGCTCTGTGTATTACTGTTTCTATGTGAAGAAGAGACAGGCACACGTACACACTGACATCAAACACACACACGCGCGCGCGCACAGCACGCACACACACACACACACACACACACACACACACCACACACACACACACACACCTCTCTCTCTCTCTCTCTCTCTCTCTCTCTTCACACACACACACACACACACACACACACACACACCACACCTCTCTCTTCTTCTCTCTACCTCACACACACACACACACACACACACACACACACACACACGCTTCTTCTCTCTCTCTTTCTCTCCACCCTCCACACACACACACACACACACACACACACACACACACACACAACCACACTACTTTCTCTTTCTCTCTCCCCCCCCCCCCCCTCCCCCCCCCTCCCGACACACACACTCGCACACAACTTACACACACACACCCCACCCCTCCCACCTCCCCTCCACCACCACCACCCTCCCCCCACCGTCCCCCCTCCCCCCCCCCACCCTCCCACACACAACACACAACATTCGGCAGACCGCGACGTCAAGGTCCAGGGTACAACCTATGTGCAGGCCCATCAACCCCGAGGACTGTGTGGACATGAACTGTGACGGCCTGAAGAAAGCGTTCATCAGGGATCTGGACGGCACCTTCCTGGGCGCCCCTGGCTACGTCCTCCCCTACTCCGAGTATCAGTGGGATGGTGACGGCAGATACGGACTGGGCGACCACAGACTCCCCACCGTACGTAGACGACCTTTTCCCCCGCCCCAACAAGAAGAACAAGAGCATGACGCGGTTCTGTCCCCTCGCTCTTTCGCTCCTCTCCACCAGTTTGTAGTTGTCGCCCCTGACGAGTTAATGGCAGGATGGAAGCTGGTTGACAGGTCACGTGATCGCTTGTTGTATAGAGTGCGGAGCTCAATTATCATTTCGGCAATTGGATAAAAAAAAAAGTCAGATAAAATACAGGTAACAAAAGAAAACTTGTGAAAAAAAAATTCAAACGAAGTACAGACAACAAAAGTGCAAACATTTGGAGAGAAAAAAATTGAAATAAAATACAGATAACCAAATGGAGCGAACGTGTCATCGTGAAAATCGCCTACTCGGCACAACACATAAAGCCAGAAAATATTGTGCTGGTTAGCTAGCGGATCAAGGTTTGAAAAGATCAGTTAAGGAGAAGGAATGTCTAGACATAATATGAAATATCCTTGAAAAAGATGCAGTATTAAAAAAACGCAAAGATTGCTTATCAGTTACTTCTCTCACCGTTCTGGCATATCAGTCTTCAAAGGGAGGTGTAAATAATAACCAAAATATCTTAAAACCGGTTCCAAGACTAACAGCTGGCCGTAAGCTAACAGCGATGCACACTCTTTGCGGATGTAGCATCCTCTCGCTCGTTCCCACAGCCACGTGCGTGGCACCTGTTGTCCGTCACAGAGCCGGCCAGTTGCAGCCAGCGCGCGCCTTCAGTGATATTCCCACGCACGGCAAGATGCTGTTTATCGTACTTAACCGGCAAGCAGGCTCGCTCTCGCTCCTCTCTCTCTCTCTCTCTCTCTCATAGTGACCAGAGACAGTGCGGACAGACGTTCTGACCCGGTTCTCACTGAACGCGCATAGAGCTAACGATACTCTTCCTGTGTGTGTGTGTGTGTGTGTGTTCACAAAAATCATATTTTCTTTGTAAATATCTTCTCCTTGCAGTGGATTCATTACTCAGTGCATGTATTATAGTACACATATTTGTTATCGATCAATCTACTGTTGGCGTAGGGAGCCAATATACATACGGGCCACGTATTTTTCGATTTTATTATAACACTTTGAAAATACCTAAACTGTAACTTATGAGGTATCTGGTTGTCTATTTTACATAACAATAATAAGTAGAAAGAAACTCGTGGAGAGCGTGGCAGCAGAGAGTCCTCAGAAGAGAAGCCCCTTCAAGCAAGTGTTTCGGCCTTATCATTATTATTATAATAATAATATAATTAATGATGATAATGATAATAATAATGATAATGATAACAACAACAATCAGAACAAAGACAATAATATGATAATATTGATGATAATAAAATGATAATAGTGGTAATAGTAATAGTGATGATAATAATACATGTGTAAATAAAAACCATTGCCAGCAGCAAAGTTCAATAAGAAATTCTCATTTGACACAAAATGAACGTGAACTCTGAACAATTCGTTCAGTTGCAGGGGAACAGTATGACGCACCCATCAGGACGTGAAGGGGGTTGAGACTGCACAGATGTTGTGTCACAAATGAAAAATGAAAATGCCTACGAGTCTGCCTGTCCCAGTCAGGAATTGAAACCAAAATTCTTAGACCTAGAGATCAGTGACCCTTTTTTTTTCTTTTAAATTGGCAAGTTAGATCGCGTCCCATGATTACAAAAAAAAAAAGAAAAAAAAAAAAAAAAGCATCGGAACTGTGAAACCACGAACAAAAGATAACGAATGGTACTTGTGATAACAATAAGAAAAATGATGATGATAACTACAATAGCAACGGCTACAGTGTTGATGACGATACCCAGAATTGCAGACGGGACAATGCAGCCCTCTGCCAGTGGCGAACCGATTCCCAGATCTATTATTTTTCCTACCCGGAGAAGTAATGGCAAGTACAGACTGAAGGAACACCTTCCCATGCACTTTGTTGGGTGCCAGAACATAGGAAAAAAACCAGATGCAAAGCATATAAACGTACTCCCAGTTTATCTTCCTGAAAAACGTCACAATCAAACATGCGTCACAATGTATTTGACGTCACAATCAAACATGCGTCATGATGTATTTCGTCACCAAGATATTCCATAAAGAAGAAAAACCGTTTTGGGCCGTTATAGCCGTTAGTAACGGCTATTCTGGTAAAAATAAAACATCGGGAATCATCCGTGACCCATAATGAACATACCTACAAATTTTCAGAAAGATCGGCCCAGAAGTTTTGTCAGGAGCGAGTGGAACACATTTTGACCACGCACAGACGGACAGACTGACAGACAGACAGACACACAGACAGCATTTCTTCCTTCCCACTGTAAAGTACTCCATGTACTATAAGAACTGGGAGTTAAAAAAAACAAAGTAAGCGTCGACGTTCGTATGACTCGAAATTTTCACTATCACATGTCTCACACGAAATGCTTATTTTATCATAATCATCAGTTCGTGTTTCAGTGTTATTTCAGAGTATTCTCTTCGTCAGCGGAATTTTTGTCATAATTTTGTTGAACGGGTCCTGGACAAGAATTGCACTCGGGGGAGCGCAACCATCTCTTAAGGTCGAACAGATTCTAGATCTGTTATTTTTCCTGCCTGGTGAAGTGATGGCGGGTACAGACTGAAAGAACTGCTTCCCATGCACTTTGTGTTGGTAACAGGACATGGAAAAAACAAAGTGTCGACCTTTGCATGACTTAGAAATTTTCAGTATAATATAGAATTATATTTCATCATATTTATTAGTATAAAAAATATCAGCGTGTGTATCTCCAAAAGTGTGTCACATGAAATGTTTGTTTTTATCACATTTAGCAGTTCCGTGTTTCAGTGCAATTTCAGGGTATTCTTGATCAGCGGAAATTTTGTTGAACGGATCCTAGAACCGCCTTCTATCAAGATCCGCTCTACGGATCCCCACCAAAATGTAGGGGGTTTGTATCTAGGTCATACTCCATCTTTACACCAAGTTTCGTCAAAATCTTTTCAGAGGTTTTTTGCGTTGTTTGCCTACATCACCTTAACTTTCACCTATCCTGGAGTCTTGAAAACCGGTGGGGCGCCACTGAAGAATTCGCAACCAGCTTCCTCCATTCTTCCCGGTTCTCAGACGTTCTCAGGCAGTTGCTGAGTGTGGGGCCAGTCCATTCACTGACGCTGTCCTGCCATCTCTTTCTCTGTCTTCCTCTCCTTTTTCCTCCTCTCACTGTTCCTTGTAGAATGGTTCTGGAAAGTCCTGTTGATCTTGATGCGTGACCATTCCATCTCATTTTCCTTGTTTTCACTGTGGACAACAGGTCTTCGTATGGCCCAATGGCTTGCCTTACTCTGGTCTGGACCTCCAAGTTGGTAATGCGGTCTTCGTATGAGATGCTAATGACCTTGCGGAAGCATCTCATTATTAACGCCTGAATCCTTCTCTGAAGTTCAGCTGTGGGAATCCACGCCTCACATTTGCCTGCATACAAACATATACACCAATGGACACGAATGAAACGTCTTTGGCGGCGATAATGATAATAATAATAATGATAATAATAATAATAATGATGATGATGATGATGATGATGATGATGATATTGATGATGACGATGATGATAATGGTAATGATGATAATAATAATAATGATGGAGATGATGTTGATGATGATGATAATAATAATAATAATATACGTTAGTGTGGCAGAAGGAAAGAGGTAGCATAGGGAAATCATGTGTTGTTGAGCGAAGTGATGTTGCGTGCAGGCGATGTTGACGGCCGATGACGGAAGTCGACTGGACGCCGATGTCGTCGCTCCCAACAAAGGTCTTTGGAGTTATGGGCGTGTATTTATTTCATCGTGGGAGCAAGAGTTACCCTACCTGTTTGTTATTGACTATTTACCGTTCCCAACCTCATTTCATATTTACTTTCATTTTCAATCAAATCGAGGTTACCTGTATTTGTTTCTGTTCGTCCATGTACTTGTCTGACTGTGTTCAAGATCGCAAAGGCTGTGCCAGTCTTGAATAAATGTTGATTTGTGTTTGTTCAGTTCTCCAGTCATTGTTATGAAGATGTGTCCGGTGTAACGAAAAGTTTTAACTCCCCGAATGGTTTAACTCCCAGGGAGTTCAACTGTTCATATGCAGATTTTAACTCCCCAGGAGTTAAACTAGAATTAAAAAAAAAAAACTAACTTCCTCTGTGTTTCAGTTTGACTCCAGGGGAGTTATTCTGACATACCACCAGAATGAGACCCACCCACCACCCACCACTCACTCCCCGCACCTCGCTACCACCCATGCATCTTGTATATGTATTTTCGAAATGTGTGTGTGTGTGTGTGTGTGTGTGTGTGTGTTCCTACACTAACTTGCCAGATTAAGACTTGTCAGGTAGAATTGTTTCCTTCGATATTATTGGTTTCTGTGAATTAGTCACGTGTCCTGAATTTTATTGAAAAATGTGTGTTTTTTCTGATTGGCTGGCCGACTTTCGTTTTTAGTTTGGCACACGCACACCCCCCACAAATGTGACGAGTCACTTGACAACTTCATCAGATCGGTCCCAAGTAGCCACCCTCTTGTACAAATTTTACAAAAACAGGCACCATTCCCCCTCCCCCCCCCCCCCCCCCTTTTTTTTTTTTCTATCCCATGTGTCTCGCACACAAATTTCTAATCTATGCCAACCCTTTTTCTCCTTCCTTCTCTCCCAGATGTAGCGAGTCAATACAAACAATTTTACGTCACGTCGCGACTACTCGTCATTCTCTCCCTACCTTCCTTACCCTCTCAACCCCCCCCCCCCCCCCTCACTCCCTAATTTGGCGGCATGACACAATGAAAAATTGAAAATTTTTCATTTCTACACCATTTGAGTGTAATGGCCTACACTTATGGGTGACTGTTTGATAGTCGCATAGGTTCCATGAGAGAGAGAGAGAGAGAGAGAGAGAGAGAGAGAGAGAGAGAGAGAGAGAGAACGCCAAAGACGGAAGGTACAGTATTTCTACCAAAGCATCAAACCATTAATTCATGTATATACAGACTTTACATACAGATTATATACACAAAGGCATAGTAAAATGTCAAGGACATGCATAGATGAGCACATGAACATGTACACGGACATTTCCTTTCCGTATGATGATGATGATCATGAACATTAAATCCCCTTCTCCATTCTCTTACCGAAAGACATCTGGGAATAGGTGGGTGGGGAGTCATCTTAGTCATGATCAGATTAACTCCCCCTCTGTTACAAAGTAACTCCCTGGGAGTCAGAAAACACGTGTACACATTAACTCCCAGGGGAGTTATTCTAAACTGTGTAAAATTGACTCCCCTTAGTGGGCAGGGAGTTAAACTTTTACACACCTGGATTAACTCCTGGGAGTTAATCTGGATATAGTACAGACTAACTCCCAGGGGGGTCATTCTGTTACAGGGTGGGAGTTAAGTCTGATATATGTACAAAATGACTCCCCCTTAATGTTTTCAAGAATTTGTTGAGACTTGTACAAAAAAAGATTTTAGAACATTTTGAAGTTTTACTGAGTGGAGTTATTTTGGCACAGGGTGGGAGTCATTCGAGTTTAACTCCCGGGGAGTTGAAATTTACATATGAACAGTTTAACTTCCTGGAGTTAAACCATTCGGGGAGTTAAAACTTTTAGTTACACCGGTACAGGGTAGATAGGTTAGCTTGGAACATCATTGGGGGGGGGGGGGGGGGGGGGGGGGATGTTTCCTCGTTTGTTCTGTGTGCTCTGTGCTGCCATATCTGCTAGGCGATTCGGTGTCGTAAGCAGCATTCCTATTTATTTCATCGTTGGAGCAAGCGGTACCGTACTTGTTTGTTGTGTAAAGGTCTGTGTATATTTATGACTGACTTGTTAACTGAGAAACTGACGGACTTACTGATTGATTACTTGACGTGGGGACTCGGGTGCAGTCAGCTTACAACGATCTTTGATCTCAATATTTCACGGACTCACTGATTTGTCATTGATCGATTGACAAGTAGCTGCGATCAGGGTCATAGGGCAAGAGAATTTGCAGGTTCAAGAGACATAGATTCTAAGTTGCAGGAGTTTGTGGCTGTGGAAACTGCAGATTAAAAGAAAGGGTTTTTGCGTGCAAACTGAAAAGAAAATTTACTGTACCGCCGAGCGAAAGAAAGAAACAAATCACAAGACAAAAAAAAAATCCCAACGCGTTTCGACCTCTGTGGTCTTCTTCTGCATCTTTGGTGGAATCAGGCTCTATTTTTCAGGAATACATACTTAAACAAGGCTGCATGTAAAACACTTCTCGTAAAGCTGAAAAAAAGTAGTTTTGTTTTGCAGTAATAAGTGACTTACAAATACGGCTGGCCAAAAAAAAAAAAAAAGAAAAAGAAATGGGACTTCTTTCGCAGGAGTCTATGATAAGGAAGACTGCAAAAAGAAACGGGCCTTATTTTTTTTTTTGGTAGGAAATATTGCCTATAAGGAATACGCGGTGACAGCCCTGATATGGCCCTTTGCGGTGGGCTGGGCTGTAAGCAACATTACCTTACCTTAACTCTAAAAAATGAAAATAAAACGAAGCCTGATTCTGCTCAGCAGACATGACGTAGAAAACAGAACATGGAAAGAAACAGGTCTTGGTTTGAAAGGACCCATCACTTAACAACAACAACAACAACAAACAAAAACAAAACAACAACCCCCCCCCCCCCCCCCCCCCCCCCCCCGAAAAAAACAAAAAAAACAAAAAAAACTTACACGTAAATTACAAAGAAATGTGTCTTATTTGAAAGGAGTATATTATGATAAGAAATTACTGTTTGTGATAGTTAAAAAAAAAAAAAACCATGGGTATCCTTTTGAAACACAGAACGTGAGATCGCCAGAAATGGGTCTTGTTTATAAACGATCGGTGACAGTAAATCCCGGGAATCCAGCAGAAAGAAACACAACCTGTTTTTTTTTTTTTTTTTGGTTTTTTGTTGTTGTTGTTGTAAAAATCTCAAGCATTGGAAGCTGCAGCACAATCAATCGATACCACAGGGTTTCTGTTTCTGCAGGGGTTTTCC
This sequence comes from Conus canariensis, assembly GCA_033310375.1. Lineage (NCBI taxonomy): Eukaryota > Metazoa > Mollusca > Gastropoda > Neogastropoda > Conidae > Conus > Conus canariensis. The sequence goes on from CM065743.1 coordinate 26,756,755, forward strand.
GTCATAGCGGCTGCAGCTACCAGACGGCGTGGAACGCCTACAAGTGTGATGACGCTGTCGACTACGCGGCCATGGTGGTGGAGAGTATGGACGCTGACACGGAGACCCGACGTCTCTCGCCCATCGCCGTGCTCGTGGACGGCTACGCGGATCTGGTCAACGGACCACAAGACCACGGCTGGTGCGGCGGTTACACCTGTGGAGAACGTCTGTCCACCTTCCCGATTCTGGTACCGCTGGGTCGCAAAGGTAAGGGGGGGGGGGGGGTGTGTTGACAGGTGTGTGCCACCTTTCGCCCTTGTCACGTTTCACCTGGTGTGGCTTAATCTCGTGTCTTCTCCTTTCGGCTTAGGATAAGATAATGTTGCTTATAGCCCAGCCGACCGCAAAGGGCCACATCATCGCTGTTCATTTCGGCTTGGTTTCTTCTTAAGTACATCATTTTTGTTTGTTTGTTTGTTTGAGATATGCGAGGAAGAATCAGGTTGCGTGGAACCGTTGGTTTGTATGAAACCTATACACGCTTTTGTGCATACACTCTGTGTGTGTGTGTGTGTGTGTGTGTTTCTCTCTCTATGTATGTATATATACATACATACATACATATATATATATATAATATATATATATATATAGTGCTGAACAATTAAGTAGTGGGGGAAAACAAGTGCAGGTTAACAATTCTTCCATCATTATAATAATGACTTGGCAAAGATTTGAAGAGAAAAAAAATCAAAAGGGGGTGGGGGGGGGGGGGGGGGGGGGGGGGGGGGGGTGGGGGGTGTTCAAGAAGAAGAACATGGGAAAATATGTACTGTAAATAGGAAAACCTTTCACTAGCTGCATAAGGGAACCATCGCAATTCCTCTCAAAGGCAGATCTTTATGTATCGCCTGCTCCTAGGCCTTTCGTCCGCTGGATCGGACTCATCAGGGAGACACGGCTGATTGTGTCTGTTCTCTTGGCGTCAAATAGAGACACACCACAGTCCGTAATTCTGTGGTGTTCTCATCACCAAGCGTTCAAAAAAGAATCCAACAGCACCCTCAAGCAGCCAGCGAAAGGTAGTAGAATAAAACAATGACAGTGTAGAGTGGAAAAAAGTTGCTGAAAAACTAAAAACATTATGCAAACAGGTAAAATAGTGGGGGACAGTCTTTGAGCCTATGCTTGAGGATCCATTTAAGGATGCAAGGGAGATCAAAAGATATGGACCAGTCTGATGGTCAACTCTGCTGTTCAATAACCCAAGCATTGTCAGCGGCTAAGAATTGTGTAGAACAACCTTTACTTGGATCTCCTAAGAGATGCAATCGCCCACCGATTGACCAAACAATACAGTGCTGAACAATTAAGTAGTGGGGGAAAACAAGTGCAGGTTAACAATTCTTCCATCATTATAATAATGACTTGGCAAAGATTTGAAGAGAAAAAAAAATCAAAAGGGGGAGGGGGGGGGGGGGGGGGTTCAAGAAGAAGAACATGGGAAATATGTACTGTAAATAGGAAAACCTTTCAGTAGCTTCATAAGGGAACCATCGCAATTCCTCTCAAAGGCAGATCTTTATGTATCGCCTGCTCCTAGGCCTTTCGTCCGCTGGATCGGACTCATCAGGGAGACACGGCTGATTGTGTCTGTTCTCTTGGCGTCAAATAGAGACACACCACAGTCCGTAATTCTGTGGTGTTCTCATGTATATGCCTATCTATCTATCTGTTTATCTTTCTATCCATCTATCAATCTTCTCTCCCTCCCTCTCTCTCTCTCTGCACGCACGCATCACACACACACACACACACACACACACACACACACACACACACACACACACACACACACACACACACACAACGTTACAGTTACTAACGGCTGTAACGGTTTTTCTTCTTTTTCATAATTATGATAGTGTAGTTTATATTTAAATGTGTACTGTTCTTGATATTATTTCTTACCTTTTCCTCCCCCCTATCCTCCTCCGGCCCCCTCCCCCAACTCCCCTTCCCCCCCCCCCCCCCCCCCTTGTAAAGTCTAATATCACCAAGTGTGAACAGACTATAAATCAACAACAACAACAACACACACACACACAACTATATCTGTCTATGTATGTATGTATCTGTCTATACAAAACAGTTGTTCCCTCCGGTAGAACTAATATGATGATCGCCCAAGAGAGAGAGAAAGAGAGGATGTGTGTGTGTGTGTGTGTGTGTGTGTGTGTGTGTGTGTGTTGGTATATTGGTGAGGGTGGGGAGTGAGGAAATAACAACACGATGGTGTTTCAGACTTTGCATCATTTGGTGACGACATTACTGTCATGACGCAATTCTTCGTTTGGCATCGACTCAATGCTGTCACTCCATTTTTGACGTGACTATACAATCTGTCGTCCTTGAAAAAAAAAAGAAAAAAAAAAAAAGAGAGCAGCCGCTGGAAGTATTGGAATATATTTGTTTATATCGCTTATCTTGTCTTTTCACTTCAGTCTCTCTCTGTGTGTGTGTGTGTGTGTGTGTGTGTGTGTGTGTGTGTGTGAGAGAGAGAGAGAGAGAGAGAGAGAGAGAGGAGAGAGAGAGAGAGAGAGTAGATTTAAAGAAAAGAGAGGGAGACCAAAGCCAAAGAGCTAGTGTAAACAGCCTGGTCTGCCTCCCTCCTCCTCCCCCCCCCCCCCCCCAACAACACACACACACACACACACACACACACACACACACACACACACACACCGTTTTCGACGGAAATAACACAGTGTCACTAGAAATGAGAAAGAACATATTTTCTTATTCTGTACAGCCGTATCTTTTTTGGCCCAGGCGTTACCAATCATAACATATAATGATTTCACATGCGTCTATTGTTTGTATGTCTGTCTTTAAAACTACGCAAAAAATGCTTCAACATTTTTAACGAAAACGAAGCGAAAGATGCATTGTATCCAGAGAACGAATCTGTCCCATTCTGGTGCGGATCCAAATTGCGAATCCGGATCATCGGGCAGATCCATTACTCCATCAGCAAGACGACACAAAAACCACAGCACCAGAGTTAAGGAAATTGGGTGAAGTGATGGAACGTAGGCTAAAGACGATTCCGTGAAAACTTTGATGCTTTGCTGTCGAACGAATCCGGATCAAAGCGGATCCTCGATTCGTTCGAGATGATTACAAATTTCCCCACTGAACACACACAGTCGGAAATTACTGTTTATGAATGAATGCCTTGTTTAACTGGAAAGAAAACCGTCATGGAAATATCGAACGTTCTTAGTGCTTGACACAATATTATTTTCTACGTCCCTGTGGCAAAGAAGTACATGAAAAGACATTTCTTCAGCCCGTAACTCCTGTTACATTTCCCTACTGGTGAAAATATTATGTTGCAGAGGTCTGCGTACTCTCAGTCAAGTGCCCTTCTGGTTGCTGTTTTCATTTTTCTTTCCTCATTTTTAGCTCACGGACTAGTCAGACACTTTGTGGTATGCCAGTCCTGTCGAAAAGCCACAGACTCTGTCTGTCTGTCTGTCTGTGTCTCTGTCTCTCGGTCTTTGTCTCTATCTCCTGTCTCTCTGTCTCTCTCTGTCTCACTCTCAAACACACACACACCACGCACGTACCACGCACGCACGTACGCACACACACAAATCACACACACACACACACACACCACACACACACACACACACACACACCACACACACACACACACAACACACACACACACACACACACACACACACACACACACACACACACACACACACCACGTACGCACGCACGCACGCGGACACACACGCACATACTTACTATACCATCTACTCCCCTATCAACCACCGAACGACAGCAACATGAACAAACCGTGATACATTCTCTTCTTCCGTTGCTGCCCCCCCCCCCCTCCCCCCACCTCCTTTATTCCCAGAGAGGGTAGCGACATAAGATGTTCTGTTATTTCGATGTCCCCCCCCCCCCCTCCCCCCTCCCCCCCTCCCCCTCGCTTATTCCCAGAGAAGGTAGTGACATAAGATGTTCTGTTATTTCGTTGTCCCCCCCCCCCCCCTCTTCAACCCCACAAACCCCCCCTCCCCCCCCCCCCGGCTTATTCCCAGAGAAGGTAGCGACATAAGATGTTCTGTGATTTTGTTGTTGCCCCCACCCCCCACCCCAACCCCCCACCATCCCATTCGCAGAGCACGTAGTGACGCTGTACATGACGGGAACGGTGCCAGACCACATGAGGTTCATGCTGCTGAACGTGGCGCCAGACGACTGCGTGTGGATGGCCATATGGAAGGCGGCTCCCTACCGTCTGGACGTCAGCATCTACAACGGAACTTACGTCATGCCCGTCAACGGATATACGTCAGAGGGCGGGTAGGAGCGACGTTGCTGCCAGTGTTGGAGTTTGGGGATCCCCTGTGTTTTTGATTGTTTGTTGACGTTTGTTTTGTTGTTGTTGTTGTTGTTGTTGTTTTTTAGCCCGCTTTTGCTGTGTTCGTCTTTTGCTGTTGTTGTTGTTGTTGTTGTTTATGATTATTGTGATGATGATGATGATTATCATTGTTGTTGTTGTTGTTATAATCCTTATTCTTTCTCTTTTTCTTCTTCCTGGTATTGCTATTGTTGTTGTTGTTGTTGTCATCATTATTACTGTTATTATCGTTGTTATTATTATCATTATTATTTATATTGTTGTTGTTGTCGTTGTTCTTCTTCTCGCTTTTCTTCTTCTTCTTCTTCATTGTATTGTTGTCGTTGTTGTTGTTGTTGTTGTTGTTGTTCTTCTTCTTCTTCTTCTTCTTCTTCTTTCTCTTCTTCGTCGTCGTCGTCGTCGTCGGCGTCGTCGGCGTCGTAGTCTTCTTCTTCTTCTTCTTCATCTTCTTCTTCTAATTATCATTAAGATGATGATGATGATGATGATGATGGTGATGTTGATGATGAGGATTGTTAGTATTAATATTATTATTTTTCTTGTTGTTGTTATTAACATTATCATCATTATCATCATTATCATCATCATCATCATCATCGTTATCATCACCATCATTATCATTATTATTATTGCTATTCTATTACAATTGTTATTATTATCTTTATTACTAAGACTACTTACATAGCGTCTAACCTCGGTTCGAAATCAAGCTTTACAATCCACCTTTACACAACGGGCTGCCTACCTGGGTAGAGCCGACTGACGAGCTGCATGCTGGCGCTACATTCCGTGTTTCTCGGTCAGTCTGTCTGGCTTTCATTCAGATTTTCGTTCTTTCGGTGTACGCTATCTGTGCGGATTTCATCCATATACCAATGACCACAGTGGCCTTCTCCTCTGAAAGTTAGTGATGGAATTTCACGTGATGTTCTGCGTGCGTTTACACACGGACCGATGGTTTATAGTCTCATTCTAAAAGACTTCCGGGAAGAGGAGTGAGAACCAAGCGTTAACTCCCAGGGAAAAATCCCCCCTGTACCGAAACGCCTCAGCGAAGATTCAAACCCAACAACCCCAGGATCACCAGGACCACGAGTCCGGCGCTCGACCAACTGAGGTATTCCGGCCCCCAGCTGAACCCTCTCCCTGAGCACGAAATGACAAAACGCTTTGCAAAGAATTCATTTTTAACATACGGCAACGAGATTATGCTTATAAACTCATGTTTTTTATTGTTTGTTTGACTGTCGGTTAGAGTACAACAACAACGACAACAACAACAACAACAACTACAAAAGAAAAAAAAAAAAAAGAAAAGAAAAAAATTATTGAACCGATTGTGACAAAAGTAGATTGAAGGATATTGTGTAGCGCAGCTCCTGAAGTGACATTCCTTCGTTATAGATCGATTTTTCAAAACGGTGAGTTCACTTGGCCTGCTTTAGCATTTTGAGTTGCACTGCCCTTTTCTTTCATTTTTTTTTATGCGTGCAGTCAAAAGTCAGTTGTTAGGAAATTATTGATCTGGCAATGACAGCGCAGAAGATATTTGTAACGTGACGTAACGAATGACAGTGGTAGCTGTCTGTTTTCTTGAGCCAGCCGACGGATGGTATCGAGTCAGGTGATGCTGGTGTGGTCAGGACATAGAATGAAGTGTACGGACACGTTAACACAGATACGAAGGTATGAATGAACAAAACTGTCTGGTCTTCTTTCTTTATTAAAACAAAGCCTGGATTAAAAAAACAAACAAACAAACAAAAAAAACGAGTGGTTTAGTAGTTATGACTCTGTAGACACATAAAAGAGTATTCTCATTTACACTTAGGCTGCAGGTTTTTTCGCAAAGCTGATTTTCATCTTCAGTGCAGTCTGAATGAACTACTGACGGCTACTTGTTGCATCTTCAGTGCAGTCCTGAATGAACTACTTACGGCGTTTGTTGCATGGAGATAGCAAGTAATGAGAAAAAGCTGACGAAGAGTGAGGAAGACCAAAGGAGAAAAAAACAACAACACTAAAACAAAACAGGAAAGAAAGGAAAAACGAATTAAGAGCCGGAGTAGCTCAGTGGTAAAGCGCCCGACTCGTAATCTTGCTGATCCTGAGGTTGCGGGTTCGAATCTCCGCCGGGCCGTTTCGGTACAGGGGATATTTTCCTCGGAGTTGACATTGGTTCTGACTCCATTTCCCAAATAGTCCTTCGAATGAGACTACAAACCGAGGTTCCGTGTGTGAACGCACGCATAACATCTTGGAACACGTAAAATCCCATCACCAACTTTCGGAAGAGTAGGCCAGTTTGGCCGTTGGTATGGATGACACGTTACACATAGCATGCACCCTGCGTGAGAAATGCAAGAGAATGAAGGAAGTAAGGAAACTGAGTGAATGATATTGACTGGATGACACGGGAAACGACTGAATGAAGCGCCGGCAGGCATGCTCTTCAGTTGGCACTACCCAGGTAGGCAGCCTGTTGCGTACACGTGAATGCGGATTGTCAGCGCCTAGAGCCTTCGGCAAGGCACTTTATGAATGCTATGTTATTATTATTATCATCATCATCATCATCATTATTATTATTTATTATTATTATTAAGTATTGTTATTATTATCATGCCAAACTGTGAAGATGTAATGAAGTAGTCCACACTTCTCACAGAAGAATCGACAGTGAAAGGCAAGGAGACTATACACTGTCACATGATGCAGCACATCACAACACAGCAAGGCAACACAGTGAAAGATACTCAGTCCCATACGTACTCTGTACAATGCAGCATGATATGAAATAATGCTGTAATATATAGTGTGATGCAATATGTTACAACAATGTCAAAAGTTATATAACAGAGTTCTGTTGGTATTATAACAAGCAATGTCGCGCAGCACCATACAATGTCGTACTGTAATATGCGGTACCACACTATGCAATATAGGGCAGCAGTATGCAGTGCAGCATTATACAATATAGCACAGTCACTTCCAGTGCATCACTGTACAATTCAGTTCAGTTCAGTTCAGTGGTTATTTTAACGTCTGGTCATCATCGATGGTAATAGACGATATTAAAAGGCAACAGAGATCACGGAAAATGCAACAGAGATCACTGAGAATGTCAGACCTGTCCCTGGTCATTTTCTCACATCTCACATCATAGAAGCTAAACACTCCATTAGAAACACTCCTGAAAATACTTTTACAAAAAAGTCACAACAGTCTGTCGATCTCTGACGGGTCAATAACGTGTGAGGTGTCCGTAATAATGTCATATAAAATATGGTCAGCGCTTTCAAAACATGCAGCATTCAAACTTTTACTTTGTACTGCACAATGCAATACTATACTACTAAGAGTGCTTATACAACGCCAATCCCCGGCCAGAGACCAAGCTCTAAGCGCTTTACAGTCCGCATTCTCGTTTACACAACGGGCTGCCTACCTGGGTAGAGCCAACTGAAGAGCTGCCTGCCGGCGCTTCATTCAGTCGTTTCCCGTGTCATTCACTCAATATCCTTCATTCGGTTTAACATCCTTTATTCTGTCGATTCTTTCACGCAGAGTGCATGCTATGTGTAACGTGTCATCCATACCAACGGCCAAACTGGCCTTCTCTTCCGAAAGTTAGTGGTGGGATTTTACGTGTGTGCAAGATGTTATGCGTGCGTTCACACACGGAACCTCGGTTTATAGTCTCATTCGAAGGACTGTTTGGGAAATGGAGTGAGAACCAATGTTAACTCCCAGGGAAAAAAATCCCCCTGTACCGAAACGGCCCGGCGGAGATTCGAACCCGCAACTCCAGGATCACCAAGATTTCGAGTCCGGCGCTCTACCAATCGAGCTATTCCGGCCCCAGCACAGTGCAATGATACGCAGGTCTCTGTCCAGATCGATTCAGCGGGAGATCCGAACCAGCACTCTCGTCACCCACCTTCACTCAACGTGCAGCTCACTGAAATATCAAGGACCAGGTGTTCGATTCTTCTTCGTCGTAACAGTTCTGAGACAAAGCCGGTCGGGGGAGGGGGGGGGGGGGGGGGGTGAGATGTGGAAGAGAAAATGGCAGGAGAGGAAAGAAGCTCTCCGCTTTGTCACCCTTTCACTGACGGTCCAAAACGGCTGCCTAACGGTCAAGCGGAAGGTGCATTTCCATTTGTCGGGGTTGGTTGTCCTGGACGATCAAAGGGTGGGGGTTTCGAGCGCTGGCACATGACGGCAG
>CM065743.1:26770411-26782911 GCA_033310375.1 Conus canariensis
ATCATCATCTTCTTCTTCCTCCTCTTCTTTTTTTTCCTCCTCCTCCTTCCCCCCTCCCCTCTTCTTCTCCTTCTTCTCCTCCTTCTTCCTCTTCTTGTTTTTGTTGTTTTTGTTGTTGTTGTTGTTGTTCTTTTTCTTTTCTTCTTCTTCTTCTTCTTTTCTTCTTCTTCTTCTTCGGGGGGGATTTAAAACGGGAGAAAGAGAGAGGGACAGAGAGAGGGAGAGAGACAGGGAGGTAGAGAGAGAAGGAGAGAAAGAGAGAGAGGGAACGAAGGAGAGAGAGAGAGAGAGAGAAGAGGAGAGAGGAGAGAGAGGGGGAGGAGGGGGAGAGGAGAGAGAGAGAGAGAGAGAGAGAGAGAGAGAGAGAGAGAGAGGAAGAGAGAGAGAGAGAGGTAGGCGGAGAGAGAGAGGGGGGAGGGGAAGAGAGAGAGAGGAGAGAGAGAGAGAAGAGAGAAAGGGGGAGGGAGAGGAGAGGGAGAGAGACGAGAGCGGGAGAAGAAAAGGAGAGACAGAAGAGAGACAGGAGGAGAGAGAAGCAGAGAGCAGAAGACAGAGAGAACAACGAGAGACACGAGAGAGACGAAGAGAGACAGAGAAGAGAGAGAGACGAGAGAAGAGAGAGAGAGAGAGGCGGAGGAAGAGGAAGGGGACATATTGATGAACAGATATCTAAGAAGAACAAATAAAAAAAAAAAAGAAAACTGACATGGATGAATCCGGATTTGGGGTTAGAATCTTTGCATTTCTATTTGTCGTTGTGTTGATTTCCGTTTTGACTTTGCTGACAGCTCTAAAATGTGTCCACCGTGGTGGACTGGGCTATAAACATCATGCCCCGGACATCGTCAGTGTAAACATAGTAGAATGTGAGGGCCAGTCTTTTCTCGTACAGCTGCTGTTTGACTGTTTACCTCTTCAAGCACATTCACCGCCTATTATCAGGCATGTCTTCATGTGATGTCTTTTCTTCAGATTTAAAGTTTGCCTTCAATGTTGTTTTTTTTTACTTTAATTTGCAGTCCAGTTAAGCATTTACTTTAAGATGATTTGCAGGTATGTTGTAGGGATGTAAAGGGGAACATTATATACACTAAGATAACCGCATTATGCATACACGTGCACAGTCACAGACATTTATGCATCTCTCTCTCTCTCTCTCTCTCTCTCTCTCTGTGCCCCGTGACCTTCTTCATTATGCATCCCCCCCCCCCCATTTGTGCTTATTTTCATCCCCCCCCCCCCCAGTGCTTCAAAATCGATTGTCGTGCATCTGCTTGGAATTTTCTGATTGTCAGATTGTTTTAATGCTCTTTCCCACACCCACTCTCGCCTCTTTGCCCCCCTCCCCCTTTCGCTCTCTCTATCGCCCTTCCCTGCACTCCTTTCGCTCCTTCGACACTCTCTCTCTCTCTCTCTCTCTCTCTCTCTCTGTTTCTCTCTCTCTCAGTCTCTCTCTCTCTCTCTTCTCTCTCTCTCTCTCTCTCCATTTTACTTTTTTTTTCTCCCCGTATCGTATTGTAGTTCTAGTCACTTTTTACGTGCTTCTTTAGTTGCCTTATCTTATTTGACCTTGTTGACCCTACTCAGGGCGAGGACTGGATGTAAAAAAAGCACATCAGTGCTTATCTATTATCCTCGTAAATAAAGAAATTTGTCTTGTCTTGTCTTGTCTTGTCTTTTTCGTCTAATATCACAGGTGTTAACAGACGGAAAACTGAAGTACTACTACCACTTTTCTCGTACAAAAGGAGCGGTACTCGTGGAGCACTTTCGCCCGTGGGGCAAATCTGCCGAACGCGAGGTAAACTGCCCGTAGGCAGCGCTACCCTCGAACTCAGGAACATCGAAACCCTCCCTTGGGTTGTCAGCCCCGTGGTTAAATGTGCCATAGGCACCCCCTTCACCCCCCCCCCCCCTCACCACCACCCCTTTGGGTACAGGCGAGGTAAACTTCCTGAGGTGTGCTTAAAAATGGCGGACGCGTTTCCGCTCGTGCTGCTGCGGAAAAAAAAAAAAAAAAAACAAGGGGGGGGGGATTAAAAAAAAGAAAAGGGCGTGCTCTGGGATGTAACAGAACATTTCGGGATCGTAATAATTCCGCTTGACAAATTTTATGACGTGAAAATTTATTTATTGATTGATTTATTTCATTTATTGATTTATTTATTTTTTTTTTAACAAGTTTCGCTTCCGACATGCTGACATTCAACAGATTGTAGTTGACGTCGAAGAAGAACTTCGTCATGCGAATCGACCCGGCTCTCAAATACCATCACTACAAGTTTGTTTGGCACTTCGTTTCAATGCAGGTTGGAGTTTCCAAGACGTGTGTCGCGAGAGCTGCTAAATGTGAGACAACCGACAGTAAATCGGACGATTATCGCAAATGTTGAAGGTATGGTGTGGTCTTTTTTTCAGCTTGCCCTTCGAGGCCCAGCTGATACTGTGAAGCCTGTATATAGTACCAATAACACGCTATCCTTTTGCCCTGCAAACCGGTTTCAATTCGATTTTTCTGCTCGCATGAATTAAAACTAATCTGTGGGTTATTCTCTTCGTGGTATGTGAAACAAAGAAAGCAAGAAAAAACATTGCATGCGTACTTTGCGAATTGACCTCATAAGTAGGGCCTGATTCTCATCCCGTGATTGTGTTTTTCAATGTTCCAACAGATAAATTCCAGCAGTGGTGTGTATCAATCATAAAAAGAGGGAACACAATCCATGGAATCCCGCAACCAGACCTGTGTATCATTATCTACACATGAAAGAAAAACAGCGACACAGTTGAACCAGTCTAGTTTCTAATTTTGCTTCTTTCTGCATCAAATCCACTCCGTCTTCGATACAAACGAGATGAATTTTGGCTTTAATGGGCGAGGAGTTAAAACAAGTTAATCATTTTTTTTATTATTACGTTCAGCTATCTTTTTTTAGAATTTTAATTCCAGGAACGCCCAAAATAGGAACGTCCTCTCATTGGTAGAAAGAGCCGCCGGCATTTTTACTCTGTTTTGCATCATCAAAGATTAAAAAAAAAAAGTGGATTGGAAACGGAAAGAAGGTGGAGGAAAGACTGCTTGTTACGGCTGTTTATCAAATCTCATTCCAAACACTAGAAGGGAAGAATGACACGGGGCAAACAAGCAACGGGGCAAAATAAGAAAGGGCAACTTGAAAACAACGGCGAATGAGGATGCGCTTCGGCAAATAATGCCACGCGTATGGACAAGTAACAAGGGCCAAGGCAAAGTGATATCAACCATTTTGCTTGATGTCTGGTTGCAGGTGCACAAACGGTCAGTGGCGTTGCTAGGAGTGCTGATGACCAACACCCCTGTGGTCAACTCGCCTGTGCAGCTCAGTTTCCGATTGGTGGATACCATGACCAATCAGCCCATCGAGGACATCGGATGGAGGGTACATTGTCTCCGCCTTCGTCTCAATCGCTCTCTCCCTCTCTCTCTCTCTCTCTCCCTGTGTCAACAGTGCGATAAAAGCAGACGTCGCATTGCACTCACCGGTGATGCATTTTTGCTTTTAATGACGTAAGTTGTGTTTTGTTGCAATATAGTTTGCTACTTGCAGTGCAAACCATTTTTCAAAATCGTAGTCTGTATCATTGTCAAGTCTTTGTCATAATGATAGAGGAATAGTTTTCCTGCGCTTGCTTCCCCAGCTTTTTATTCGTTTTATATAGCTATACACAGATAGATAGATAGATAGATAGATGGACTTTGATAGACAGACAGATAGATAGATTGATAAATAAATTCATAGATAGATAGGTAGAGAAATATAGATAGATGGGCAGAGAGAGAGAGAGAGAGACAGACAGACAGACAGACAGACAGACAGACGTTGTATGTTACTTTAGTTTGATTATAAATAGACTAGTCAGTGAAGAAACACTAATCCACCTCTGCTCCAATCAGAATCACAGCTGGTCCATCAGCGCCACCTTCGTGCACACGGCCCTGTACCCCGGCAGCCTTGGGGGCGTCCTCAACGTCACCTTGGACAGCGCCATCGCCGAGTTCACCGACCTTCGCCTCACCGACCCCGGCCTGTGCCCCGTGACCTTCACCTTGACCTCCGACCCCCCGGAGTACGAGGTGAGCGGGGTGGTGGAGGTGCCGGTGATGACGTCAGAGCAGCGGGACCTGACGGTGGAGAGGAGGATGGTGGTGGAGTTGCGGCTGACCTTGACCTACGTGGAGGCCACGGCCCGTTACTTCGCGATCTTGGTCCACAACCACTACTTCCAGCGGCCGGGGGTCCGGATCATCAGTCTGGCGGACAGGCCTGGTGAGTCTGGAATGCTTCTTTCATGGGCCGATTCCTTGGTCATGTTCCGTATTACCTCTGGAACCCTATTTGGTATTGTTTTTTCCTCTACACTTTTTGTCTGCCTTTTTAAAACCTTAAATCAAAAATTGTTTGAATTTTTTTCAATGACACCTTTAGAGATTCAATACAATGTCAAAAATCAAAAATGGTTTTAAATGGGTTTTTTTTTTTTAATGCAGTGCAGTGTAATGCCATTCGATGCTACGCAAAACGTCACAATGCAGACAATGCATGCAAAAAACATTTCGCAAAATAAACACAATGCAAAAACGAAATTCAAATGATGCAAAAGAATGTAAATACAGCAGAGTGCAGTGCAAAAATACGATACTTACATTAACATACAACACAACACAAAACAGCACCGAGTAATAATATACACTAAAACGAACCACTATGACATAACACAATACAGTACAATACAATATAATACAGTGCAATACAATACAGAACAATACAATTCGAAAAGGTGTGGGGTTTTTGCCTCTCATACGTACATACATACATATTGCAGTAACTTGAGAAATCATACAGATTATATGACATCATAATACATTGCGCTTAAATCCAGTTTCAGTCAAATGATTCGAGAGCTAACAGATGTTACTGCGCTTAAGTCCAATTTCAGTCAAATGATTGGAGAGCTAACAGATGCTACTGCGCTTAAATCCGATTTCAGTCAAATGATTGGAGAGCTAACAGATGCTTTTGCGCTTAAATCCGATTTCAGTCAAATGATTGGAGAGCTAACAGATGCTTTTGCGCTTAAATCCGATTTCAGTCAAATGATTGGAGAGCTAACAGATGCTTTTGCGCTTAAATCCGATTTCAGTCAAATGATTGGAGAGCTAACAGATGCTTTTGCGCTTAAATCCGATTTCAATCAAATGATTGGAGAGCTAACAGATGCTTTTGCGCTTAAATCCTATTTCAGTCAAATGATTGGAGAGCTAACAGATGCTACTGCGCTTAAATCCAATTTCAGTCAAATGATTGGAGAGCTAACAGATGCTTTTGCGCTTAAATCCAATTTCAGTCAAATGATTGGAGAGCTAACAGATGCTACTGCGCTTAAATCCAATTTCAGTCAAATGATTGGAGAGCTAACAGATGCTCCGAAAGACGACAGAGCGCAGAAAATTCACAGAACCACATCTCAGTTTTTCTCTGAAAGTTGGAACAAGAACATTCAGTCAAAGGAGAATTCACGTGTTGCCACGCGCTCGGTTACGTCCGTTGTGCGTATGGATTGCATCAGACGTCGGTTTGTCGTCTGATCTGAAAGGCTAGTTTTCGGACCACCATGTAGATCTCAGTGATCTCAGGGGCGAACATAAACCAGCCTCATACAAGACTCGAACTGAAGGTCCCAGATTATCAGTCTTTCTCGGCGAGAGCAATACCCTTTTCCTTTCTATCTGTGTATCTGAAAGGAAATCCTAACTGAGACAGGGAACAGTAAACAGTTAAATACACGCATTCAGTTTATTACATTATTTAATTTCAATTATTTTTATGCTATTAATCTAACGATTTCTGTGATACCACTGCCTGGATCAGCTATGAAAAAGACACCCATAAAATGAATAGCGACCTGATGAAATCCCTAGTTACAGTCACACCAGCTTTTTTGCGCAATTGCATTCAAAAACACTCCATAATTACAAAAAAAAATAGAGGTAAAGCACCCCATCCAGTAATTAAAGGCACAATGCATCAACACATCCAACTGTTACAATAATCCAACATATCCAACTGTTACAATAATCCAACACATCCAACTGTTACAATAATCCAACACATCCAACTGTTACAATAAACCAACACATCCAACTGTTAAGTAATCCAATCCTATTTACAAAAGTACAGCAGTCTGTGAATAAGATATGACCATTTCTACAAATCATTATTTTCATCAGCTACATTTGACAAGATTTTGATATCGATACAGTTTTCTACAAACTTCTGCGAGTAGCATTTCGATGTAGTACATATATTTTTCGATTTTATTTTTGTTCAAAAAGTGTTTGGGGTTAGGTTTGATTTTATTCGTTTAACGCTTGTACACAAAATATCCAGCAAACAGGATAATTTGGGTTAAGCCTTCTTCTGATTACAGTCACACTTGTCACTATAACAGAATACTATACCTGCATACTGTTTCCTTCTTTTTTGTCCCCCAACCTCCCAATTTTTCCACTTTTTCACCACACACACACACACACACACACAACACACACACACACACCACACACACCCCCACACACACACACACACACACACACATTAAAATAGGTGGGGCCTCCATCCTACTAAATTTTCCCATCGTCCTTTTTTCTCTTCTTCTTCTTTTTTTTTTCTCTAGATAAAGACTAAATCATGCTCACCATGCAATGTCTGTGTGTTGTATACAGATGGTCAGTCGCATGCTAACTTTAATGTTCCTACGTTTGATACAAAACAAAATTATTTGAGTGCTAACGTATGGTGCGTTGACACTTTTATTCTGATTGTTTACGATGTTGCTTCCTCCTTGCGGCGTGATGTACTTTGTATTGCAGGCAGTGCAGTGGTCACTTGCTTCTTCCTGTTCCTTGCATGCAGCAGTGCATGGTATTGTCCACTTGGGTCATTGCCAGGCAGTGTAGTGGTCACTTGTCATTGTCAGGCAGTGTAGTGGTCACTTTGTCATTGCAGGCAGTGCAGTGGTCACTTTGTCATTGCAGGCAGTGTAGTGGCACTTTGTTCATTGCAGGCAGTGTAGTGGTCACTTTGTCGATTGCAGGCAGTGTAGTGGTCACTTTGTCATTGCAGGCAGTGCTAGTGGTCACTTTGTCATTGCAGGCAGTGCAGTGGTCACTTTGTCATTGCAGGCAGTGTAGTGGTCACTTTGTCATTGCAGGCAGTGAGTGGTCACTTTGTCATTGCAGACAGTGTAGTGGTCACTTTGTCATTGCAGGCAGTGCAGTGGTCACTTTGTCATTGCAGGCAGTGTAGTGGTCACTTTGTCATTGCAGGCAGTGAGTGGTCACTTTGTCATTGCAGGCAGTGTAGTGTCATCTTTGTCATTGCAGCAGTGTCAGTGGTCACTTTGTCATTGCAGGCAGTGTAGTGGTCACCTTTGTCATTGCAGGCAGTGTAGTGGTCACTTTGTCATTGCAGGCAGTGCAGTGGTCACTTTGTCATTGCAGGCAGTGCAGTGGTCACTTTGTTATTGCAGGCAGTGTAGTGGTCACTTTGTCATTGCATGCAGGCAGTGTAGTGGTCACTTTGTCATTGCAGGCAGTGCAGTGGTCACTTTGTCATTGCAGGCAGTGCAGTGGTCACTTTGTCATTGCAGGCAGTGCAGTGGTCACTTTGTCATTGCAGGCAGTGCAGTGGTCACTTTGTCATTGCAGGCAGTGCAGTGGTCACTTTGTCATTGCAGGCAGTGCAGTGGTCACTTTGTCATTGCAGGCAGTGCAGTGGTCACTTTGTCGTTGCAGGCAGTGTAGTGGTCACTTTGTCGTTGCAGGCAGTGAGTGGTCACTTTGTCATTGCAGGCAGTGTAGTGGTCACTTTGTCGTTGCACGGCAGGCAGTGGTCACTTTGTCGTTGCAGGCAGTGTAGTGGTCACTTTGTCATTGCAGCAGTGTAGTGGTCACTTTGTCATTGCAGGCAGTGTAGTGGTCACTTTGTCATTGCAGGCAGTGTAGTGGTCACTTTGTCATTGCAGGCAGTGTAGTGGTCACTTTGACCATCGAGGGCACCGGCCAAGGGACGGACGACATCCTGTCAGAAATGTGTGACGACGTGCACCAGGGAACGACCTTCACCTTTGAGGGCACCACCGCGACCTTGGCCTCGAAAATGACTGTGGACGGGGACACGTACTACGGGGTGGCCTGTTACTCGACGGTACTCTTCCCTGTCGGGGAGTTCTCTCTTTCTCTCTCTCCTCTTCTCTCTCTTCTCTCTTTTCTTTCTCTCTCTTCTCTTCGGTTTGTCTATTGTCTCTCTTTTTCTTTATTTCTCAACCTCTGTCACTCTTTCTCTCTGTGTCACTGTCTTTCTGTCTCTTTCTCTCCCTTTCATTCTTTCTCCCCCCCCCCCACCCCCCCTCCCCTCCAACCCCTTTCTTTCTCTTTCTCTTTTCTTCTTCTCTCTCGTACACTCCTTCCTTCTCCCTCTTCCTCTCTCTTTCTCTCCCTCTTTTTCATTTCTCTGCTACTCTCCCTCTGTTTCCTCTGTCTGTCTGCCTGTCTGTCTGTCTGTCTGTCTTTTCCCCCTCCCTCCCCTTTTCTTTCTTCTTCCTTGCCATCACTCCCCTGTCTGTCTCTGTCTGCCTGTCTGTCGCCCTGTCTCTCTATCTCTGTCTGTCTGTCTGTCTGTCTGTCTGTCTCTCTCCCCTCTCTCTCTCTCTCTCTCTCTCTCCTCTCTCCTTTTCTTCCTCCTCTCTCTCTCTCTCTCTCTCTCTCTCCTCACCTCTCGCTTTTTCCCTCTTTCTTTGCCCCTCCATCTCTCTCTCTCTCCTCTCTCTCTCTTTTCTCTCTCTCTCTCTCTCTCTCTCTCTCTCCTCTCTCTCTCTCTCTCTCTAACACTTTCTTTCATCTTCCAATGTCTCTTAATTCCTCCGTTCTGTTTCTGTATTCCTCGATGAGCATTGTGTGGCATGTGTAACGATCTGGTTGCAAAGGAGGCGACTGCAGGCGGAAATCTAAATAAAATGTTTAAAAGTAGTTATAAGGCTCCGTCGAAAAACGTAGACAAACGAATCACAAGACAAAACACGACGGACGCGTTTCGACCTCTTAGGTCTTCCTCAGGCAAGACGCACAATACACCGGACAACAAAAACGAACGAGCAATCACGGATCTTAATCAAATTTGAAACGCCCATCTTCGCTGAATTGGATGAAGGTAAGTGATCGCTCGTTCATTTTCGTTGTCCTGAGTGTTGTTGTGTATCTTGCCTGAAGAAGACCTAAGAGGTCGAAACGCGTCCGTGTTTTGTCTTGTGATTCATTTCTCTACGTTTGTGTGTGTGTGTGTGTGTGTGTGTGTGTGTGGTCAGGAGGAAGGCCTCCACCCAGGGGTCATCGCTGCCATCGCGCTGGCCTGTGTGCTTGTCGTGGTCATCATCGTCGTCGCGCTGTGTGGAGGTTCAAGGTTTACCCCAAGACCAAGACCTATGGTCAGTACTTTGTTTGACTTGCCATATCTGGCTCTGTGCCGGGGGTAACTCAGGGTTTTTTGGGGGGAAGTGTGTGACAGTGGGAGTTGTTCATACCTTTAAATTAAAATTTTTTTTTTTAGTTAGTTGCTAAGTGAGGCGACTGCAGGCGGAAATTAAACAAAATGTTAAAAAGTGTTTGAAAGAACTCCGCCAGACAACATGGACGAACGAATCGCCAGACAAAGCACGAGGCGTTTCGACCTCTTAGGTCTTCTTCAGGCAAGGTAACACCCAGGACAACCAACATGAAGAACGAACAGTCATTTCTCTTGTCAAATTCGGCGCACGATTGGCGTTTGAAATTTGAGCAAACCGAATTTTTATCAATATTACATGATAGCAGAACCTTCATAAGTACACTGTTTAATATCTGCATTCAGTTTAGCCCTGTGGCCACTTCTTCCAGCTCCAGGAAGGACAATGGACGTTTTTTTTCCCTTTCGTACAAAGCTTACTACAGGTTGGGTAAGATGCACAAAACTCTGGTAAACACAAATTTTTTCTTGTAAAAACAACAAAAAAATTGATCGTTTTTTCAACTTTGATTGCTAGTAAACGCACGCACGCGCACGCACGACCGCCACACACACACACACACACAAAACACACACACCGCACACACACACACACACACACACACACGCACGCACGCACGCACGCACGCACGCACAGCACGCACCACCACGCAAAGCACCACCCCCACACGCACCACCACCACCACACACACACACACACAACACGCCCCCCCCCTCCACCTCCCACAGACACACACACACACAGACCCACGCGTAAGTGCGACAGTGCGGAAGAAGTGTGTTTTTCTCCTGTGGCAGGTCCTTACACCACAATCCACAGGTTGCAATTAACATCAAGGAATACTTCCTCTCTCTTGTTAATGAAGGACAAAAAGCAAACGACTTTCTGTAATTATCGTTACAGACACGGGCAAGGGAGGAGGACGGGGTGGGGGTGGGGGTGGGGGATAACTATGTGCTAAGATTTTCTTTTCATACTGAATTCCTGTCCCATTTGGCATTTCATACTGATTTCTGTCTGTCCCAATGTTGTTTTTCCATTTCATACTGAATTCCTGCCCGTCCCAATGTCGTTTTTCATTTCATACTGAATTCCTGCCTGTCCCAATGTTGTTTTTCATTTCATACTGAATTCCTGCCTGTCCCAATGTTGTTTTTCATTTCATACTGATTCTCCTGTCCTGTTCCCAAATGTTGTTTTCCATTTCATACGAATTCCTGTCCTGTCCCAATGTTGGTATTTCTGAACCAGTCGTGTTGCCGAGTGTTGCCTGCAGACACGGAGAGGTCGTCCACCACCAAGTACGCAGACCCGTACCGCGGCGACCACCTGGAGGACGTCCTGTTCCGGGAGGACACGTTCATGAGCCTCAAGAACCGCGACACCCCGACCTGCCCCCCTCCACCACGGCGCTGGAGAGTCGCCTGACGCCGTGGAAGACCCCCGCCGACCTGCCGCCCAAGCTGGGGGCCACCCCTGAGCCCCGCAGGCGCCCCATCCCGCGGGCGACGCCACTGAGTCTGCCTCCCATGCCGGGCACTCCGGACCCCACTAGGTCTCCAGACACAGACGTCCCGATCCAGGTCGTCACGCCCAAGCCGGAGCAGACCGAACCGTGAAGCACGTGCTGAACAGAGTTGGGAGCTGCACCCGTGTAGGAATACCGTCTGATTTGGTTGGCATCACGCTGTTTGAGAATAGTGAATTATAGATTTTTTCAGATTTATATCATGCGGCAGGTTACATACACATTCAAGCTCTTGGAGATATACATTTTCATAATATGAAAAAAAAAAAAAATTGAAAGATTTGTATCAAAAGAAAGCGCAACAAAACTGGGTAGTTAGTCAACTAATTGATCAACAAATGAATTGGGTATTTGAAAGAAGAAAAAGAAAAGAGAACTACGATCGCTTAAGGATATGACTCGGGTCAGTGTGGGTTGACGTCAATAATAATTTGGGTAATTCTAGATGTGATTTTCAGCACCTCTTCTCACCGCATTGGTTTCAGATTCATGCACCAGTTTTGATGCACACACACAAAAATAACATGGTCGGTTTGTCTTGTTTATGAAAACCGGTAGCAATCACTCCACAACTCTCGTGTGTGTGTGTGGTGTGTGTGTGTGTGTGTGGGGTGGTGTGGTGTGTGTGTGTTGTTGTGTCTACTCTGTACAAAACCAGACTCTCAAATCAGACCGATGATGCCCAAAACAATACGAGTCGCTGATTGACTTTGCCGCCGCTCACACGCAACTATATGCACACAACACACACACAACTACAAGCACACGGGCATGCGCGCACACAAGGTTACGCAAAGACACACATGCACATATGTTATTGTCTTTATCATGGAATGTGTACGATATATCCACCCTTCGTAGTCATATACTTCCGTCCTATATATAATACAGCGCACACTGTTCCATGAATGCATAATCGTACACACGTATGTGAGCCCGTGCACATACACACGCGCACAACTGCAAGCATACGGGCATGCAGACACGCTAAGAAACGCGTGCACCTACATTGTTTTTTATTCATAAATCGTGTACAATTTATCCGCCCGTTTTAGTCGTGTATTTCCGTCCCTATATAACTTGAGCGCAATCTGTTCCTTAAACGCATAACTAACACACACACAGACACACATGCACACGCGCGCGCGCATACCCACATAGAAGTGCCGTGCTAAGAATCTTAAGTTATATTTTTCTCGTTCTTACCTGTTCTGACGGACGTTTTAATCTCTCTTGACTTACACATTGCCTTGAGAATTATGACGAAATTAATATCAACAACAACAATAAAAATGTAATAGATACAATAGCAACAACAACAACATATAATATTATAAATAATTGTTATGATAATAACTAACAATGATAATGA
>CM065743.1:26787911-26817911 GCA_033310375.1 Conus canariensis
TGAGCAGAAAGGCCTGGGGGACAGCAGCCCACTCCTGTTGGAGTGACTCAAACAGCTGACCCAGGTTAGCAGGAGGAGGACGACGCTGCTGCAGTCTCCGGCCCAGCTCATCCTAAAGATGTTCGATGGGGTTCAGGTCTGGGCTGTTTGCGGGCCACTGCATTCTGTTGACACCAGCAGCTTGGAGAAACGTGTCTACTGCTCTGGTGCGATGGGGCCGTGCATTGTCGTCTTGAAAGACTGCCTGAGGTCCAGCTGTTGAAGGGCTGGCAGCACCAGGGGTTGCAAAATCTCTTTTGGTAGCGAACACCATTCAAGTTCCCTGCCACATTGTAGAGAACCGTTCTGTAGCGTATGCTATTGCCGCCCTCCACCATAGCGGTTCCTTTCCAGGACAGCTTCTTCTGCAAAACGTTCCCCACGGCGTCTCCAGACCCTGTTCCGTCTATCGGTGGGATCCAGGCAGAACCGCGACTCGTCTGTAAACATCACGTTAGCCCACTGTTCATGTGTCCATCTCACGTGCTGCGTGCACCATACTCGGCGTGCTGCTCTGTGGGCATCAGTCAACGAGGTCTTATGGCTGGTCGTCGAGCACGGAGGTTAGCGGCGTGTAAGCGGTTTCGTATGGTCTGATCACTGACAACAGTGTTGGTGGCATCTCTAAGGCGACGTCTGATGTTGTTTGCACTTGCTATTCTTTCTTGTGTGGCCTGCCTTTCAATGTATCGGTCCTCTCGTGGTGTTGATATTCTGGGTCGACCAGAGCGTGGTCGTTCTTGCACTCTTCCTGTGTCTTGAAAGCGTTGTCCGAGTCTGATAACAACAGAGTGTGATACCCTAAGTCTCCGTCGCCACTTCCCGGACTGCAACTCCTTCTTGGAGCCATCCTATTGCTCTTCCTCGATCCAGCTCGTTCAGTCTTCGACGTGGAGGCATGCTGTTGCATTGCATTTTTCGCCAGTACAGTGGCTTTTAAAGACATTTGGTTGAGCATACTTTATGACCTACAGCCTGATTTAGCTCGTGCTTCACATGATTTTGATTCAGCACATGCTCCTCGGATCCCAAACACATCAGAAATTCACCCCAATTTGGTCCAAAAATGACAAGTCGCGACACGTGTTTTTCAAGGCGCGTGAGAAATGTGTGCCACAAAATTGCAGTTGCCGCATTCACTATCAATCTGTGCGTGTGGTTCAATTTGTTTGGACCACAAAGGCGGTACAATTGAATTTTTGTGAATTTTTAAAAGTTTTTGTGCATTCTCAATGTTGGTCCTTAACTTGTTTTGAACAGTATATATGTAAGGAAGGAGACGGGGGGAAAAGAGCGGGGGAAGAAAGAAAATGAGAACGAAAAATCATTTAAACATATCTAAAATCTTACACCCTCCACCAGCGGCATATGGGAACGTTACAGTCCATCCTGAAGGCAGAACCACTCATACTGCCTGCTCCGAAGCCTTTCGTCCACTGGCTCGGACTCATCAGGCTGGAGAGATACAGACACCTGCAGTGTTGGTCAGGAAATTTGAACAACAGTCTCAAGAGACGCATCTATTAAGTGGATGGAACCCGACTGTGTGGTCCAAGGCTTCCCATCTCAGTCCGTAGCAAACTCAACTCTGGGTAGGAGCCGGTTGGGGCAGAAACATCCCACAAATGAATAGCTCTTATTGGAATCGAACCCACGACCTCCTGGCGGGCAGTCTGCGAAGCTAACCACGACGCCATGGTGGCTGGTGACTCGGTTGGTGACTCCGTAGCAAGCAGATTAAATTTGGAATTGAATACGAAGACATCAAGTTCAACATTTTTTTTAAATAATGGATACTTGGCAGCAAATGGGAGATGGTAGTTAGAAAGTTACGATGTAAAGACCATTGAAGTTTGTTTTGAAAACAGATCCATTTGTATTGACTATCCGGATCCGATTTCACCCGCTGTCTGGGACTCGTCCGATCAACGGTGCTGATTATGTTGATCATTCCTAGTATCAAATGGATGAAAACCACGTATAATTCTGTGGGTAATGGCATTCAGACCAAAAACTGGTCCAACATCGTCCCAAAGACGATCATCGACGGGTAGAAACGGTAAATGAGAAGACAGTACTGAAAGAAGATACGTTATTAAAAAAAAAATAAGAAAAGAGAAAAGAAATAAACAGAGTAACGTATAGAGAGAACTCTTTGAGCCTCTGCTTCAAGATACATCAAAAGGTGCAAACAAAAGGTGGTCAGCCTAGTGTCTAAACTCCCGAGTCATCAGCCACATGGGTGTTCACAGTCACAGTGGCGCAGAACAGCCTTTATGTGTCTGCCAAAGAGTTTCAATCTCCGACTCACTGGTCAAGCAAATAACAAGCCTAACAAATAAGCAATAGTGGCAGTTTTTTTTTTCGTCATTTACACACACATACACACACACACGCAGGCGCACGCGCATGAGTTCACACACGCGCACACAAATACGCACACAGACAGGTAGACAGACAGACAGACAGAGAAAGCTAGCTAGTTAGCTAGCCAGATGGACAGATAGATAATCAGAGAGAGAGAGAGAGAGAGACAGAGAGAGAGAGAGAGAGAAGAGAGGGACAGAGAGACAGAGAGAGAGAGAGAGAGATGACGAAATTTCAGGTAGATGCACGAGAAAAGGGATACAAAACATCCAAGAACATTTTTTTTAAGAATCTGGGTAGACCTACCTGATTATGTGATCGATTTCTGTTAACTTCCCTGTGATGTCATTGATTTCTGACTTTCTCTGTCTTCTCGATACATTCAACTGGATTTTGTTTCCTTTTATTATTCGACAGTTTTGTTTGTCGTTTAAAACATTTGACAACTTTAATCGTCGATCAGATGACGTCTTCCCCAACTACTGCGTTGAACGATAGTACCACATCTTGTTCGAGTGCAGTTATGGACTTCTTTCTTTTTCACAGAATGAATTGTCCAGCTCTCCCGATCACGTTGGCTTTGAAACTCCTGAAAACAAACGAACAATCATGTGAATGAATACAACGACAGTAACATAACTATAAACAAACTGCATGTCAACGTTGAAGTCCCAACAAAATGAGAAATTGACAAAAGAGTGAAGGAAAGGAAGTGTTGATGAAAACAAATGAATTCGAGATCTAGTTGCAAAGTGAGACGACTGCAGGCGGAAATCTAGACAAATCTTAAATAAATGTTAGCGAACCGACCAAAAAAAAAAAAAATCGTGGACAAACGAATCACAAGACAAAACACGACGCGTTTCGACCTCTTAGGTCTTCTTCAGGCAAGATACAAAACAATTAGGACAACGAAAACGAACGAGCAATCACTTATCTTCAGCCACTTCAGCGCAAGATAGGCGCTGAAACTAACATTTATTTATTAATGTTAGGCGGTTGGCTAACATTTATATAAGATTTGAAGAAATAAAGTCAATGACTAGGCTTAAGGTCACACACACACACACACACACACAACGTACGAGCTGTGAGCTGTACGGGGAGCTGTGTTGAACTTGCGCAGATCCATACCTAAAGATTTCCTCATTTTGTTGGACTTCTTTTCTGCTTTGGAGGCCATTGTCAGCGGTAATCTTAAGCACCTTTAACTGCTGAAATGATTCGAACTGTACACCTCTCTGAAATTAGATGGAAACGACATAGTTTTTGCGTGGGTTCCCAGCCAAGTTGGCATTCGAGGCAACGAGTTGTTTAATGAACTCGCTGAGCTACAGGGGAGGTGATTCAGGACAGAGAACAACAGATGGAGCGCTGGGAAGAACACTACACTGAGCTATATGCAAGAGAAAATGTAGTCACAGAAGATGCCCTGAATGCCATAAAGCGCCTGCCAGAGCTGGAAGAGCTTGACAGAGAACCAGGCATAGACGAACTCAACGAAGCCCTGGACTCTCTTGCCTCAGGCAAGACACCAGGGAAAGACGGTATTCCCGCCGAAGTACTGAAGTGATGTAAAGAGACACTCATCACCGAGTTCCATGAAATCCTCTGCCTCTGTTGGAGTGAAGGCGAAGTACCACAAGACATGAGGGATGCTAACGTCGTCACACTGTACAAAAACAAAGGTGACAGAAGCGATTGCAATAATTATCGCGGCATATCCCTCCTTAGTATCGTTGGGAAAGCCTTTGCACGAGTAGCACTGAAGAGGCTCCAAGTACTTGCAGAGCAAGTTTATCCTGAATCACAGTGCGGTTTCCGTGCCAACAGATCCACTATAGATATGATCTTCTCCCTTAAACAACTTCAGGAGAAATATAGGGAGCAAAGGCAGCCACTCTTCATTGCATTTATAGATCTCACAAAGGCTTTCGATCTGGTCAGCAGGGATGGCCTCTTCAAGATCCTCCCCAAGATTGGATGTCCACCCAAACTTCTCAGCATCATCAGATCCTTCCACGAAGACATGAAAGGCACCGTCGTCTTTGACGGCTCAACATCAGCTGCCTTCAACATACGGAGCGGAGTGAAACAGGGTTGCGTCCTGGCTCCCACCCTGTTTGGAATCTTCTTTGCTGTGATGCTGAAACACGCATTTGGTCCTGCAGCTGAAGGTATCTACCTCCGAACCAGACAGACGGGAAGCTCTTCAACCTCTCCAGACTAAGAGCCAAAACTTAAGTCAGGCTGAGGTGCCTGCGTGACTTCCTCTTTGCAGACGACGCAGCAGTAACCGCCCACTCAGCCGAGGACCTACAGCAGCTCATGACTCGCTTCAGCGATGCCTGCCAAGACTTCGGGCTTACCATTAGCTTGAAGAAAACACAGGTCATGGGGCAGGATGTTGACTCTCCCCCAGTCATCAGCATCAATGACCATGAACTGGAAGTCGTCCATGACTTTGTTTATCTGGGCTCAACTATCTCAGACACCCTCTCACTTGATGCAGAGCTCAACAGGCGCATCGGCAAGGCAGCCACCACCATGACCAGACTGACAAAGAAAGCATGGAACAACAGCATGCTGACCGAGCACACAAAGATCCAGATCTACAGAGCCTGCGTTGTGAGCACCCTCCTGTATGGCAGCGTTGGACTTTGCGTGCCCGACAGGAGCGAAAGCTCAATGCTTTTCATATGCGTAGCCTACGACGCATTCTGAACATCACCTGGCAGGACAAGGTCCCAAACAACACTGTCCTGGAAAGAGCCGGATGCACCAGCATGTACACGCTGCTGAAACAGAGACGTATGCGCTGGCTCGGCCATGTCGTGCGCATGGATGACGGACGGATCCCTAAAGACCTCCTCTATGGAGAACTTGTGCAGGGAAAACGTCTCACAGGCAGACCACAGCTGCCATTCAAAGACGTGTGCAAGAGGGACCTAAAAGCCTTGAACATCGACCAGAACAATTGGGAAGCAACAGCCCTCGAACGGTCAGCCTGGAGACAGACTGTGCAGAAAGGTCTCTCCAAGTTCGAAGAGACACTCGCTCAGCAGCACGGGGAAAGGAGAATGAGAAGAAAGGCTGCAGCCCAGGCAGACAAACCAGCGTCAGACTTCATCTGTGCCCTCTGTCACAGGGACTGTCATTCCCGCGTCGGACTGGCCAGCCACACCCGTCGCTGTACCAAAATAGACACCTAGAGCGCAACTCCATAGTCCTCCGAGACTGAAGGATGCCTACTACATATTGATCTGAAACCTGCTTACGTCAAAGACCTCTGGCAAGAAGAATGGAACCCGCTGACGAATATCAAACTATTTCTAATCCATCCAAACCTGAAAGAGTTTTTATCATGTTCCCGAGGCGGCCGTAAAGAAGAAACAGTCTTACGCCGCTTGCATTCAGGCCACTCATTTCACACCCATTCTTATCTTGTAAAAGGTGAAGAAGCTCCGTGGTACATTCCATGTCATGTTCCACTCACAGTGAAACATATTCTTTTAGAGTGTTGGGACTTGCCTGATGAGAGACGTAGATATTTTACAGCAGACTTCATGAAAACCTTGCTTCTTCTGCTGCTGTTGCTGCTGCTGTTATCACTGCTACTGCTATTGCTGCTGCTGCTGCTGCTGCTGGTACTATACTACTACTACTACTACTGCTACTACTACTACCACCACCACCACCATCACCACCACCACCTCCACCACCACCACTACTATCACGACTTCTTAAACATACGAAATTGCTGCTGTTGTTCTATCACAACTACAGCTACAATTGTTCGTATTATTCATATTGCTGTCGCTGCTGCTGCTGACTTAGACACTACTGCTGAGACTACAAGTGTAACAACAAAACTAACGATGACAACCACAATTACACTATCAACCAAAACAAGAACAAGGACAACAACAAGGATAGGAAAGAAAAAAGAAAAAGTGGAAATAGAATTCCAAGTAAAGGAAGAAAGTGAAACACAAAGGAAAAAAAAGTGGAAGTAGAATTCCAAGTAAAGGAAGAAAGTGAAACACAAAGGAAAAAAAAGTGGAAGTAGAATTCCAAGTAAAGGAAGAAAGTGAAACACAAAGGAAAAAAAAGTGGAAGTAGAATTCCAAGTAAAGGAAGAAAGTGAAACACAAAGGAAAAAAAAGTGGAAGTAGAATTCCAAGTAAAGGAAGAAAGTGAAACACAAAGGAAAAAAAAAGTGGAAGTAGAATTCCAAGTAAAGGAAGAAAGTGAAACACAAAGGAAAAAAAAGTGGAAGTAGAATTCCAAGTAAAGGAAGAAAGTGAAACACAAAGGAAAAAAAGTGGAAGTAGAATTCCAAGTAAAGGAAGAAAGTGAAACACAAAGGAAGTAAAAGTGGAAGTAGAATTCCAAGTAAAGGAAGAAAGTGAAACACAAAGGAAAAAAAGTGGAAGTAGAATTCCAAGTAAAGGAAGAAAGTGAAACACAAAGGAAAAAAAAGTGGAAGTAGAATTCCAAGTAAAGGAAGAAAGTGAAACACAAAGGAAGTAAAAGTGGAAGTAGAATTCCAAGTAAAGGAAGAAAGTGAAACACGAAGGGAGAAAGCAAACAGAAGTGGAGATAGAAAATCGCGGGAAATTCACGACTGTAGGAAATGCATTAAAGAAGGATTGATAGCAAAGAATTGACGATGAAAACCAAAGCATGTACCTTTTTTTTCATAATGGTGGATGAGGCGTGAAGAAAATGACATCATGGGATCGTGATGGCGTCACTCTCACAATGGGAGAAACTGAAATTATAATTGTTTGATGGATGAGCACTAGGAAAGAACTCTCTCTCTTTCTCTCAAGTACACACACACACACACACACACACACACACACACACACACACACTCACACACACACACACACACACCACACACACACACACACACACACACACACACGCACGCACGCTCGCACTCTCTCTCTCTCTCTCACGCACGTACACTCACACACACACACACACACACACACACACACACACACACACACAGCATGCACGCACGCACGCACGCATTTACGCACGCACACAACACACACACACTCACACGCACGCACGCGCACACTCACACACACACACACACACACACTCTCTCTCTCTCTCTCTCTCTCTCTCCACACACACACACACACACACACACACACACACACACACACACACACACACACACACACAGAAGCCCTCTACTGACTGTACACATATACACGGACCCTCCTTCGCCCACCATTCACCCATCCCTGCAAAAAAAAAAAAAAAAGGTGACGCGCAAAATAAATAAATAAAAACAAACAAACAACGTACAGCATATCTGGCAAACATCTGGGCAGTTGACGTGAGGACACACCACGTCCATGACAGCGCAGCCCTGAGCGGCCAGTTGCTCACAGGTGATGGCGCCATAGTCCAGAACCGCATCGCTTCCGCCATGAAGGGTGACAGCAGCCGTGGTGGAAACACTTACAATGGGCTTGTCTGAAAGAACGGAACAGTGCAGTTTACAGCAGCGGCAGCGGCAGCCGTCTGTCTGTTCATCCGTCAGACCATTTCATCGGTCCATCTGTCTGTATGTCCGTCCATCCGTTCGTCCATCCATCCACCCACCCCACCATCCCGTTGTCCACTCATTCATTCATCACCATCATCATCCATCAATCTATCCATCCGTCAGTCCGTCCGTCCGTTTGTCCATCCTTCTATCCATCCATATATCCGTCCATCTTCCCACATTCATCCATTCCTCCCTCCATCCATCCGTCTATTCCATCAATACATCTGTTTATACGAACCCGTCCACCTCCTCATCTACTCACCCATATACCCATCCGTCCGTTCGTACGTCCGTCCGTCCACGCCTCCATTCGTCTATCCTTCTGGCCAGCCAGGCTCCATCCATCCACCATCCATCCATCCACCATCCATCCATCCATCCATCCATCCATCTGTTAACACGAACCCCTCCACCTCCCCAGCTATCCATCTGTATGTCCATCCGTCCGTCCGCCCGTCGGTTCGTCCATACTTCCATTCGTCCGTCCGTCCATCCAACCATCCAACCATCCATCCATCCATCCATCCATCCATCCATCCATCCATCCATCCATGCGACAGACCACTCACAACATTTGCTGCAGACTTGGGGACAGCTGACGTGGGGACACACAGCGTCCAGAACTCCGCATTCCTGATTGGCCAGTTGGTCACAGGAAATGCTGCCATAGTCTATAGTCTGATGACTTCCGGCCTGAGGGGTGGTGGACACAGTGACTATGGGTTTGTCTGAAACATGCAAGTTTAAGTCTCTATCAGGGCGGTGGATGAAATAGAGCAACGGTAAGGCATAATGGAAGGAAAATGCGTTGGGGGTGATGGGTGGGGGTGGGGGCCGTGGAAGGGAGGGGGGGGGGGGGGGGATAAACTCAGCAACTTAACGACCTTCCAATCAGACGCAGCCAACAAGAAGAAGATTGACTCCATTTCTCCCAGACCCAGCAGCTATAGAAAGCAAGAGTGCGTCGGGCAGACGCTATATTTTCCCCTTCGTGGGAAAGGGAATGTGGGGTTATGTTGTGTGTGTGTGTGTGTGTGTGTGTGTGTGTGTGTGTGTGTGAGAGAGAGAGAGAGAGAGAGAGAGAGAGAGAGAGAGAGAGAGCAGGGGAGACAGACAGACAGACAGACAGACAGACATACAGATGGACATTCAGACTGATAAAGAGACAGACAGATTCACAGAAAGACAGGCAGATAGACAAACACAAGTGAAGTATTTTGTTGAATGACTGTCTGTTTAGTGCGTTTAACAAAGATTTAGCTTCTCGACGTTGTCATTGACATTCCTTATCAAACCATTTTTTATTCTTTCCTTTTCTTTTCTTCCATTTCCTTTTTGTTCTATAGGCAATACCTTGTTTGCCAGTGTCATGCAGCATTTGTGTGAAGTCTTGAACGACATTATTCACAACTGTCGTGGATTTAAAATGCTTCTCATCATCTGTTATCATAACGTCATTAATTGACTTAATGCGCTTTTGCATTTCTGAAGATTTTAATACCCTTAGGAATTTCATATCCGAGTTTCCATCCCAAAAGAACATTACATTTTTATCCTGCGAGTCATGGCATTCTATTTCTACATGATCTTTGTCAGTTAATTGGCATTCAGATTTGTATGGAAGATATTGATTAATTTTTAACGATATTGGGCAAAGGTCTGAATAATCTGTTAAATTATGAACTGTCATGTCTATTATGTCCTTCAATAATTTTTGTGAATACAAGAAATAGTCGACCACGCTGCAACCTTTGGGTGTGAAGCAAGTATATTGCCCCTGCAGATTGCCCAGAGTCCTCCCATTTAAAATGCACATGTTACAGTTAATGCACAGGGATGAAAGTTTTTCCCCGTATTTATACCACCCGAAAATGTGTGTGTGTGTGTGTGTGTGTGTGTGTGTGTGTGTGTGTGTGTGTGTGTGTGTGTGTGTGTGTTTGCTCACTGGTCATAGACGGTTCCGTGTGTCCATCAGTCCGTCCATTCATCCTTCCATCATTCCATCCGTCCATCCATCCATCAATCCATTTCTCCCCGTGACAGACCACTCACAACATTTGCTGCAGACTTGGGGACAGTTGACGTGGGGACATACAGCGTCCAGAACCCCGCATTCCTGATTGGCCAGTTGGTCACATGAAATGCTGCCGTAGTCAATAGTCTGATGACTTCCGGCCTGGGGTGTGGTGGACACAGTGACTATGGGTTTGTCTGAAACATGGACATCAGAGTCAGCAATGCACTGTGGTGACTATGGGTTTGGCTGAAACATGGACATCAGACTCAGCTGTGCACTGTGGTGACTATGGGTTTGTCTGAAACATGGACATCACACTCAGCAATGCACGGTGACTATGGGTTTGTGTGAAACATGGACATCAGACTCAGCAATGCACAGTGACTATGGGTTTGGCTGAAACATGGACATCACACTCAGCAATGCACTGTGACTATGGGTTTGGCTGAAACATGGACATCACACTCAGCAATGCATCGGCGACTATGGGTTTGTCTGAAACAGGGACATCAGACTCAGCATTGCACAGTGACTATGGGTTTGGCTGAAACATGGACATCAGACTCAGCAATGTACAGTGACTATGGGTTTGTCTGAAACATGGACATCAACTCAGCAATGCACTGTGACTATGGGTTTGTCTGAAACATGGACATCAGACTCAGCAATGCACGGTGACTATGGGTTTGTCTGAAACATGGACATCACACTCAGCAATGCACTGTGACTATGGGTTTGTGCTGAAACATGGACATCACACTCAGCAATGCACTGTGACTATGGGTTTGGTCTGAAACATGGACATCACACTCAGCAATGCACTGTGACTATGGGTTTGGCTGAAACATGGACATCAGACTCAGCAATGTACTGTTGACTATGGGTTTGTCTGAAACATGGACATCAGACTCAGCAATGCACAGTGACTATGGGTTTGGTCTGAAACATGGACATCAGACTCAGCAATGCACAGTGACTATGGGTTTGTCTGAAACATGGACATCAGACTCAGCAATGCACGTGACTATGGGTTTGTCTGAAACATGGACATCAACTCAGCAGTGCACAGTGACTAGGGTGTGGGTTTGTCTGAAACATGGACATCAGACTCAGCAGTGCACTGTGGCTATGGGTTTGTCTGAAACATGGACATCAGACTCTGCAATGCACTGTGGCTATGGGTTTGTCTGAAACATGGACATCAGACTCGCAATGCACGGTGACTATGGGTTTGTCTGAAACATGGACATCAGACTCAGCAATGCACATGTGACTATGGGTTTGGCTGAAACATGGACATCAGACTCAGCAATGCACGTGACTATGGGTTTGTCTGAAACATGGACATCAGACTCAGCAATGCACGTGACTATGGGTTTGGCTGAAACATGGACATCAGACTCAGCAATGTACTTGACTATGGGTTTGTCTGAAACATGGACATCAGACTCAGCAGATGCACAGTGACTATGGGTTTGTCTGAAACATGGACATCAGACTCGCAATGCACTGTGGTGGCTATGGGTTTGTCTGAAACATGACATCAGACTCTGCAATGACGTGGCTATGGGTTTGCTGAAACATGGACATCAGACTCGCAATGTACTGTGACTATGGGTTTGTCTGAAACATGGACACCAGACTCAGCAGTGCACTGTGGACTATGGGTTTGTCTGAAACATGGACATCAGACTCAGCAATGCACGTGACTATGGGTTTGTCTGAAACATGGACATCAGACTCAGCAATGCACAGTGACTATGGGTTTGTCTGAAACATGGACATCAGACTCAGCAATGCACAGTGACTATGGGTTTGTCTGAAACATGGACATCAGACTCAGCAATGCACAGTGACATGGTTTGCTGAACATGGACTCACTCTCATGAAGTGACTATGGGTTGCTGAAACATGACACAGACTCAGCAATGCACGTGACTATGGGTTTGTCTGAAACATGGACATCAGACTCAGCAATGCACAGGTGACTATGGGTTTGGCTGAAACATGGACATCAGACTCAGCAATGCACAGTGACTATGGGTTTGTCGAAACATGGACATCAGACTCAGCAATGCACTGTGACTATGGTTTGTGCTGAAACAGGACATCAGACTCATGCATGCACTGTGACTGGGTTTTCTGAAACATGGACACAGACTCAGCATGCACGGTGACTATGGGTTTGTCTGAAACATGGACTCAACTCAGCATGCACTGTGGACTATGGGTTTGCTGAAACATGGACATCAGACTCAGCAATGCACTGTGCTATGGGTTTGGCTGAAACATGGACATCAACTCAGCAATGCACGTGACTATGGTTTGTCTGAAACATGGACTCAGACTCAGCAATGCACTGTTGTGGCTATGGGTTTGTCTGAAACATGGACATCAGACTCGCAATGCACGTGACTATGGGTTTGTCTGAAACATGGACATCAGACTCAACATGCACAGTGACTATGGGTTTGTCTGAAACATGGACATCAGACTCAGCAATGCACGTGGCTATGGGTTTGTCTGAAACATGGACATCAGACTCAGCAATGCACTGTGTGCTATGGTTTGTCTGAAACATGGACATCAGACTCAGCAATGCACGGTGACTATGGGTTTGTCTGAAACATGGACATCAGACTCAGCAATGCAAGTGGACTATGGGTTTGTCTGAAACAGGGACACCAGACTCAGCAATGCACGTGGACTATGGGTTTGTCTGAAACATGGACATCAGACTCAGCATGCACGTGGACTATGGGTTTGGCTGAAACATGGACATCAGACTCAGCAATGACTGACTATGGTTCAATGACTGACTATGGTTTGTCTGAAACATGGACACAGACTCGCATGCACTGGTGACTATGGGTTGCTGAAACATGGACACAGACCGCATGCACTGGACTATGGTGTCTGAAACATGACTCAGACTCAGCAATGCACAGTGACTAGGGTTTGCTAAACATGGACATCAGACTCAGCAATGCACAGGACTAATGGGTTTGCTGAAACATGGACATCAACTAGCATGACGTGCATGGGTTTGTCTGAAACAGGACATCAACTAGCAATGACAGTGCTATGGGTTTGCTGAACATGGACACAGACTCAGCAATGACATGTGACTATGGGTTGTCTGAAACATGGACATCAGACTCACAATGCACGTGACTATGGTTTGTCTGAAACATGGACATCAACTCAGCATGCACTGTGACTATGGGTTTGTCTGAAACATGGACATCAGACTCAGCAAATGCACAGTGACTATGGGTTTGTCTGAAACATGGACATCAGACTCAGCAATGCACAGTGACTATGGGTTTGTCTGAAACATGGACATCAACTCAGCAATGCACATGACTATGGTTTGTCTGAAACATGGACATCAGACTCAGCAATGCACAGTGACTATGGGTTTGGCTGAAACATGGACATCAGACTCAGCAATGCACGTGTGACTATGGGTTTGTCTGAAACATGGACATCAGACTCAGCAATGCACTGTGTGCTATGGGTTTGTCTGAAACATGGACATCAGACTCAGCAATGCACGTGACTATGGGTTTGTCTGAAACATGGACATCAGACTCGCAATGCACGTGACTATGGGTTTGTCTGAAACAGGACATCAGACTCAGCAATGCACTGTGGCTATGGGTTTGTCTGAAACATGGACATCAGACTCAGCAATGCACTGTGACTATGGGTTTGGTCTGAAACATGGACATCAGACTCAGCATGCACTGTGACTATGGGTTTGTCTGAAACATGGACATCAGACTCAGCAATGCACGAGTGCTATGGGTTGTGCTGAAACATGGACATCAGACTCAGCAATGCACGTGACTATGGTTTGTCTGAAACATGGACATCAGACTCAGCAATGCACAGTGACTATGGGTTTGTCTGAAACATGGACATCAGACTCAGCAATGCACGGTGACTATGGTTTGGTCTGAAACATGGACATCAGACTCAGCAATGCACGTGGCTATGGGTTTGTCTGAAACATGGACATCAGACTCAGCAGTGCACAGTGACTATGGGTTTGTCTGAAACATGGACATCAGACTCAGCAATGCACAGTGATATGGGTTTGGCTGAAACATGGACATCAGACTCAGCAATGCACAGTGACTATGGGTTTGTCTGAAACATGGACATCAGACTCAGTAATGCACAGTGACTATGGGTTTGTCTGAAACATGGACATCAGACTCAGCAATGCACAGTGACTATGGGTTTGTCTGAAACAGGGACATCAGACTCAGCAATGCACAGTGACTATGGGTTTGTCTGAAACATGGACATCAGACTCAGCAATGCACAGTGACTATGGGTTTGTCTGAAACATGGACATCAGACTCAGCAATGCATAGTGACTATGGGTTTGGCTGAAACATGGACATCAGACTCAGCAGTGCACTGTGGTGGCTATGGGTTTGGCTGAAACATGGACATCAGACTCAGCAATGCACTGTTACTATGGTTTGGCTGAAACATGGACATCAGACTCTGCAATGCACAGTGACTATGGGTTTGTCTGAAACATGGACGTCAGACTCAGCAATGCACAGTGACTATGGGTTTGTCTGAAACATGGACATCAGACTCAGCAATGCACAGTGACTATGGGTTTGGCTGAAACATGGACATCACACTCAGCAGTGCACTGTGGTGACTATAGGTTTGTCTGAAACATGGACATCAGACTCAGCAGTGCACTGTGGTGACTATGGGTTTGGCTGAAACATGGACATCACACTCAGCAATGCACGGTGACTATGGGTTTGTCTGAAACATGGACATCAGACTCAGCAATGCACTGTGGCTATGGGTTTGTCTGAAACATGGACATCAGACTCAGCAATGGACAGTGACTATGGGTTTGTCTGAAACATGGACATCAGACTCTGCAATGGACTGTGACTATGGGTTTGTCTGAAACATGGACATCAGACTCTGCCCTACGTGAAGTGACAAGAGGAAGGAACGGTGGGGTCTAAAGGGAGGGAGGCTGTGTTGGGGGGAATGAGATGGTAGACGGTAGAGCCCAGTGAGCGAACGAACTTGGAATCAAATTGTACACGGACGATGACCAGCTGGACTCACTCCGCAGAGCACAAGAAACTTCTATAACATGAGGAAGAAAATGGTCACTGGAAAACAATAAGAGTCAGAGTAAGACAGACAGACAGACAGACCGAGACAGACAGACAAAGAGAGACAGAGAGAGAGAGAAAGAGAGAGAGAGAGAGAGAGAGAGAGAGAGGAAGGGGGGGGGAGGGAGACGGAGAGACAGAGACAGACAGAGAGACACGGATAGCGATTAACCTATAGCTTCTAATGAAAGGATGTTGTGAATTTTTAGGCACGAAGAAAACAATCAGATATCCAGTAACAAACATCTAGTAACTGACGGACTAGTTACTAAACAGTACACAGCAATTAGTAACGAATTACATGCTGTGCAAATAAATAGCAAAATCATTTTTTTTGTTGAGAGAGAGAGAGAGAGAGAGAGAGAGAGAGAGAGAGAGAGAGAGAGGTTACTGGGGGTAAGTAAGATAAGAGAGGGGAAGGGAGTTGATAGTGCGAGGAGGACAGAGAAAACAGGGGGGGGGGGGGGGGGAGGAGAAAGGATTCAAACGAAGGAAAGATGTGTGCGAAGAAGAGGGATGGTGGGAGGGTGGAAAGGAAAAAAGACAGCAGGGGAGCCTCAAACAGTGACAAATCTGATCGTTCTATATACTCATACAAAGATCGTAGTCTGTTAGGATGCTGACAGGGCTTTACTTTCCTTCATGATAGCCGGCATCACCCAGACCCGAGAGATACAGGCACCAGCAGTGTCGGACAGGAAAACTTAACCCTTTCACCGCCAGACATTCTATTTTGCATAAATCCCCACTGCCAGCCATTTTTCAGAAAATCTCTTATTTCATACCAGCTTGTGTGAAATGCGGATATCTTTGGAACTAAGCAACCAATTCTCATGCTGTTTTTGGGGAAATGGAGGAAATAAACTGTACTTTTGTTAAATTATAGAATGTTAGTAATGGTTAGACAACAACAATTTCAAATTTTTGTTAATTTCAAGTGAAAAAAAAAGCAAAAAAAAAAACTGAATGCTATCTTTAGTGTCAACATAAAAAAGAAGAAAGCATGCAATCAAACTCTGAACAAAGAAGGAAAAATACTCCACTCACAAAATAAAGACCAGAAAGTATGTAATATCCAACAGAAAAATGAAAAAAAAAACAGCAATAAATTAACATACCCCAACAGCAGAAAAAGAGCTGGAAGAAGTCCACAGGTTGAAAATCATCCTTGTTCACCAGCACTCCTGAAACAACATTCAGAGGAATAATTAGTGATATGACTAATGAGGTTATGCAGAAAAGAAACCACACACACACACACACACACACACACACACACACACGCGCCGCGTGTGTGTGTGCGCACACACACACACACACACACACACACACACACACACACACACATAACAAACTGCTTACACCCCACTGGCACACACATGAAAGAAAGAAAAAGAGAAGGGAACACACACACACACACACACACACACAACACACACACACACACACACACACACACATACACACACACTTTCTCATGCCCAACTTATACACACATGAAAGAAAGAAAAAGGGAACACACACACACACACACACACACACACACACACACACACACACACACACATGCGCGTGCGCGCGCGCACACACACACACACACATGCACATAATCCTTTTCACTCTCATTTTTCAAAGCAATATTTTCTATGAAAACAGTCATTCACTTGCCTGTGGGTCTCTATAACCTCGGGAGCCAGTCTGATAGGTCAGCCCACCACTCCAACTCTCTCTGCAGCAGACCTCTTGACACGTGTCAGTCAGTCAGCCACGCCCCCTTCGACCTCCATTCATGGCAAGTCAGCTGGGCTTGCAGTTCATTCATTATCTTTTGGCTGCCACTCACCCCCTCTCTCACTGAGTGACAGGCACAAAAAGTTGGCCCAGAGCCAGCAACAATAAGCTTGTTCAAGGGCCTCTTGTGTGTGTGTGTGTGTGTGTGTGTGTGTGTGTGGCGTGATGCACTGAGCACTGCTCAGCCAGTTGGCACGCCTCCAACAGTCAGCCACTGTGATAATTCGGTCAACCCTCCCCCCCCCCCCCCCTTTCAAGTAGCCAGATGTTTGCTGCTCACAATCTGGGTGTTCTTTATCTTATTCAGTATCAACTGTATCTTTTCAATATTTCCAGCACCTGATCTGTGGTAAATGTACAGTGAGGCTGAGTAGGTGAAGTGCTTGGTTGTGACGTCATAGTGAATGGTAAAACAATGGAATAAATTGATAAAGAACACTTAACTGAACAGCGCTCTGATAAAGCAAAATGGCTGTGAGCACAGGTCAGGGAATCACCCAACTATGACATTTCTTTCTGGCTTTCTGTCTCATCAGATTAGAGAGTGAGAATATCGGGAGTTAGGTAACCCTACCTGGTCGCCAAAAGGCGCCTTTGGCGGTGACACACATTGTCGCCAAATGGCGCCTCACCACCTTCAGAGACACCTCCGTTCAGTAGATTAAAAAGAAAACAGCTCGACTGCATGACTCCGAGTTTCACACTTGAGCCTGTAGACAAGCCAGGTCTGGGCATGAGCTGATGGTTAGCCGAAAAATCCAACAGATGTATAACGCTCTGACCGTAATCGAACCCACGACCTCCCAGTCAGGAATTCGCCTTGCCAGCTACTGCACCTCGGCGGCTGCAATTGGTACTTGGTAAGACGGTAGTGGTACTTGGTAAGACAGTAGTAGCACTTGGTAAGATGGTAGTGGCACTTGGTAAGACAGTAGTAGTACTTGGTAAGACAGTAGTAGTACTTGGTAAGACAGTAGTGGTACTGTGTAAGACAGTAGTAGCACTTGTTAAGACGGTAGTGGTACTTGGTAAGACAGTAGTGGTACTTGGTAAGACAGTAGTAGTACTTGGTAAGACAGTAGTAGTACTTGGTAAGACGGTAGTGGTACTTGGTAAGACAGTAGTAGCACTTGGTAAGACAGTAGTTCACCAGTTGTCTCACAGAGGAAAAACCCCAACTACACACCTCATTCAAGGGAAAACATTCAGTCGGCCCAACAACGCAAGTCACGATCGCGGTTGCAGCCCCTGCATCAGCTACGAAAGGCGATTTCAGCCTCTGGAAGAATGTAGAGGCTGTGTCTGCATCTAGGACAGTTCAGGTGTACGCTGGTTCTGCCCGGCTAGTGGAGGCGTTCAGTCCCACCTGCGCTGAGGTGTGTCTGTCCAGGTATTCAACAATTCGTTCTCTCTCATAAAAGTTGTCCGTCCAGAATTTCGACGGTCTGTGTCGAGTGAGATGTGTCAGTCCTGGTATTTAAAGGACTATGTTTGTCCAAAGAGTTGGGTCTGACCATGAAGTCAATGAGGTTCGTCTAGCCAGGTATTCAAAAGTCTGTAGTTATGCAGTGAGGTATGTCTGCCCAATGAGATGTGTCTGCCCAGGTGTTTAAATTTCTGTCTGTCGAGTGGGGTCCGGCTATTCATGATCTGTGTCTGTTTAGATATTCGTAGGTCTGTATGTATCCAGTGGCTGAGTCTGAATTAATGAAACATTGCAACTGGTTTCATAAATTAGAAACAGACAAAGGTGTTTTAAAACTGAATGGATGAATACTCGTCGTGCCAGTTTCTGTACCAAAGTATAATGTTTTACGTCACTTTCTTCCCACCCTCATCCAATCTTCTTCTTCCTCTTCCTCCTTCGACCTTGCTTCTCATTATTATCACCGTCATCATTATTGTCATTTTTGTCAACATCATCATTTCACTGCAGTGCACAGCGTATTCACACTCATTTTCCTGGTATTCCGCTCATGAGATTTAACCGTCTTTTCCAAAATGAAATAAGCGGTCTTCATGTTGTGCTTTGGAGGTGCGCGCACGCGCGCGCGCGTGTGTGCGTGCTTGTAGTGTGTGTGTGTGTGTGTGTGTGTGTGTGTGTGTTGTGTGTGTGTGTGTGTGTGTGTGTGTGTGTGTGTGTGTGTGTGCTTGTAGGTAGTGTGTGTGTGTGTGTGTGTGTGTGTGTGTGTGTGTGTGTGTGTTTGTGTGTGCGTGCGTTCGCGCGCGTGTGTGTGTGTGTGGGGGGGGAGGAGGTTTGCTCTCTGGACATAGATGTCTTCGTGGTTTCCAATCCATGCATCTCATCTTTCGCCCATCCATCCATGTGACACTCACAACATTTGCTGCAGACTTGGGCACAGTTGACGTGGGGACACACAGCGTCCAGAACTCCACATTCCTGACTGGCCAGTTGGTCACAGGAAATGCTGCCATAGTCTATAGTCACATGACTTCTGGCCTGAGGGGTGGTGGACACAGTGACTATGGGTTTGTCTGAAACAGGGACATCAGACTCAGCAATGCACAATGACTATGGGTTTGTCTGAAACATGGACATCAGACTCAGCAATGCACAATGACTATGGGTTTGTCTGAAACATGGACATCAGACTCAGCAATGCACAATGACTATGGGTTTGGCTGAAACATGGACATCAGACTCTGCAATGCACAGTGACTATGGGTTTGTCTGAAACATGGACATCAGACTCAGCAATGCACAGTGACTATGGGTTTGGCTGAAACATGGACATCAGACTCTGCAATGCACAGTGACTATGGGTTTGTCTGAAACATGGACATCAGACTCAGCAATGCACAGTGACTATGGGTTTGGCTGAAACATGGACATCAGACTCAGCAATGCACAGTGACTATGGGTTTGTCTGAAACATGGACATCAGACTCAGCAATGCACAGTGACTATGGGTTTGGCTGAAACATGGACATCAGACTCTGCAATGCACAGTGACTATGGGTTTGTCTGAAACATGGA
Source organism: Conus canariensis (assembly GCA_033310375.1). NCBI lineage: Eukaryota > Metazoa > Mollusca > Gastropoda > Neogastropoda > Conidae > Conus > Conus canariensis. The sequence continues at coordinate 26,807,870 of CM065743.1, forward strand.
CATCAGACTCAGCAATGCACAGTGACTATGGGTTTGGCTGAAACATGGACATCAGACTCAGCAATGCACAGTGACTATGGGTTTGTCTGAAACATGGACATCAGACTCAGCAATGCACAGTGACTATGGGTTTGGCTGAAACATGGACATCAGACTGAGCAATGCACAATGACTATGGGTTTGTCTGAAACATGGACATCAGACTGAGCAATGCACAGTGACTATGGGTTTGGCTGAAACATGGACATCAGACTGAGCAATGCACAGTGACTATGGGTTTGGCTGAAACATGGACATCAGACTCAGCAATGCACAGTGACTATGGGTTTGTCTGAAACATGGACATCAGACTCAGCAATGCACAGTGACTATGGGTTTGGCTGAAACATGGACATCAGACTCAGCAATGCACAGTGACTATGGGTTTGTCTGAAACAGGGACATCAGACTCAGCAATGCACAGTGACTATGGGTTTGGCTGAAACATGGACATCAGACTGAGCAATGCACAATGACTATGGGTTTGGCTGAAACATGGACATCAGACTGAGCAATGCACAGTGACTATGGGTTTGGCTGAAACATGGACATCAGATCGCGGAAAAAAGAACGAACTTGGAATCCAAACTTTACATGGAAGAGGACTAGCTGACCCTTTTCTGGACACAGAGACTGTCGGAAGTTAGAGCATGAGGAAGTTACGTGCGTGACGTGAGGGAGAAAATGGAGACTGGGGAAAATTGAATGAGAGAGAGTGAGAGAGAGAGAGAGAGAGAGAGAGAGAGAGAGAGAGGGAGAGAGAGAGAGGAGAGGAGAGGAGAGAGAGAGAGAGAGAGAGAGAGAGAGAGAGAGAAGACAGACAGACAGAAACAGAGGCAGGCAGACAGACAGACAGACAGACATACAGACAGACAGACAGACCGCGATTTGGATAGGGATGTTTCCGTCATATAGGCGGTGGCCCCTATTGAGTGAGAAATTGCGAACAAATCATGTAAGAGACAGACGAAAGAGAATTAATCAAAAGTGCATTAAGTAATCAACAAACTAGATACTGTGCAATACACATCAGCTGATAACTGACAACATGTTATACTTCAAATGTTCAATGCCTTACATAAATAAATGGCAAAATGTTTTAAGGTACACAGCGACCGACCGAACGAATAATTGAATGAGGTAAGCTGAGAGAGAGAGAGAGAGAGAGAGAGAGAGAGAGAGAGAGAGAGGAGAGAGAGAGAGGACTCACGCAAGTGGCATGTACTTGCTATATAGTAAATGGGTAATGAGAGGGGGAAAGAAGCGGCTGTTTGGAAGCGCATAGAGAAAATCGGAGGGTGGATGAGGTTTAAGAAGAAGGAGGGGGTGGGGGTGGGAAGGGCAGGGTGCAGAAATTTCATCTACTACTTCAGGGGCCTCTCTGTTTCTGCTGCATGCAGAGTAAGAATTTCTGACTGCAATTGGAAGAAATAAAATTGAAAATGAAATGAAGCAGGGAACAGTAAACAATAAACAGTAAACACGTAGGGTAACTTTTGCTCCCATAAGAAAACCTAACACAGAGTAACTGTTATTCAAGACTGGCACAGCCTTTTAAACTTGAATAAAGTCAGACAAATGGAAAGACGAAGACGAACAATCTAATAGTGGGGGAAAAAACAAGCGCAGGCCAACAACTCCTCTGTCATCATAGTAATGACTTGGCAAAGTTGGACTTAAGGGGGGAGGGGGGTTGAAGATGAAGAAAATGGAGAACATGAGATTAAGAAAACATATTATAGATATGAAAACTCTTCACTAGCTGCATGAGGGAACCATCGTTATCTCCTTTGAAGGCAGATCTATTTGTATTGCCTGCTCCTAAAAGTTACCCTACGTGTTTACTGTTTATGGAAGAAATGATTTTTTTTTCTTGGCCCCCAGTCCTTAACGACAAAGCTATTTTGTATGTTATATGGAAGATGGAGGGGGAATCAAACGGAAAGAACGGGAAATGAGGAAACGGTTTTAAATGTCTCCTTCTTCTTTTTTTTTTTATCTTTCTTTCTTATTTACTTTCTTTCTGTCTTTGCATTTCACCTTTATTCCATTTATTCATACTCTTTTACATTGGCTGTTTGATTTACCAGTTTCTGTAACCTGTTCTGCGTTTGTTTGTTTGCTTTCTTTAAATAATTTATTTCAATTGTATTTCAGCTGTCGCTCTGCCTCACAAAGAAAAAAATAACCACAATGCATTCTGTTTAAGGGGAAATATCCAGTCGCCCGACAGCGTCATGTGCATTGAGGTCAGGTGAAGTTGTGGGCCTTGGTGCCGTCGTGAGAGGCGGTAATGCACTCTTGAAATAGTATGTCAAGGCTACAGTTGCCCCACTAGGACAGCTTAGGGGTGCGGTTATTCTTCCTGGCCAGCCTAGGCGACCAATCCACCCGGCATTAATGTGTGCCTGTCCGGGTATTCAAAGATCTTAGTTCAGCAAGGTATGCGCGTCCAATGAGATGTACTTATCCACTGAAGTGTCTGTTCAGATATCTAGTTGTCCATGTATGCGTCTAAATATGCAGAGATCTATGTCTGGTCAGTGTGGTGCGTTTGTGTACATAATCAACAAGGCGTGCCTCTGCAGCATTCAAAGGTCTGTGTCTGTCCAGTGAGGTGTGTCTGCCAGTAAGATTGTTTCACCTGAGGTGTGTCTGTCAAGGTATTCAAGGGTATGTGTCTATACAATGAAATGTGTCTGTCCAGGCATTCAAGGGTATGTGTCTATGCAATGAAATGTGTCTGTCAAGGTATTCAAGGGTATGTGTCTATGCAATGAAATGTGTCTGTCAAGGTATTCAAGGGTATGTGTCTATACAATGAAATGTGTCTGTCCAGGTATTCAAGGGTATGTGTCTATGCAATGAAATGTGTCTGTCAAGGTATTCAAGGGTATGTGTCTATACAATGAAATGTGTCTGTCCAGGCATTCAAGGGTATGTGTCTATGCAATGAAATGTGTCTGTCCAGGCATTCAAGGGTATGTGTCTATGCAATGAAATGTGTCTGTCCAGGCATTCAAGGGTATGTGTCTATGCAATGAAATGTGTCTGTCCAGGCATTCAAGGGCATGTGTCTATTCAATGAAATGTGTCTGTCAAGGTATTCAAGGGCATGTGTCTATTCAATGAAATGTGTCTGTCAAGGTATTCAAGGGCATGTGTCTATGCAATGAAATGTGTCTGTCCAGGTATTGGAGGGTATGTGTCTATTCAATGAAATGTGTCTGTCAAGGTTTTGAAGAGTATGTGTCTATTCAATGAAATGTGTCTGTCAAGGTATTCAAGGGCATGTGTCTATGCAATGAAATGTGTCTGTCAAGGTATTCAAGGGCATGTGTCTATGCAATGAAATGTGTCTGTCCAGGTATTGGAGGGTATGTGTCTATGCAATGAAATGTGTCTGTCAAGGTATTCAAGGGCATGTGTCTATGCAATGAAATGTGTCTGTCCAGGTATTGGAGGGTATGTGTCTATGCAATGAAATGTGTCTGTCCAGGTATTGGAGGGTATGTGTCTATGCAATGAAATGTGTCTGTCCAGGTATTGGAGGGTATGTGTCTATGCAATGAAATGTGTCTGTCAGGTATCCAAAGCTCTGTGTCTGTCCGCTGAGGTTTGTCTGTCAGGTATTCAATAAAGTCTGTCTATACAGAAATTCAAAGGTCTATTACTTTGCAGTCAGGTGTGTCTATCCTGTGAAGTTGTTTGTCCAACGAGGTGTGTCCAGTTAGTGCGTATGTCAGGTAGCGAAAGTCGTGATGTCAATGACGTTGTCTGTCCAACAGGGATGTTGGTGTGTGTCCATACATTCAAAGATCTGTGCTGTCCAGTGAAGCGTGTCTGTCCAATGAGGCATGTGTCTATCAGTTCAGTGTATCTGTCCAGGTATTCAAAGGTCTGTGTCTGTCCAATGACTTACATATGTCCAATGAGAGTGTGTCTGTTCAGTCAGGTATGTCTGTCCATAAGGTTGTCTGTACAGGTGTTCAAAGGTCGTTATCTATCCAGTGAGATGGATTTGTTCAGGTAATTAATGAGTGGGGTCTGTCCAGGTGTTTAATGAAATGTATTGCCTGGCCAAGCAGTCAACAAGACGATTCTGTCCAGATATTCAATGACTGTCTCTTCACAGAATCTGTTTCATTGAATCAATGAAGAGTCGCTGTTTAAGTATCTGATGAACAGTGCCCCTTATGGTGTTCGGTGTGATGTTCTATGAGACATTCACTGAGCTACGTTCGTCTAAGTGAGATTAAGTGTGTGTGTGTGTGGTGTGTGGTTTGTGTATGCGTCGGTGTGGTGTGTGTGTGTGTGTGTGGTGTGTGCGTGCGTGTGTGTGTGTTGTGTGTGTGTGTGTGTGTGTGTGTGTGTGTGTGTGTGTGTGTGTGTGTGCGTGCGTGCGTGTTGGGTTGTGTGTGTGTGTGTGTGTGTGTTTGTGTGTGTGCATGCGTGTGTGAGTGTGTGTCCCCAGGTTAGCATATTCGTGAAATACGTCTAACCTGGTGATTGGTGAGGTCTATTGTGCAGAAACTCCATGCAACCCTTCCTGTTAGAACAGACGTGTTCGTGAGTTGTGGAGATAACAAGAAAGATTCCAAAGGACTGGCAGCATCTCAGAACAGAAGATGGACAGCCTGACATCATGGTGACAGTTTCGATCACCATTCCACGTCTACGCCCTCGGTTTGGGCTCACCAGTATTGACACATTCATAGGGTTTGCCGTAGGACGGATGTGGTGACGCTCTCCGAAGGGGAAGTTCACTCACGCTGGTTCCGCGACAAATTGGTAGGTGGTGTTCTGGGTATGTTGGATCAGAACAGGCACCACTGACCACCACCGAAGTGAACTCGGCAGCAGTGCAGTGTCTCCTCCGGTGGGTTGCCTCTTCTCGGCTTGACTCTGACTGCATCCCATGGACTGCCGTTCCGGGAGCTGCGGTGTGGAGGGAAGTGGTGGGGGGGGGGGGGGGGCGAGAGCGGAGGGGGATGGGTACTGAGCCACTGGAGTGACAGGGACAATGTGATGGAAACAAAGATGGACAACGACTGGGGATGTATGAACAATGGCTGCCGTATAAAGAGAGACTGGCGCGATCAGAAATGATCTCCTTTACAGTTGTTCGCACGATCACACCATCTTCCTGATGCCGAAGTTCTTTGTGTAATGGTGTGGGAAATCAGTATGAAAGACTGGTGCACCCATACCGGACCCGAATCGCTGAGAAGAATGGTAAATACTGTACCAATTCTTCAGATCTGTTTGTTTGGATTTTCTCAGTGAATTACAAAAGTATTAATCATATGATACTGTATTAAGAAATTTCGCTGTTGTAACTATAAGCTTGAAACAGATAAAGGACAGCGATATAAACTGTTGAGAGAAGAAAGAGTGAGTAGAGATTATAACATAAATGCAGAAGCTGATGAACTCCATTTTGTGTTTGACTGTTTAAAAGGACACACGACCTCAGCTTCTTCCAAAACAATACCTATCCATCCATTCGTCCATCCATCTATCCATCATCCGCAGATCCACCTGTCTACTTACTCATCCATCCATCCTATCCTTTCATGCGTCCATCTGATCATCCATCCATCCGTTCCTGTGACAGACCACTCACAACATTTACTGCAGGCTTGGGGGCAGTGGACGTGGGAACACACAGCGAATAGAATTCCACACTCCATGCTGGCCAGTTGGTTACAGGAGATGGCGTCATAATCTAGCGTCTGACTTCCGGCCTGAGGGGTGACCGTGGTGGGAACAGTGACAATAGGCTTGTCTGCAACATTAGTCATCATTGAACTCTTTGAAGTTCCGATCTGTAAAACCTCAGTAATCTGCAAAACCCACACAAAGAAACCAAATAAGGGTTTAGAACGTTGTAACAGGCTGTTGCAAAAAGAGGTCATGTTACATACGAGAGGGGCAATGAGGGTATAGAATTCACTTCGACCTGTGAATTTCTTATGAAGTTCAGAGAAACCCACGAGATGGGCAAGGTAACTGTATGACAGAGGGACGAAAGGATGTATTGCTTACACGCACGAATGTTTTCAACTCTGCGAGTTATAGCAGAGTGCATTGTTTTATAAACTTTCTTAGCTTATGTCCGTGGCTAGGGGCCGGAATAGCTCAGTTGGTTGAGCGCCGGACTCGTAATCCAAGGGTTGCGGGTTCGAATCTCCACCGGGCCGTTTCGGCACAGGGGGATTTTTCCCTCGGAGTTAACATTAGTTCTGACTCCATTTTCCATACAGTCCTTCGAATGAGACTATAAACCGAGGTTCCGTGTTTGAACGCACGCATACCATCTTGCACACACGTAAAATCCCATCACCAACTGTCGGAAGAGACGGCCAGTTTGGCCGTTGGTATGGATGACACGTTACACATAGTATGCACCTTCCCCGAAGATGGAGTATGACTGCCTTAATGGCGGGATAAAAAACGGTCTTACACACAAAACTCCACTCCCTTTGTTGGGTAGATGGGATTAATACTTGTCTGTCAATATAGGGAGTGTCCGCAGGAGTATCAGCCTGCGTAGGCAGAAGAAGAAGAACATATCCGTGGCTGTTTACTCGTTATATTGAAGGGCTGAAAGGAAGCACGCATTGTTTATCGTTGGTCTGGATAGTTTCCTGTACACTGACTATCAGCCATGTCTGCGGGCAATCAGCTGAAAAATGTAATCATTGGTTAATGCATTGCAGATGTTCGTTGCCGTTAGTATTGGTGGAGTGGCTGCTATAACGAAGTTGTTCATTGCCGTTATTGTGACTGGGATTGGTTACTGTAACAGAGCTAGTTCTTGCCATTATTGTTGTGTCGACTGGACCTGTGATGGCGATGTTTATTACCTTTATTTTGTAATGTTTTAACAGTGGAGATGTTCGTTGTATTGAATGTCGCAACCTTGGGCTACTACAACAAGAATGTCAGCTGCTATTAACTGCAGGACGGATTGGTGACTGTGGCTGGTGGGAAGGTGAAAATGGTGCGCGAATGCTGCGGTTGTTACATCTAAAGGTATGGGTACATTTTGTCAAAAAAGAGATTCCACCATTTCCCCTCGTTGTATTGAGTTAATAAAATATCGTTAGACTGGATTTGAGTTGAACTGACAGGAGCTGAACATAACGAGTGGAATTCAGTTGTACAACATTTGAATCGATTTGAAGCAGTAGAACGTGTCTCAGATTTTGAATGTGCATGAGGTTCACACGAATACACATAACACTTCTCTTCTTCCGACTATCTGTCCAGCCATTTATGTTTAAGCCTCCACTTACCCATCCATCCATTCAACCATCCATCCACGTATTCGTACAATCATGTGACAGACCACTCACAACATTTACTGCAGACTTGGGCACAGTTGACGTGGGGACACACAGCGTCCAGAACTCCGCATTCCTGATTGGCCAGTTGGTCACAGGAAATGCTGCCATAGTCTATAGTCACATGACTTCCGGCCCGGGGGGTGCCAGTGGTGGAAACTGTGATGATAGGCTTGTCTGAAACAAGGGTCGTCATTGAATTTTTTAGGTCCCGATTTCCCTGTATTTAAAATTAATGAAATCTAATAATTTGCAAAAACCATGGAAAGATTTTTTGTGTAATATTATTCTGCATAATAACACGATCTAGTTAATACAAAGGCTTAGAAAAAACAAAAAAAACTATATTAACAGCCTCTTGCAAATGTAGGTCGTCATACATGTGATGCAGACCATGGTGATATAGAATAATCTTCAAACTGTGACTAATTCCAGGGATTTAGTTTGTCATATAAATCGATGATTTGAGCAAGATAATATACTGTTGGGTGAGTTAAGTACCATTACAGGAATATCCATTGCCTTTCATGTGGGGAGAAATGTTTACTTTAGTACATATGTGTATTGCCTTTATTGTAGAATAGATTAAGTACTGTAGTAGAGGATAATCATTCCTTGGGATGTTTATTGCCTTCATTGTGGGGTGGATTGCCTACTGTAAAAGGGATGTTCAACGTTTCTAATTTTGGGATATATCGGATAGCAGGGATGCTCATAGCCCTTATCGTGAGATGGATGGTTAACGTAGCAGGAATACTCGTTGCCTTTAATATGGGAGTGGAGTGGCTACTATAGTAAGATGTTCATTGTTTTTTTTTTTTTCCTGTGGCGCGACATGGTTACTCTAACAGATGTTCGATGCATTCATTGTTGGATGGATTGCTTTCAATTATATAATAACAATGATAATAATAGCGATACTACTACTAATAATGATAGCACTACTACTACTGCTACTACTATTAAAATAATAATAATAACAAAGCATTTTTAAAGCGCCTTGCCAAAGGTTCTAGGCGCTGACAATCCACACTCTCGTGTACACAGCAGGCTGCCTACCCGGTACCCTGGTAGTGCCGACTAAAGAGCTGCCTGCCGGCGCTTCATTCAGTCGTTTCCCGTGTCACCCAGTCAATATCGTTCACTAATTTTTTTCTTATTTCCTGCATTCTTTCAATTTCTAACGCAGGGTGCATGCTATATGTAACGTGTCATCTATATCAACGGCCAAACTGGCCTTCTCTTTCGAAAGTTGGTGATGGGATTTTATGTGTGTGCAAGATGTTATGCGTGCGTTCACACACGGAACCTCGCTTTATAGTCCCATTCGAAGGACTGTATGGGAAATGGAGTCATAACCAATGTTAACTCCGAGGGAAAAAATCACCCCGTACCGAAACGGACCGGCCGAGGTTCGAACCCACAACCCCCAGGATCATCTACCAATTGAGCTATTCCAACCCCTCAGGGATGCTCACACCATTTACATGAGGTGAATTGACCACTACAATGGCAAATCCTCATTGCAGTCTGTGCAGAATGGATTTCTGCCTCAGTTACCCATCCCTCTGCCTGTCCGTCTACCCATGTGTGTGACAGACCACTCACAACATTTACTGCAGAGCCGGGGACAGTTGACGTGGGGACACACAGCGTCCAGAATCCCGCAGTCCAGATTGACCAAATGGTCACAGGTGATGGTTTTGTAGTCGATGGTCACAGGACTCCCGGCCTGGGGGGTGACCGTAGCAGGCACTGTGACGATAGGCTTGTCTGAAACAGGGAGCATCGTCGATCTCGTGAAGTCGCAATGCGTTCTGAAGCGATAGAGTCAGATTGTACGTAAAAGCCATCAAGGGACTTTATTACCATGTTCCTGTAGATAAGACGATACACGGCCAGACAGCGGCTCAGGAGTTATTTACTGCTCTCTCTTCTCTCTCTCTCTCTCTCTCTTCTCTCTCTCTCTCTCTCTTCTCTCTCTCTCTCTCTCCCTTCTTCTTCTTCTGCTCCTTCTCCTTCTCCTTCTTCTTCTTCTTCTTTCTCTGAAGTATCCCTCACAACATAAGTAAGGTGAGACACTATAAATTTCAGTACAGTCTGTGACTCGTTTACGGAGTTGAAATTATCACCAACATTCAAAAGATGGCTAGTTTTTGGTCATGCTGTTTCTGGAGTTGAAAGATGGTGGTGGTGGTGGAGAGGAAGAGAATGATGGGGTGATGGGATTGTGGGCAGCTGCCAGATTAGAATGACCTATGGCTGGAATTGTCCTCTCGATTCAATGGACTTTCATTGTTGACCAGAGAGCTCACTTCAAACCGCCACACAGTGCAGACAGCTTCTGATTGTTGATCGTTACTCATTGCACACGGCCATTTACTTTAGATTCTCCCCAATTTCAATGCCGCTTACTTCAGAGATCGCTCAATTTAGGTCGTCGCTGGTATTTGACTTTAAGTCACATGAATTCACTTATTTTCGTAAAAAAAAAAAAAAAATTGGTGATTTTGGATGAACGCTAATTTGCGCATGTGAATAATTCTTTGAACATGTTGCCTTCAGTGATGCAAAGAGGAGTGGTTTTTTTTTTTGGTCTGCCTTCGTTTTGTCGTCTATTTCAAACGTTCGATTTTACATGTCAGTCTGCCACG
>CM065743.1:26825411-26830411 GCA_033310375.1 Conus canariensis
TTGTTTCTGAGCTATAGTAATTGAATTCCCGGTTATTATCATTAGAGAAGAATGGCTGCGTTCTTTCTGAGCTATAGTAATTGACATTCCCGGTTATTATCATTAGAGAAGAATGGCTGCGTTGTTTTGTGAGCTATAGTAATTGACATTCCCGGTTATTATCGTTAGAGAAGAATGGCTGCGTTGTTTGTGAGCTATAGTAATTGACATTCCCGGTTATTATCGTTAGAGAAGAATGGCTGCGTTGTTTCTGAGCTATAGTAATTGACATTCCCGGTTATTATCATTAGAGAAGAATGGCTGCGTTGTTTGTGAGCTATAGTAATTGACATTCCCGGTTATTATCATTAGAGAAGAATGGCTGCGTTGTTTCTGAGCTATGATAACTGACATTCCCGGTTATTATCATTCACTACTTGAGCAAATGTGATTTTCGAAAATCTGAAAACTATTTTTTATCTTTCAAAACGGAGTGACTGAGAGCAAATGTGATTTTCGAAAATCTGAAAACTATTTTTTTATCTTTCAAAACGGAGTGACTAAGAGCGGAAAATGAAGCAAAATTTAGAAAGAGAGGGGGTTGGTTACCGCCAAGGACATGGACAAACAAAGTACAGGACTAGACACAATGCCTTTCGACCTCATAGGTCTTCTTCAGGCGAAAACAAATAACATTTAGGACAGTGAAAACGAAGAACGAGAAACCACTTATCTTCTCATGTTCGCTGCACGACCAAAATGGCCGCCGGACGGAAACGACAGTGGTTTCTCGTTCTTCATTTTCACTGTCCTAAATGTTATTTGTTTTCGCCTGAAGAAGACCAAAGAGGTCAAAATGCATTGTGTCTAGACCTGTACTTTGTTTGCCTATGTCCTTGGCGGTAACTAACCCCCTCTAATTCTAAATTTTATTTTTTATCTATTTATTTATTTAGTCAGTTAGTTGGTTTGTTAGTTAGTTAGTTAGTAATTGTTACATAGGTTTAGCATTTCTTGTGTTTTACGTATATTGTCGATCCACACTCATACTTTGTGTACACGATCATGCACGCAGTCGTATACCTACACCTTACATGGTATGAGTGAATCAGCGCACCATACAGTAGGTCACACAGAAACCCTGGCTTTTTTGTATCAACCCCTAAAATGTAAAGTATATTCCTGTTGCACATGTCTATAGAGAACACATACATCACTATACAAGAGCGAGCAAACGAGGCATGGAGACAGGAGAACAACAGTCAAACGGAATGAATGAGTCAGTACACCATACATGAAGTCAAAGTGAAACCACACTCTTTAATACCATAGAATAACACTAAACGTTCGCCATAAATGCCCATTGTATAGATTCAAACAAAAGAGAGAGAGAGAGAGAGAGAGAGAGAGAGAGAGAGAGAGAGAGAGAGAGAGAGAAAGAGAGAGAGAGAGATTAAAATAAAATAAAAGACGCCTTTACAACACACACACACACACACACACACACACACACACACACACACAACACACACACAGAAAAAAGAAAAAGAAGGAATAAAAAGAAACCAAAAACAAAAGACAAAAAAAAAAGTAAAGGTGAAGGGTTAATGAAAATTGTTCAGACATTTCCAATCAAAGCAGTCACTTGATCTTTTCGTTCCCCGGCTGCAACACACGCTGAAAATATTGCAGTTATAATGAGCATTCGAACTTTTCCCCAATTTTTAGGTAAATCTCCGATGTCAAACAAAACGCAGTTCTCGGTACCAGAATAAACCTATCCCAAACGGAATACTGGCTTGTCCGAACACGTTTTGATCGTTTCCGAACATGGTTGATCGTGCTTGTTTTAAGCGAACGTTACAAACTCCTTATTGTCTCGGATGTGGTTCAAAGGCTATCTTATGATCGTGTTTTCTGTGGAAAAAAAAAAAAAAAAAAAAAAAAAAAAAAAAAAAAGGGCACAAAAAGAAGTTTCAGACGGAGTTAAAACAAAAACCGTCTAAAACCGTCTCAACATTTCATAATTCCCGACTTCCACACGACTTTCAATAACAACATCACCCCCCCCCCCCAGCCCCTCCGCCTCTCAATCCATCCTCATGAAGAGACACAAATGCACTCAACAACTACGCTCAGAGACGGGGACAGACCAGCAAGGACACATGGCAACAACAGCAGGCAGACTCGGGGCGGATGTTCCGGAGCCAAATATTTTGAGAAGAAACGACATGTCAACCCCTTCACCCTTGACACAGCCACAAGCTGTGAAGCCTTCCCAGCTCAGCATGTTTAGGAAGAAACGACATGTCAACCCCTTAACCCTTGACATAGCCACAAGCTGTGAAGCCTTCCCAGCTCAGCATGTTTAGGAAGAAACACATGTCAACCCCTTAACCCTTGACATAGCCACAAGCTGTGAAGCCTTCCCAGCTCAGCATGTTTAGGAAGAAACGACATGTCAACCCCCTTCACCCTTGACACTGCCATAAGCTGTGAAGCCTTCCCAGCTCAGCATGTTTAGGAAGAAACGATATGTCAACCCCCTTCACCTTGACATAGCCACAGGCTGTGAAGCCTTCCCAGCTCAGCATGTTTAGGAAGAAACGACATGTCAACCCCTTAACCCTTGACATAGCCACAAGCTGTGAAGCCTCCCAGCTCAGCATGTTTAGGAAGAAACAACATGTCAACCCCCTTCACCCTTGACACTGCCATAAGCTGAGAAGCCTTCCCAGCTCAGCATGTTTAGGAAGAAACGACGTGTCAACCCCCTTCACCCTTGACTCAGCTACAAGCTGTGAAGCCTTCCCAGCTCAGCATGTTTAGGAAGAAACGACGTGTCAACCCCCTTCACCCTTGACTCAGCTACAAGCTGTGAAGCCGTCCCAGCTCAGCATGTTTAGGAAGAACCGACATGTCAACCCCCTTCATCCTTGACTCAGCTACAAGCTGTGAAGCCGTCCCAGCTCAGCATGTTTAGGAAGAAACAACATGTCAACCCCCTTCATCCTTGACACAGCTACAAGCTGTGAAGCCTTCCCAGCTCAGCATGTTTAGGCAATTCATCCGGAAGATCGGGGACGCTTTATTCAAACTGACATAACATGAGATTGGTATATCAAACAAGATGCAAAGCATATAAACGTATTCGACTCCCAGTTTGTCTTCCTGAAAAACGTCACAATCAAACTTGCGTCATAATGTATTTCGTCACTGAGATAAACTGCCATTTCTGAAAGTGTGCATGCGGTTTAACTTGTTATTGCCGTTAGTAACAGCTATTCTGGTAAAATAAAACATCGGGCATTATCCGTGACCCATAATGAACATACTTACACATTTTCAGAAAGATCGGCCCAGAAGTTTTGTCTGGAGCGAGTGGAACACATTTTGACTACAGACACACAGACAGACAGACACACAGACAGCATTTCTTCGTTCCCATTGTAAAGTACTCCCTGTTCTATAAGAACTGGGAGTACAAAAAGTCACACTGTTGCAGGCTTTGTTTTTCTACTACAACATATTAAATCTTCACTGTGTCTGAAGTATTGTATTGATGCATCATGGTTCACACATGAGTGGGGGTCAGACAGATTATTCTCCACGTCATCAGCACTTCCTATTCCAACAAGATCTGTTGTTACATTTGTGATCAAGTCATAAAAAAAGAGAAAAAAGAAAAGAAAATTAGCAGGGTCATAGATAAAGATATTTTCTGCAACTAAATGAATTTACGTGGCTTTTGTATTTATTCCTTTAGAGTTATTCGCTAAGATCGTCAACAAAGATTTCATTTGACACTTACTGTACCGGGAAGCTTCATTACTGGTTCATAATCCCGGAACAAAATGACAAAAACCTCTCACCAGATCTTCGAATTCCACTCACACCACGCAACATATGATCAAGAAAGACATAAGCCTCGAAGTACCTCCATTTATATGTTATTTTAAATTTTGGTCAGGCGCTAAGAGTGAACACACAAGTTGATTTAAAACCAGTTCAAAACTCTCCATCTCCAGTCAGGTGCAGGCGGACGTATGTTTGAGAGCTTCCGACCATAGCGTAGTCGACCACACAGACCTTTTTCAGGACTGGCAAACACATACGGGGAAAACTATAACGTCCTGAATAGGTCAGATTATGAAAAAAAATAACATCCGACCAAATAAAAAAAATAAAACAAGAATGAGAAGAAGAAGAAGGGAGGAGGAGGAGAAGGAGGAGGAGGAGGACGATGATGATGATGATGATGATGATGATGATGATGATGATGAAGAAAGAAAGAAAGGAAAGCAAGGGAAAGAAGAAGAAGAAGAAGAAGAAGAAGAAGAAGAAGAAGAAGAAGAAGAAGAAGATGAGAGATGATGATGACGATGAGATGATGATGATGACGATGACGATAATGATGATGATGATGATGAATGATGACGATGATGATGATGACGATGATGATGGATGATGATGACGATGAGACGACGACGACAACGAAGCTCACCACAAAGGAGGAAAAGTAGAGAGAGAAGCTTGTCCATTCTTCAAGAGACCCGGAATTCAAATGACCACACAGCACTCCACTCCACCTCTCTCTCCCTCTCCCCCTTCTCTCTCTCTCTCTCTCTCTCTCTCTCTCTCTCTCTCTCTCCACACACACACACACACACCACACACACACACACGTGCTCATGATAGAGTCTTCGGGCCAGGTAATCTCTCTCAGTCATGTAATCTCTTATCTCTGAAAACGAAGTCAATGGACACGTGCGCACGTGAACAGGGCAACTATTTGCACGTGGAACACCGCCGCTTTGAGGTTCAAGAATATCCACCAAGACAATCTATCTTCTGGTACCATGAGGTACCAGTTTGGATGTTTGTACGTGACCATGCTGTATTTTCATCTGAAGAGACAAGCAATTGTCAACTTACTTGGGTTGGTAATTTAGCAATCAAATTCAGCGTAAGATTTATTTTAATCTCCCTATTTGAGTTACATTTTCCCGGGAGAGACAAGT
>CM065743.1:26838166-26840666 GCA_033310375.1 Conus canariensis
TTGGGCCTTTTCCTTTCATGGCAGGTAAGTGCTGGAGAGAGGTGCTACATCTTCAACGCATCATTGTCAACTTCTATCAACTATGTAACGCGGAGAAAGAGTGTCGGAGACAGGGAGCTTCTCTGGCCAGTTTGAACACTGTCCAGGAGATCAAACGCTTTTGTGGAACTCATGAACGTGTCACTTATGATGTAGATGTCTGGATCGGTTTGACATCAGCTCTGTACGGCAAAGACGAGGCACATTGACCGCCATGTAATAACCCATCCGATGGATCTTTTGTACTGCATAGTCTGTCTGTAGCTCTGATCAGTTATCTTACAAAAGAAAATGTGTGTTGGTTGGATGGCTGTTTATGAGAGTGTCTGTCTGTGTATAGTGCAATTTTTTATACAGTCTGATGTTGGACATACAATTACTGTTTCATCCGATCTTCTCCAATTTGGCACAGAGACTTGTTAGCAATGGGGCACATCCAGAATGAGTCACTTTTGTGCTAGAAAGTTGCATGAACTGCATTTTTAATGCAAATGGCAGAGCGCAGTAGGGTGAGGATCCCAAGACAGTAGCACAAGATTTGTTGCCAGTCTTCATTATCGTTTAAATTCTGTGCTTTCTCTCAGTCAGAATAATTGAGTAAGGAGAGAGTTGGAATGAAAATTTTATGTTAGGTCCCTGGTTAAATCCCAAGATCACTTTTTTCTAGCTTTTTTTTAAAAAAGAATTTGGTGGACATTGAAAATTGGGGGCCGGAATAGCTCAGTGGTAGAGCGCTGGACTCGGGATCCTGGGGTTGCGGGTTCGAATTTCGGTACTAGGGGATTTTTCCCTCGGAGTTAACATTGGTTACTGACTCCATTCCCCATACAGTCATTCGAATGAGACATAAACGAGGTTCCGTGTGTGAACGCACGCGCAACATCTTGCACACACGTAAAATCCCTCACCAACTTTCGGAAGAGAAGGCCAGTTTTGGCCGTTGGTATGGATGACACGTTATATATAGCATGCACCTCCCTGAAGATGGAGTATGGCTGCCTTAATGGCGGGATATAAAAAAAAAACGGTCATACACACGAAAACTCCACTTCCTGTCTATACAGGCAGTGTCTGCAGGAGTATCAGCCTGCGTACGCAGAAAGAAAGAAAGAAAGAATGCAAACGACTGAGAAAAAGGTAAAAGGGACGTGGGAAGGGGGGAGGGGAAAGGGGATGAGATGATAGGGGAACGGGGAAACAGGCAAAGAAGCGAGGGAAAAAAGAGCGATAGAGGAATGAAGGGAGGGAGGGTGTGGAGGAGATGGGGGATGGGCGGTCAGTTTATTATGATTGCCGTGTGGTGCCAGGCATCAGAAACCTGCCATAACATTTCTTTCTCAGTCTTGTTGCATCTCGGCCCATGTACGTGGTTTTAAGGTTTCCTTTAAAGACATACGAATCACGCTGTGTGCACGTGACACACACCTTGACAGTAAAAACGTTAGGATGGGCTTAGAGGCGTGTAAGCAGCATGTGGGTCCAGTCCCTGAGCTACCATCTATCCTAGCTCAGCTGGAGTGACGGGTAGGGTGGTATGAGAGACCCGAGAGATTTGATTTACACACACACACACACACACACACACACACACACACACACACACACACACCACACACACACTTTTATTTGTTACAAAGTCCGTTGATCGATCAGGAGACATGTACACAGAAATAGATGAAAGGAATGTAAAAACTGAAAATAGGGGGGGAAAAAGCTTGTCGCTGAAGAAGCAAAAGATGGAGGAAGCCAGCGATCTCTGGCAGAAGCAGGTGGACCTGGAAACACGCTGGGGGAGGATGGAATACGAGTGTGTACGGGATGTAGGAGCAGACGCAGTGGGAGGAAACTATGAATGAACTGTGTGCAGACATTCTCGGCCATTAGCTGGGTACACCTGCACCGCAGGTGACACTGAATTAGCTGGGTATTCCTGCACCGACAGGTGACACTGAATTAGCAGGGTACATCCTGCACCGACAGGTGACACTGAATTAGCTGGGTACTCCTGCACCGACAGGTGACACTAAATTAGCTGGGTATTCCTGCACCGACAGGTGACACTGAATTAGCTGGGTACTCCTGCACCGACAGGTGACACTAAATTAGCTGGGTACTCCTGCACCGACAGGTGACACTAAATTAGCTGGGTATTCCTGCACCGACAGGTGACACTGAAATAGCTGGGTATTCCTGCACCGACAGGTGACACTGAAATAGCTGGGTATTCCTGCACCGACAGGTGACACTGAAATAGCTGGGTATTCCTGCACCGACAGGTGACACTGAAATAGCTGGGTATTCCTGCACCGACAGGTGACACTGAATTAGCTGGGTATTCCTGCACCGACAGGTGACACTGAATTAGCTGGGTATTCCTGCACCGACAGGTGACACTGAAATAGCTGGGTATTCCTGCACCGACAGGTGACACTGAATTAGCTGGGTACTCCTGCACCGACAG
>CM065743.1:26845666-26850666 GCA_033310375.1 Conus canariensis
TAAAATAATTTTGCTCTGTCACTCGAAAAAGTTTGCGGTAAGATCTTAGGCGACTTGAATTATTGAATCACCCAACGGGAATAAGTGAAGTATTTTTTTCTTAGCGATGTTTTAGGGGTAGAGGTGGTGTGTATATTCATAAACTGAACAAAAATGTGATCAAGAGAGAGACAGGAAATGTGACGAAAGACCAGAATAAACAGAGAGAGAGAGAGGAGAGAGAGAGAGAGAGAGAGAGAGAGAGAGAGAGAGAGATGACAAATGACAAACATTTTATTATCCATTCAGCAATGAAGCCTTTTAGTCAAGGGTGCATGTTTGAACATAACTCAGTAAAATCAATCACTCACCTCACCCCTCTCTTCTCCCTCCCGCCCCCCTCCCCCTCTCCCACAGCTCGTTCCCACAGCTTCCTCCCTCCCTCCCCCCTCCCCACCCCACATAAATGCCCGTTCCCGCTTTCTCATTCAAACACTTACGCACATACAAGCACACGATGGCGGATCATCTTGACAAAATTTTAATGATTAAATACATCACTAGTTGTTTCTTTCGATTATTTTTTTCCAATGTTTATAGCTTTTGATATAAATTTTGCCAGATCTATTATCAAGTTTTCATTGTTGCTCGACAAAACATTTGCAATACAATTCTGGTTAGTAATATAAGTTGAGTCAAGTATAGTACACTGTTTTCGGATATCTTTATATGCTGTGCAGTAGAATAAGAAATGAATTTCAGGTTCGGTTTCTTTTTCACATGACGGATATTCACTATCAGCCTGTTTTTCATAATGCAGTTATTAAGCCCACTAACCCCTTATTCAAAATCTGATAAATTATCTATATGCTAATTATTTGTAATTAAAGACAAATATCTCTCTGGCTGGAAAATGTTCTTCAAAGAATAAAACCATTTATATGTGTCATTATTTTCTAATGCTGAATGCCAGTTTTCCATATTACACAAAATAAGTCTGTCTTTAAATTCAGCAAGAAAACTTTATTCCTTTCCAGCTCCTTTAAAGATCCACACTACACCAAATCCATTTTCACATAAGACATTCTGCACATTGGTTACCCAATTGTTTTGCCCAGATTCATGCTGAACAAGAAGCATTTCATATGCCTGTCTGCACAGTCGTGACACGGGTAATTTGAGGAGCTTTAGCCAGTATCTCATACATTTCATAGTTGTGTTTATACTAAGAGATTATCTCTGTTTTTTTTTCTCCATACGCCAGTTTGTTGAGGCGTGCAGAGCAACGTTCAGAAATATTTTGAGCCAAGTGCATGTATAGTTTCTACAGGATCATTATCTTTCTCTAGAGCTCAAACTACGGCTACGTAAGTCAGAATCGGTCCAGTCTGTATCAAATAGTTTCAGAAATAACTGTAAATCTGTTGTATTTAAACTTTTTAGTGACTTTAATACACACACACACACACACACACCACACACACACACACACACACACACACACACACACACACACACACTGAAACTGAAACCAATTTGTTGTCAGATTAACCCATGGTTGTACTGACATTTAAGAAAACATGAACAGAATGTCAACATTTTTCATTTAAAGAAAAGGAACATAATTCACACACACACGCACACGCGCGCGCGCGCGCACACACACCACACACACACACACACACACACACACACACACACACACACACACACACACACCACACATGTGGTGTTATGCCAAAAATATGGAAAAAATCAATTGTGGTTCCCATTCACAAACATGGCAAAAGCTGCACTGACATAAAAAATTATAGACCTATGTCATTTGCATCCCATGTACGCAAACTTTTGGACAGAATCGTTTTAAACAGACTTACACACTTTTGTGAGAAGAACGAAATAATACCCATAAATCAGGCTAGTTTCAGAAAGAATAGATCGACAACAGAACTCTTAGTGAAACTTACAACAAACATAAAGAAGCAATTTGCTAGGCGTAAATGTATATAAGCGACTTTTTTTTTTACATACATAAGGCTTACGATCAAGTCTGGCATTCTCGACTCATACTTAAGTTTAAAAAAAAAAAACATTTGTCTGTCCGGTCATATTTATGATTATATCAAATGTTTTCTAAAGAATCGAAAAATTCAAACCAGAATAGGGAACACGTATTCAACTAAAAGAACTCTTACAATGGATATTCCTCAAGGATCAGTTATTGCTCCTTTCCTATTTTCATTACTAATGTATGATCTACCCGGTAAAATATCTAAAAATGACATCTTAATTGCTGACGATATATGCATGTGGATGGAAGTAACCTTGAAAAAGAAAACTCCATTACGAAGCATAAACCATACAAAAAAGTGTATCAAAAAAGTGTATCAAAAAGAGCTCGACATTATAGCAGAGTACTTGACAAAGAATGGACA
This sequence comes from Conus canariensis, assembly GCA_033310375.1. NCBI lineage: Eukaryota > Metazoa > Mollusca > Gastropoda > Neogastropoda > Conidae > Conus > Conus canariensis. The sequence continues at coordinate 26,848,081 of CM065743.1, forward strand.
AAATCTATCTGCAGAAAAAAACAGACATTGTTCTATTCAACAGTGGTTCGAATCCCGACAAAATGCCTATTTTCAAAAAGGAATGGTGTAGTTCTTAATTATGCTTCACAAATCAAGTTTTTGGGCGTAAACCTCACATCGAAAATGCCTTGGAATCAACATATAGATTATTTGCTGACAAAAGCAAGGAAAACTTTAAATTTTCTCAAAATTGTGAGTACACAGAGATGGGTACAAAACACGTGCACTCTAATTTATCTATGTAAATCTCTAATAAGATCAAAATTAACATACGCACAAGAAGTGTTTTTTAGTGCACCAAAATATCTAGTAAAGAAGGTTCAAAGTGTAGAATGCAAAGCGCTCAAACTTGCAATGGGTCTTCCCACCCATGCATCTTGTCTCCGAACATATAATGAAGCTCAAATTTTACCATTAGATGATCAGAGAGAAGTGGCTGCCACAAAATTTGTGATAAGAAGCATTCCAGTTAAGAATGATGTGAAAAATGAGATTAAAATTAGATCAGATATCGACTTTCCTACACGTGCAAAAACAATATCCCCTCAGATTACTTTGGCAACGTATACATCTGAGCTTAGGCAAGCCACGGGCATAACTGTTGACGAAAAGTTTATATCTGCTAGGCCGTCCTTCTTCCCTGCACCATCCTGGGAACTTCAAAGGGCCCATTTTGATACTGACCACACTGATTTAAAAAAAGAAGGACAATATGAATATGGTGGCGAGCACTGTTAAATCTCATATTGAAGGGAAGTATCCAAATCATTTAAAAGTATACACAGATGGGTCATTAATTCAGAAAAATGCGGGCTCTGCTTATTTGATACCTGATTTTAAAGTAGAGAAATGTTTTTTTCACTGGGGAAAAATAAATCAGTTTTTACTGCGGAACTGATTGCACTATTAATGGCGTTAAATTATCTTTTAAATTTACCACGATCTATATTTCAAGTACTTTTTGTGTTGATTCAAAGTCTGTGCTACAGGCACTGAAATCATTAAAATTGCAGAATAGATCAGAAATGATAACTGAAATTAGCAATTTGATTCATGCTCTTTCTATACAAAGCACGACAATTACTTTCTGCTGGATACCGTCACACTGTTCGTTTTATTATAACGATAAAGTAGACAGAGCTGCAAAACAAGGTGCAAAGGTAGTTCAGAGTCTCTCAGGATGAATTTTCCACTTTCGGTTCAAGAGCAATATAGTACAGTGGAATCATTTGCTTGGAACCATTTCCAGAATTCCTTTGAAAAGTCTCATAAAAAGTTTATTTACACAAATTTTGATATTGCAAACTTTAAAACACATTTCCACATCAGCAGAAAGTTATCGTCCCTTATGTATAGGTGGAAAGTCGATGCTTTTACAACAAAATTTAGTAAAAATGCCTCATTTGTTTGTGGACAGAGCATCACAGTTGATCATATTATCTCATGTGCCGCTATCAAACAAATCATACCCATGCTTTCCACATATACAATTAGAAATATTTTTGAATCACCGGTATTAACCTATGAATTCTTTCTTTCTTTATCAAAGAGTCCAATAAGTAAGTACTTATAGTTTCTTACATTTATTATCTCATTCTTATGAGGTTACTTTTAAGTGAGTTAATCATTTACCTACTACTAAATCTACATGAAATATACGAAAGGACCATCTTCATCCGTCCCCTACCTCTCACTGTTCTCTCCCATATCAAAAACAATTTTAATTTTCTAGGTTTAACACGAGGGTTTAGTTTGTTTGTGTATTTATTTATTGTTTTGATGATACTTTTTTGTGTTTTTTTTCCCCCGTCTAATCTCACCTAGAGTGGATAGACGTTAAATTTGAAACACACACACACACACACACACACACACACACACACACACACACACACACACACACACACACACACACACACACACGTACACACACATACACACACACACGCACGAACGCGCGCGCGCGCACACACACACACACATACATACATACATACATACATACATACATACATACATACATGCATACATACATACATACATACATACATACATACATACATACATACATAAACACACAAATAAACACATCTCCATACGAACACACCCGCACCCTCACACACACACACACACACACACACACACACACACACACACACACACACACACACACACACCACCACCACCACCACCACCACCACCACCACCACCACTACACCATACCTCCACACACACACACACACACACACACACACACACACACACACACACACTTACTTAGAAAATAAGTACAACCATCACTTAAAAATATTCACAGATGGCTCAGTATTAGATGATAATAGCACGGGAGCAGCTTTCATAATTCCTAGCTTAAAAATAGAAAAATTATTTCATCTTGGTAAAAGTCTGTCTATATATAGCGCAGAATTACTTGCTATACTCAAATCATTGGATTTCATTTTGAATTTCCCATAAATATCAGTCAAATCGTAATATGCACTGATTCAAAAGCAGCATTGAATGGTATTAAGTCTTCTAATTCATGTGTACGATTAGACATGATAA
>CM065743.1:26855666-26865666 GCA_033310375.1 Conus canariensis
TACGACTTCAAGTCATGGCGAGTACCACCAGCCATTGAAGAAATGAAAACATTTGAAGAAAAAATAAGAAGAATGTTAGCCAACATAGATTTCAAAAAATCTAATAACAAATTTCAATCAGCGTTAGAAAAGGAAATTAAACAAATTCAAAATGACACCAAAATATTTGTGAAGGCGGATAAAACCAATAACTTTTACAAAATAGAACCTGAAGAGTACTCAAAACTCCTTGATAAAAATATCCAGAAAAATTACAGAAAGGCTGACAAGGCTACATATGATCACATCAGAAAGAAAGAAAAGGAACTTGTGCACCAAATGGACCTAAGTGACAGAGTAGAGACTACAGCAGCTAGAGAAGCCTTTATTACACTTAAAGACCACAAACCCAATTTCTTGAACAACCCAACATGTAGACTGATAAACCCTTCCAAATCTGAACTAGGGAAAATTAGTAAAAAAATCTTAGAGAAAACCATAAAAAACATAAAAGAAAACACTGAACTCAATCTCTGGAAAAACACATATGAAGTAATACAATGGTTCAAAAACCTCAATAAACAAGAAAATACAGTTTTTATAACATTTGACATAGTAGATTTCTACCCATCTATAGATGAAAAGCTACTAACTAAAGCTATAAAATTTGCCAACAAGTACACAGAAATATCAGGGTCAGAAATGGAAATCATTTTCCACACAAAGAAAACTTTACTGCACAATAAAAATGAAACCTGGATTAAGAACACAAGCAGGAATTCAACTTTTGATGTCACAATGGGATCATACGATGGTGCCGAGACTTGCGAGCTTGTCGGACTATTCATGTTATCCAATATTCAAAAAAAACTTGGAAAACAAACTGGACTGTACAGGGATGACGGCCTTGCCGCTCTGAATGACAACCCTAGAAATATTGAAAATAAGAAAAAAGAATTGTGTAAAATTTTCCACAACCAAAACTTAAAAATCACAATAGAAGCAAACAAAAAGATAGTGAACTATTTAGACATAACGTTAGACCTCAACCAACACACATATAAACCATACAAGAAACCAAATGACACGCCTGTTTATGTAAACATCAAAAGCAATCACCCACCCTCCATACTGAAAACAATACCCAAAAGCATAAATAAAAGACTATCCAATTTGTCATGTAACGAAACAGTATTCAACAACGCTACAGCTGAATACCAAGAGGCGTTACATACAAGTGGCTACAATTACAAACTAAGATACGATCCAGACAATGATACAAAAAGATGCAGAAAGAACAGGAAAAGGAATATCATATGGTACAATCCCCCATATGATGCAAGAGTTAAAACAAATGTAGGGAAAGAATTCTTTAAAATCTTGACATCATCTTTCCCAAAAGACCATAAATTATTTAAGATATTCAACAAAAACAACATCAAATTATCATATTCATGTATGCCGAACCTTAAAAATGCCATCGATTCAGCAAACAAAATGAAAAGCAGCACAGAAAAAAAGGAGGGTAACGAAAGGAAATCTTGTAACTGTACCAAAAAAGAACAGTGCCCCCTAAGCAACAAATGCCTTTATAACAACATTGTGTACCAAGCCACTGTAACATCAGAGAATGCAAAAGAAACATATGTAGGTATCACGGAAAACCAATTCAAAACTAGATATGCAAACCATAAACAATCATTCAACAAAGAAAGATACAAAAACCAAACAGAATTGAGTAAATACATTTGGAAACTTAAAGAAAAAAACATAGACTACAACATATCTTGGAAAATTTTAAAAAGAGCAGCATCATACAACAACATTTCAAAAAAATGCAATCTATGCCTAACAGAGAAATACATTATACTATGTAAACCACAGTTGGCAACTCTAAATGTTAGAACAGAAATGGTTAACAATTGCAGACACAGATGGAAGTTCCTATCAGCGAAAAAAACCAACACCTGAGAAACACATGTAGCACGGGAAAAAAACAACAGCAAACCAGCTAGCTATATATATACGTGGCACTGGCAACACAAGCTCATCACATCCTGACGACCGCACAGCGTGAAACAAATTTGTAGATGTTTTTAGAAGCTTGATTTTAACTTGCTTTTGATATAACAAATGTCGCTCCCACTGTGGTTGAGCACTGTTTTTAAGATTGCGCTGATCCTCAGTACCATTCTCTATATATATATATATATATATATATAGATAGATAGAGACAGACAGACAGACAGACAGACAGACAGACAGACAGACAGACAGACAGACAGACAGACAGACAGACCCCCCCCCCCACACACACACACGTACTCACAAAGGTGTACACCCATATACGTAGGTATACACCCATATGTAGGCTACATGCACACGCGCATATGCCTGCATACAGTAACACACTCGCGCAAGCCCACAGGTCACGCACGTAGACACACATGAGCGTGCGTGTACACACACGCAGACACAAGTACAGCTACAATATGTTAGATAGGTACCTAAGATCTGACCAGCCTGTTTGGCTTATGCGCGGTCAGCATCTCGGTGCAAAATCTCTCTCTAGGCGTATTGTGAGACCCATCTCCTGAAACATTCATTCAAGTCGTTTATTTATTTATCTATCAGATACAGATTTGTCTCGTAGCTTAGTAGATATAGTTTAATGTAAATAGAAGTCTGCGTGCATTGATATCTCCCTGAGTAAACTGAAACTTGCACAGTTTTTTTTTTTGTTTGTTTGCGCTTGCTTGTTTGTGTGTTCTTTATACCTCAATTCAACGACAAATGTTGCAGGTATTCCTATGTTTTGCGCTGGGAATAAGGGCGCTGTGATTTCTTTATACCGAGGTATATTCTCCTATTACGTTTTTAAACCGGGCAGCTTGTTACTCCTTCAGCCCCTCAAGGACAAACATCCTGGTCACGATGTAGCAGGGGGATCAAGGCTTTGTATGTGAACTCCCTGGCAGTCAGATCAGCATAACATCATCCCGCCCGTCACGTTTCTGTGCCGAGTAGGAGGACCACGTCACGTGTTCATCTGGAAATCTGTCCCATGCAAGCACCTGACTCACCAACTACTGGCCTGTGATGTGAAAAGTCAGTGCAGGGGACTGGAGAACACTGAGATATGGTACAGGGCGACATGTAGTATGCCCAGGGACTGACACAGCCGTACTTTTATTGTGACGTGTCTGAGGAATTCGTGCCTTACAGTCTGGTGTGTGATTATCAACCCACCATTGTTCAGATAGACGTGACGAAGATTTCTGTGAGTATCCTGCATGCAAAAAAAGACAAGGACAGACTGTGGACTAAAACTCAAACAGGTTAGTGCTCTTTCAGAAAAAAGAAATATCATTCCCTCGTCGTCCATTTGTTGCTATCGATACCATTAAGTCTGCGTACAAAAGAAAATAGATAAGGCTACCATCCGCCATAGCAGCTTGGAGGACGTGTGTTCCATTTCCATAACAGCCATTTATTTATGGGATTTATCTGCCCCTACTAACTCCGACCCGGAGCTGAAGTTGCTATGGTATCAAGGGAAAAAAAAAACTGGCACTACACAATCGGGTTTCACCCAGTTAATGGATTTGCCTCTGAAAGTGCTCACATTTCCTGACCAACGCTGCAGGTTTCCCTATCTCTCGGGCTTGGTTGATGCCGAGCTACACAGTGTCAAACCTGAATGGAAATCCGTAGGATCATCTTCATCATCCTCGTTCTCATCAATCAGCAGATTAAACAAAAGGGCTTAGATTCCATAGCTTTTCATGCCCTGCTCTCATGCTGGCCTCAGTTTCGCCTACATTCTACGTCTAGAACCTTGGTTTTATTCTGTCGGAGTCAACTGTATTGGTAAATTGTTGTGTACATGGTGCCGGTGGTGCCAACTCTGCGACTAAGCAATTATTGTCATCAGTAGGGGGCTAAGTAGGTGGTGCCCTGCGTATATTGGATCAGAATAGGCACCACTGAACACCACCGGCAGCAGTGCAGTGCCTCCTCTAGTGGGTTGCCTCATGATGACTTGATACTGACTGTGTCCCTGTGAATTGCCTTGCTAGTGCTGTGATGGGACGAACAAGTGTGTAACTATGGACGAGGGGTCGGAATGAGCCACGTGATGGGCAATGCAACTGGGATGGAAAAGAAGATGACAAAGCAAAACACGAAATAGAATAAATAGATACATAAATGAAAATAGTAAATAAATGAATGAATGAATGAATAAAAGATTGGCACACAAAACCTTCAGAACCCACCTCTTTATTTTTGCAGTCATCATTTTTTCTTCCATGTCCGTTTAGTGTCAGCACTCTTGAGCCGATCATTACTACACAGCTACATTTAGTTTCATTGGTCGGCGTCCAAGTAGAAGCTGCGAATCTTTATAGTTTTGGCTTGCGTGTATAAACGAAGTAAGTTTAAGCAATAATGATGTTTCAACGGTAAATGGGTGGGTACTAAATTATAACTTTGCGATGTTCTCTTGATATACAAGGTGTATAAACATAAAACTTTTCAAGTACTTAGATATGGAGGCGAAGGCCACAAGAAGGCAATGGAACTTTTGTGGGGGGGAAAGTCAATATTTTTGCTTTTACAAAGTTTAGGTACTTTCAAGTTTTACATTTCAAAAACTGTTCCACAATGACAAAGTACATCTTTCGAGTGAACATGTTGAACGTAAATGTCACAAACATCAAAGTATGACCAATGAGTTGGATAAACCGGACATAAATCCACATGTATTAAGAACACAGGGCAAAGCATATCTAAGATGAGCAGGTCATAGTGGTAAGGCAGAAGCATACAGGTCATAGTGGTAAAGCAAAACATACAGGTCATAGTAGTAAAGCAGAACGTACAGGTCATAGGGGTAAGGCAGAAGCATACTGGTCATAGTGGTAAGGCAGAAGCATACAGGTCATAGTGGTAAGGCAGAAGCATATAGATCATAGTGGCAAAGCAAAACATACAGGTCATAGTGGTAAAGCAAAACATACAGGTCATAGTGGTAAAGTAAAACATACAGGTCATAGTGGTAAGGCAGAAGCATACAGGTCATAGTGGCAAGGCAGAAGCATACAGATCATCGTGGTAAAGCAAAACATACAGGTCATAGTGGAAAGGCAGAAGCATACAGGTCATAGTGGTAAGGCAGAAGCATACAGGTCATAGTGGTAAGGCAGAAGAACACAGGTCATAGTGGTAAAGCAAAACATACAGGTCATAGTGGTAAGGCAGAATCATACAGGTCATAGTGGTAAGGCAGAAGCATACATGTCATAGTGGTAAGGCAGAAGCATACAGGTCATAGTGGTAAAGCAAAACATACAGGTCATAGTGGTAAAGCAAAACATACAGGTCATAGTGGTAAGGCAAAACATACAGGTCATAGTGGTAAAGTGGAACATACAGGTCATAGTGGTAAGGCAGAAGCATACAGGTCATAGTGGTAAAGCAAAACATACAGGTCATAGTGGTAAGGCAGAAGCATACAGGTCATAGTGGTAAAGCAAAACATACGGGTCATAGTGGTAAGGCAGAACCATACAGGTCATAGTGGTAAGGCAGAAGCATACAGGTCATAGTGGTAAAGCAAAACATACAGGTCATAGTGGTAAGGCAGAAGCATACAGGTCATAGTGGTGAGGCAGAAGTATACAGGTCATAGTGGTAAAGCAAAACATACAGGTCATAGTGGTAAGGCAGAAGCATACAGCTCAAAGTGGTAAGGCAGAAGCATACAGGTCATAGTGGTAAGGCAGAAGAATACAGGTCATAGTGGTAAAGCAAAACATACAGGTCATAGTGGTAAGGCAGAAGCATACAGCTCATAGTGGTAAGGCAGAAGCATACAACTCAAAGTGGTAAGGCAGAAGCATATAGGTCATAGTGGTAAGGCAGAAGCATACGCTTTTTACTGCACTAGTTAAATCAGGGTGCAAGGCTCGTTTTAGTTCTTGAGGATGAATTTGAGCGGTCGAAAAGCATTCAGTCACATTCAACTGCTGAGGGGTACGTATGCATTTTTACTCATTTTGAAGCAATATACTATGAGTTAGGTGATGCTGCTTTAAGCTCAATTCTCTTCAAATATGTTTTTATCTGTTCGAGGATGATCAAACTCATGATCTGCCTTTCGTGGCTGTCGCAGTTACAAGCGCGTTGTATGTCAACCGTTGTTCAGGAGTCACTTTTGAAGAGAAGAAAACAGCAGTGATTTTTGAGGGAGGAGATTCCTCAGCCTGTCAGTAGTTTAATATGCGGACTGACTCCCAATGACAACAAACAGGCAGAAAATTAGCACGACTTGTCCTACGTTAATGGTTGTTCGTGAGGACTTTCAGGGTGATAAGTGGCACGCACACAGCAGGAGAATTCTTCAGGAGACGTGTTGTTTGTAGCTTGCATCCTTCAACAGGGGGTCGAGGGGAGAGGGGGTGGGGTGGGGGCGAATAGATCCATAGTCTCACAGAACGTTTACTTGCTACGTTTTTTGTTTGTTTGTTTGTTTGTTTGTTTTTAAAGGAGCGGTTCAACCTCGTTACTTGCAGCTTTGATAGTAGAGTGTATCTGTATCTGTTGACTAGAAGAGGACACGTTGTGTATTTATTCATTTGTTTATTTTATATGCGTAAAGGTAAAGTAGACCTTTTTGCATGCTTTCACAAAGAGATGTCTTTTTTCTGTTATTTCTGACTCGGTGTGTGTGTGTGTGTGTGTGTGTGTGTGTGTGTGTGTGTGTGTGTGTGTGTGTGTGTGTGTGTGTGTGTGTGTGACCTTCATGTGGTGCAAAGCATCAAGCAGCTTATAGTGTAATATGGACACACCCTACAAATTGTCTAGACTATTAAGAGTAGTGGTATTAGTTTTATTAGCATTAGTTTTATTCTCATTCGACCGATAAATTGCAATGCAGATTTTTTTAAAGACTTCCTCAAATGAGGAAACCGCACCACATAACCATTTCAAAATTGGTCTAACTAAGAATTTGACTAAGATTTTTTAACTAAATAAGGTGTACAATCATCCCTTTATTTTTTGTTTTACAGTACTTGTCTTGGGCCGTTCAACAGTAAAGTCAACAATGACCCTCTCTTTTTCCTCACATCAGTTGAAGGCATTTCACAGTCATCGATTTTATTTAATATCTTCTTCTTTTTTCTTTCTTTAAGTGTGTCCGCCTTCATCAAGTTGAAGATTCTGACACTATAGTAGGGGGTTTCCGGATCAACGGTAGATCAAAAACTGCTGCCTGGATCATCAGCTTTTGAATAAGTGGGCCTTACACTGGAGTTGGGGTTGACGGACTAAGGTGAGGATGGGGAGGGATAGGTGGGGGTGGGGGGGGGTGGGAGGGGCGAGGGGGCCAGGAGAGGGAGCGAGAGAGGGGAGGAGCGGGGGGTGGGGGGTGGGGGGTGGGGGTGGGGGGGGGCTTATATCCAGGATCTGAAAGTCCTCCAGCGAGGCCTATGCCACAGCCTCAGCTGGAAGATTGTTCCACTCCATCCCAGTGCGCGGGAAGAAGCTGTTCTTTCTGTAGTTCCTGCAACAGGGTTCTACATGGTACTGCAGCTCGTGAGAGTTTCTGGTGTTGTACTGATGGGTGTAGCGCGTAGGGATGTGCGCAGAGTTGATCTTGATGTCGCCGTGGTGAAACTTGTAAAAGGTGGCTAGCCTGATTTGCTGACGTCGTTGTTCTAGAGGAGCCCAGTGAAACTGCTTGTACATAGCACCTACGCTGGATGTCTGACTGTAGCGATTTACAACCCAGCGCGCCGCCCTTCGTTGAACCTTTTCAAGTGCTATCTTGTCCCCTTCTTGGTGGGGATCCCACACCTGGCAGGCGTACTCTAGGGTTGGGCGCACAAGGGCTTTGTAGGCTCTCTCTCTTTGGTTTGGATATGTTATTATTCAAGCAGACATTTTTTGCTTTGTTTTGTTTTGTTTGTGCGTGTATGTGTTGGGTGGGGGGGGGGGGGGGGGGGGGAACTTACACGGTAATGTTTGATTCTGTCTCACAGTGTTGATACACTGAAATCTATGCGTCCCAAACTTCTCACTTTGGTCAAAAGAGTATATATCCTGTATGCCAAATTAACAGTGGATCGGAATGGGAGATCGCTCAACTGTAGGATTCCCTTAGATCTTAATCAAGCATATGACAGCTTGACATTGATCTATAGGGTGAACAATTGAAGGACCAAAATGAAGTATTGTTCGAAAGTCATTGGGAAATTGCAATCGATATTCATCAACTCAATTCCTTCACTTGGAATTCTGTCCCCGTCGCAATGTATTTGTTCCTTTCCTGTTCATGTATGCACACCAGTTTAATATGTTATCTCGATGAACGTGTGGTAACAAATACTGTCTTCTCAAGCTGGTGATCTCTTAACCATCATTTTAGACCACTTGCTTAAAACATATGTGCATCTAATTCTGAACACTTTTATAGGAACAAAATGTATGACTGAAAACAGTGGCTTTTTTGTTTTCACAAGATGCTTTATGTGAAATTCGAATTTCTATCACACAAGAATATTACGACAAGTGAGAATGAGTCTAGCAATTCTAAGTTTTTTATGTGCAGAAAAACTGGATGTCCGATCTCAAATGAAATTTTAATACAAGTTTTCTTTTTCAGTCAAAGATGTTTCTGCTGTCTCCTATTATCTAAGGATACTAAGGATTCAAGATATTGAAATTCGTGTTCAAAACTTTTTTTTGTGGTTGTTCAGTGTATGGATATGGAGAAACGATGTGGTAGCATCATTGACTGCATGACAAGTGTGGTCAAAGAATGTCGTAGAAGAGGTCGGTATTCTACCCTGAACCCTCCAGTTCTGATCAACTTTGACAAGCCTGGAAGATTCCGCGTAACCTCCCTGCCAGAAAACACCACACAGTGCCCAGAAACTCATTTTCGGTGTCACAGTGATGGTCATTGTCTGCCTGTCTATGTCAGGTGCAATGACATGATCGACTGTCCGGGACATGAGGACGAAGCTGACTGTAAGAATTACAAGACGTGCCCTGGATATTATCGATGTCGTGACAGTCACAACACACTCTGTCTGCACGTGGATCACCTGTGTGATGGTCTGCCTCAATGTCCACTGTATGACGATGAACTGATGTGCGACATCAGATGCCCTGTGTCATGTGTTTGTTATGGTTTTGCTTTCTCCTGCAACCACACTTTTCTCATCAGATCGTTCCTACAACTGCGCTACCTTGAAGCACCACGTAGTGGAATACGTGTGAGTGACGTAACACAGAACATCATGCTAATCCATCTGGGTGTTCAGGCTTGCGGATGGAGAAAGTTAATCAGAGTCAGATTTCCAAATCTGCACAGCTTGGATCTCAGTTTGAATCTGTTTTCTTCCGTCAACTTCAGTCATTTTGCAGGAATGCCTCAACTGCGAAGATTGAACCTGGCAGGTAATCCTTTGTCTGGTAGTTTTTCTCATGTGCAAACCCAGTGTGTACATCCATCACTGGTGATCTTCAATATTTCCCATGTCCAGACAGATTTTCTGAACATGAGCGTCTTATCAGCTCTTATGCCAAACTTGCAATTTCTGGACTTATCATGGACTGAAATAAAGGTACTGCAAGGACAACGCTTGTTTCATAATCTTCGGTTTTTCAGTTTGTTGAGTTGCCCTGTAAGCTATTTCACCCCACATTTCCTGAAACATATGACAGATCTTATGTATTTATTTGCAGACAACTTCCAATTGTGTTGCCCCATCTTTTTACCTGACAATTTTCAAGGGGAATGTTCTGCCCCATCTGACAAAATCTCGTCATGTGATGACTTGCTGAAATCCACAGTTTGCCGTTTTGCTCTGGTGACGTTTGCTGTGCTTGCTGTTTGGGGAAATAGTGGTGGATTTGTCTATCATATATGTTTTCTATCAAAAAGCACCAATGCTAGTTCTATAGTATTTGTTTTTTATCTGTTTGTTTCTGATTTCTTAATGGGAGTGTC
>CM065743.1:26870666-26878201 GCA_033310375.1 Conus canariensis
CTCACTCTCCCCTCCTCCCTCACTTACCGAGTGTGCAGGTGATTGCACATAGTGGTCGAGATAAGGGCAGCGAGTTGTCTTGTGTACATCAGGGAAACCATCACCCTCCCTCCTCCATCTCTGCCACTCCCACTCTCACCCTGGCTGTCATGCCATCTATCTGTGTACGATGCAGTTACATGAAGTACAAGATATCCCTTCTATCCACTTCTGAACAGGTGGGGACAATGTAGCTTTGTTTATTCCCACAAGGGCTAAACAGGCCGCCAACATCCAAGAGATAGTGTTCTCGAAACTGCAACACATTTCCTCACATTCTAGGTGGTAGGGGATGATCATTCCCCCCCCCCTCCCTCCTCCAATCTACTAACACCCCCCCCCCCCCCTTTTTTTTTTTTTTCAATAGTGACACTTTTGGCTGTCATGTTTCTCTCAGACAGGCATTAGTGACCGGATGTGAGGCTTAGTACACAAAATGGGGAACCCAGGTCTCCTTACTTCACTGTTCCACATAAGGCTGTAAGACAGATCACCAACAGTGAACCACCAACGAACACTGATGTATGCCAGATAAGGGGAATGATTTTCCTTTCAACTCTCAGACCCTGGGTAAGATTTCACTGATCCACCCAGAAGAACTGCCCTGGTTTATACCCCTGCCTCTGGGTCTGCCTGACCTGTACTGCACAGAAGTCCCCACAGGTCAGCCTGCCTAAAGAAAAGGTGGACAAGTCACCAGCAGCTGGAGAGAGATCCACACTCCTCTCCCAAATCAGGTAAGTTCAGATATTCCAAGTGGACTCCAACTCAACTCATACAGAACTTGTAACGATGAAATAATGTGAGAAAAAAGTCAGCCCAACACAAAGACAGAAGTTTGTTCATTTTTATATTTTACCCTTGTTTATACAAGTAAAGTTGATGTGTGAAAGTACAGTTAACTCGTGTCAGTTCTTTGTTGTTCATACAGTATTGAATGTTTGAATTTATCTCTAATTCTGTCACTCAAAGTTACAAACACTTTTAAGTGCACAAGCCAAAGGAGAATTATTCCTGAACCACGCTTGAGTATTCTTAACAGTCTCGAGAAAAAAATGAAATTTTTCTTTGATGGCTAGTATTGGAAAGTTATTCCTTCCACCACTAGTAAGAGAGAGGGTGAAGGTGAAATTTTAATATACCTCTAATAGACAAAACATTCTTAGTACTTCCCTTGGTGGACCACACCTACCCACCCCCAGCTCTCGTCTCAAACCCCCTTTGCCCAAGCATTTATGGATACTGTAGCTTGTAAGGCACATTCCTCCCAGCTGCTAGCTTAGAAAACTGCGCTTGTATTTGTGAGCTCTCTCCGTTCCTTTTGCATATTGCTTAGTAACTTCAATCAAGGTCGTTTGTTTTGATGAACCTTAGTGGCGTACATCCGGTCTCTTTCTGACGATCCCTGGGCGATTTTTCCATTCTGTAGGGCCTGCTGTGCATTCCCAGTCCTCCAGACCATCTAGTAAAACTCGCTTCCATACTCGTGACGTCACAGCTGTTTCAGACCATGATTTACGGTCTCCAATCATGTAAGTGGTCGTTCCTGGAGCATCTGATGGCGTACTGTCTCCCTGCCAGGGTTAAATCAAATGAACGATACACGTCTAAACAACATTTTATATTTTGGTCCAGATTGAAGATAAAAGGATCATAACAAACATATGGCGTTGACTTCTCCCAAGAAGTAAAGACACCCGTAGTGCTATGTAGACCTTTTGGGGGCATCGGTTTAAAACTATCTGTGAGAGAGGTGGAGTCCTAATATCCAACAGAGATTATAGTATAGTCGCTGTTGTTGGTTGAACTAGAAAGCGCAACTGAACTACCGTGACTTATCATTATCATCATTATTGTTGATGTTGGTGTTATTGTTTCATTGTCATCATTATCATCATCATCATCATCATCATCTTCATCACCACCACCACCACCACCACTACTATCATTATAAAGAACATTTAAACCCCCGTTCAACTGAATGCCCTGGGTATATGCATTACACTAGAACACATATCGAAGGACGAACTAAATGAACAGGACCGACAGGAAAAAAATAATTCAAAACCAAACGCTCGCTCCTCGTTCAAGTGCACCATTATCCAGCCCCACTGTCTTACACCCCCTCTCCATTCATCTCCTACTTCTCACACAAAAACAAGATCAGATAAATCAACACAGACGTCCACATGTGTATAATACTCTCCTGAACAACACCAGGGCATGTTTGTAAATATCCGTCAGGCTGAAAGAGCAAAGTTTTCGACTCTGATTACAGGGAGGGCAGAGAGGTGGAGGTATGAGATGATGCAGGAGAATATTCCAAATGAAAGGGGCTTGATAGCCAGAGGAGCGGTGACCAAATGTTTTAGTATGAACAAAAGGGAGTTGGAAGAGACCAGATGCAAATGGATCAAGTGTTAACTGTGTAGCTATTCACGCAGCAGCTTTTGTAAACGCAGCTCTTTTGCTTTGCGCCGTTTCTCCAGTATTAAGTTCAAAGTGTAGAGGAACGGGTTGAGTGCTGAATTGAGTGGCAATACAAAAATGGCCATTCCCACGTTGACCTCCCCTGGAATGACGACTCCGGCTGCAGCGAGAGCCCCACACAGACCAATAGGAAACCAGCAGAGAAAATCAGATATTGTAACAGTCAGGAGACGTTGTGCAATCGTTACTTCCTTGGATTGTGCACTCTCCACACTCATGTCTTGGATCCTTGTTAACCTGTTAGACATAGCATTACTCCGCACTGAGCAGTAAATGAGGAACTGACCCACACCAATTAAGAGAAAGAGGATTAGGTTGCAGACGATCATGATACTGAATGAGTACATCTGACCAGGGAAGTCAGCTCTGGTGACAGGCAGTGGAATACAGATACCTGTCTGGTGATAAAACTCCCAGTGTGAGGTTACAGGAAGCAGAGGCACCAATGCCAGTGTAAGTCCCAATGCCCAAATAATGACACAAGCTGTGTGAGCTGACCTGGCTCTGAACCGTATCTGACTGAAAGGAAAACGGAGCACAAGGAAGCGATCCACAGTGATGCAACAGATAAGGAATGCCGATACTTCAGATGACAACAAGGATAAGAATCCTGCAATACTACAGGCTGGACTCTTTTTCCATACAGTTTCATTCCAAATATAGCTACCTGTATACATCCAGTCTGCCACGCCAATGAAGACTAGATAACCTCCCATTAGAAAATCTGAAGCACAGAGATAGAGAACAAAAATGGCAAAACCACTCTTTGCATTTTTTGATAAAAGATATATACGACCAATAAAACTACAAATGTTTCCCAGAACTGCAAGCACAGCGAATGTTACAAGAGCAAAACGATAAGCAATAGATTTCAATAAGTCATCACATGATGATATTTCATCAGAGGGGGCCACACATTCGCCTCGGAATTTCTCTGGTAAAACAACAGGACAACAAATTTTAAAGTTGTCCGCTAGAACATGCATAAGTTGTTTCATTTGTTTAAAAAAATCTGATGTGAAATAAGTTATAGGACAACCCCGTAAACTGACGCTCTGAAGGCTATGAAACAAATGTCCCTCCAACACCTTTGTGTTAGTCCATGATAAATCTAAAACCTGTAAGTTGGGCATGAAAGCTGATAAGGCAGCCATGTTAAGAAAATTTGCATCAATATAAGAAAGATTGAAGATCACAAGTGATGAATGTACATATTGTTTCGGGACATCAGAAAAAACACCAAACATAGGGTTACCTGCCAGATTCAATCTGCGCAGTTGAGGCATTCCTGCAAAATGGCTGAAGTTGACAGAATGAAGTTTATTCATACTTACATCCAAACTGTGAAGATTCGGTAAAATGACATGTATTAACCTCTCCCATTCACACGCTTGTACACCCAAGTGGATCAGCATGGTGTTCTGAATTATGTCACTCACACGTATTCCACTACCTGATGCTTCAAGGTAGCGCAATTGTGGGAAAGAGCTGATGAGTAAAGTTTGGTTGCAAGAAAAAGCAAAACCGTAACAAATGCATGACTCAGGACAAGCAATGTTGCACATCAGTTCATCATCATACAGTGGACATTGGGGTAGACCATCACACACGTGATCCACGTGCAGACAAAGTGTTTTGTGACTGCCACGACATCGATAATATCCGGGGCACGTCTTGTAATTCTTACAGTCAGCTTCGTCCTCGTGCCCCGGACAGTCGATCATGTCATTGCACCTGACATAGACAGGCAGACAATAGCCATCGTTGTGGCACTGGAAATGAGTTTCTGGGCACTGTGTGGTGTTTTCTGGCAGGGGAGTGACGGTGAATGTGCCACGTCTGTCAAAGTTGATCACCGCTGGGGGCTCGTTTTAGTATATTGATAATCTCCTTCAAAACAAATTTCGTCGACGCTTGTCATGCAATCGTGGAAGTCATCACATTTTTTCTCAAAATGTACACACTGAGATCAAAACACACACACACACACACACACACACACACACACACACACACACGCATACACACACACACTGGCACACACGCACGCACACACACACACACACACACACACACACACACACGACGAATGTGTTCAAATCTCTTATCCTTATCATGATGACTAATGTAAAACGGAGACCGTTAATATTAATCGCCTGTTTATTAATTTGAAAATCTTTATTCGCTACACAGCCGTTTAAGTGCAGATAGCAATACCGGAGTTTAATGACAAATTTGAAAACGTTCAATTCAAAGAAAAAATACTTGATGGAAGATAATTATTGGTTTACAGATAACTGCATACCTACGTTATGCTACAGAGAGAGAGAGAGAGAGAGAGAGAGAGAGAGAGAATGTGTATCAAATGCTTCACCCTGGACATGCCTCTTAACTTAGATAGGGACTATAACAACTTCGTTCCCATAATATTGTGCACAAATTTGAAAGTGTTTAACTTATAATGAAGAAAAAAAGCTTGATTAATTAGTATCAGCTTGCAGATGACTGCATACCTGTGTTATCCTATTCAGGTCCCTATTTTCCAACGGATATCATTACCTACATGTGTTATTCAAAAGGCAACTATTCAGAGCATAATGCGCACGAAAACAATGTGTTTTACATCAACAAATAAAAAGAATAAAGAGAGTTCAAAGTTTTGTCTGCGCACGCGTGTGTGAAGTCAAGTCAAAACTATATTTATTGAGGGTTAAAGAATAAAGCTATGTGTATAATGGACCCAGCCGTGCAAAACACGGCCGTGCACCACCTGGTTGTTCAAGTCCTCGGAAGCGTGTACGGTAGACGCGCACGGAGACGGCTGTCTCACACGTATTTGGCAATGTGAAAAGGCGCTCACAAGAGAACTAAAAATGATATTGTGGCGGTGGTAGACGAATAAGCGAAACAGTGTGCTACGCGATTTTCCTGTGCTCCTGATATCTATAATATAGAATTGTAAATAAGGCTTGCTCCAACGTCTTAAATTGAAAAAAGGGGAGATAAGCTTTCATATATACAGTGATAGATAGTTCTGCCTAACAATATATGCTTGAGTGGGTGAACGGGGAATAATAAAAGCTTTTCAATATGAGCCTTTAGCAAACTTATAATCTGCAAGGGTGAAACCATCTCCAAAGGAGAGAAAACTCACCAACATATCATAACTTCTGGTTAGATATGTGTATTTCGAAACCTGGTCACTTTTCATTTGTGACCACAGAATGTCCTAGTTGTACTTCTGCGCCCTTTAGGTTTTATGCAGAATGATATCCCAGAAAAAGGCTGGTGTGCAGTACTATAGTATGTTTGTTGAATTAAAAAAAACAAAAAAACATAGGTCCCACCTAAGAAGCAAAGAAAATTATGAAACAACAAAATAAGCTACATTTTCTTATGAAAAGTAGAAGATATAAAAAGATAACATCTTAGACACAAGTGCTGAGGAACAGTTCTTGGAATAAATCCGCAGGGGACTAAACTATATTAAACTAATAAATTCCAAGGGTCAGTAACTGAGCACCATTCCAGCAATTTTCAGAGCAGCTTGGTGTTGCAATGACTGCAAGAAATATTGAATTATAAACAAAGCTTCCTCTAATGTCTTAGATTGAAAAAATAGGGGGAGATAAGCTTTTTTCAATGTAAGACAGAGCAAGCTTTGTTTATAATTCAATATTTCTTGCAGTCATTGCAACACCAAGCTGCTCTGAAAATTGCTGAAATGGTGCTCAGTTACTTACCCTTGGAATTTATTTTAAAATATATATATATATATAGAGAGAGAGAGAGAGAGAGAGAGAGAAATCATATGGTATAACCCCCCCCCCCCCCCCCCCCCATACAACGGGAAACTCAAAACAAACATAGGGAAAGAATTCATCAAAATCCTAACAACTTCATTTCCAAAAGAACACAAACTGTCCAAAATATTTAACAAAAACACTGTGAAACTATCGTACTCATGTATGCCCAGCCTCAAAAACCTAATTGATGCATCCAACAAAATGAAAATCAACACAGCAAAGAAGGGTGAAGAAAGGAAATCTTGCAATTGCACCAAAAAAGAGCAGTGCCCACTAAACAGTAAATGTCTTCACAACAACATTGTATACCAGGCTACTGTGACATCAGAAAATGAAAAAGAAACATACATAGGGATCACTGAAAACCACTTCAAAACCAGATATGCAAACCACAAACAGACATTCAACAAAGAAAAATACAAAAACCAAACTGAATTGAGCAAATACATTTGGAAACTTAAAGACGCAAAAATAAACTATAACATATCCTGGAAAATCATAAAAAGGGCATCACCATGCAGCAATATTTCAAAAAGATGCAACCTATGCCTAACTGAAAAATGGCTAATACTATGTAAACCACACTTAGCAACTCTTAATACTAAAACAGAAATAGTAAATAACTGCAGGCATAAATGGAAATCGTTGTTAGTGAACACACCCCGTACAACAACTTGAAAACCCCAGAAAACACGTGCAACCAACACGCACGCAAAAACAGCTGCAACTGGGCCCCACACGCTATATAACACTGGCGGTGGGCAACCCAAACTTCATCCTGACGATAGCCAAGCCGCTAGAAACAAATTTGTAGATAGTTTTAAGATACCTCTTAATACTTGTATTAACTATATATATATATATATAGAGAGAGAGAGAGAGAGAGAGGGAGAGGATGTGGTGCGTGTGTGTGTGTGTGTGTGTGTGTGTGTGGATAGATGGATGTGTGTGTACAAAGTAGGTTATAGATATGTTGCACAAAATTTGCTTTCGAATTGTTACCATCCAGATATTTTTCACACATTTATCATTAGTTCAATTTTAAACTTTGATTCTACGCACCGAAAGAATGAATTGAGTATTTTTTTATGTGATATGTGTTAAAACTATCAACTTTGAATTATTTAATTGACCAGTTAAAACTGTGAATAGAAGTGACATTACTGAAAATGTGAGAAACAGACAGACAGACAGACAGAC
>CM065743.1:26878301-26880801 GCA_033310375.1 Conus canariensis
GGGAAACGTTTGACAAAAACCCAAAGGGGTGGTAGGAACACATCAACAACGAGGACAGGATGTCATGAACTAACAGGGAAACGTTTGACAAAAACCCAAAGGGGTGGTAGGAACACATCAACAACGAGGACAGGATGTCATGAACTAACAGGGAAACGTTTGACAAAAACCCAAAGGGGTGGTAGGAACACATCAACAACGAGGACAGGATGTCATGAACTAACAGGGAAACGTTTGACAAAAACCCAAAGGGGTGGTGGGAACACATCAACAGCTGCACGTGCTCCTCAACACCGAGACAAAACTTGGCCGTGAATAGAACACCCCATCAGTCTCTCAGCTGCTCTGTCTGCTCGTCATGTGTCAATAATAACAAGCAATGTTACGCCAGTCGCACGATGATTAAAATTTCAACTCATCCATAGCAAGACTAAGGTGATGCTATTACTACTACTACTACTGTTACTACTACTACTACTCACTACTACTACTACTACTACTACTACTACTACTACTACTACTACTACTACTACTACTACCACTACCACAACAGTTACATACTACTAATGATGACGACCATGATGACATTAATACAAATAATAAGAAAAAGAAAAAGAAAACAACAACAGCAACAACAACAGCAGCAGCAACAACAACAATGATATAAGATAATAGTAATAGTAACAATAATGATAATAATAGTAATAATAACAATAATAATAATGTAAAATAACAACAACTATAAGAACAAAAAAAATGATAATGATGATGATAATAATAACAATGATGAAGATGATAATGATGATGATAATAATAATAATAACAACAATAGTAACAATAATAATGACGATAATGATAATAATAATAATAATGATAATTATAATGATGATGACGATAATAATGATGATGATGATAATAATGATGATGATGATGATGATGATATGATGATGATGATATGAACAATAATGATAATTATGATAATGAAAATTACGTCGATGATGATGATGATGATGATGATGATGATGATGATGATGATGATGATGATGATGATAACAACCAGAACAACATTAATAATAATAACAATAATAGAAATAATGATAATAATACTAACAACAACAACAACAACAGTAATAATAATAGCAACAGCAATAACAATAATAAATCTATAATTATTTTAACCAGTCACCATTCATGAGCAGCCTTTCTAGAGTGGTATTGTTGCCATTGTTATCATATCACATGAAACTAATGCTATGGTAACATTTGCCAATACACAGGCACACATGGATATAGGCAACACACATATGTACACACATATGCATGCATACAGGAGATGCTCACACAAGCCAACAGATCACACACACACACACACACACTCTCTCTCTCTCTCTCTCTCTCTCTCTCTCTCTCTCTCTCTCTCTCTCTCTCTCTCTCTCTGTCTGTCTGTCTGGAGGGGAAGGGAAGAAAAGCACAATGAACACTTGGTACCTTCATCCACTTGCCCTTCCTGACTGCCCGGCGATTTCAGTGTCACCTGTCGGTGCAGGTGTACCCAGCTAATTCAGTGTCACCTGTCTGTGCAGGAGTACCCAGCTAATTCAGTGTCACCTGTTGGTGCAGGAATACCCAGCTAATTCAGTGTCACCTGTCTGTGCAGGAGTACCCAGCTAATTCAGTGTCACCTGTCGGTGCAGGAGTACCCAGCTAATTCAGTGTCACCTGTCGGTGCAGGAATACCCAGCTATTTCAGTGTCACCTGTCGGTGCAGGAATACCCAGCTAATTCAGTGTCACCTGTCGGTGCAGGAATACCCAGCTAATTCAGTGTCACCTGTCGGTGCAGGAATACCCAGCTATTTCAGTGTCACCTGTCGGTGCAGGAATACCCAGCTATTTCAGTGTCACCTGTCGGTGCAGGAATACCCAGCTATTTCAGTGTCACCTGTCGGTGCAGGAATACCCAGCTATTTCAGTGTCACCTGTCGGTGCAGGAATACCCAGCTAATTTAGTGTCACCTGTCGGTGCAGGAGTACCCAGCTAATTTAGTGTCACCTGTCGGTGCAGGAGTACCCAGCTAATTCAGTGTCACCTGTCGGTGCAGGAATACCCAGCTAATTTAGTGTCACCTGTCGGTGCAGGAGTACCCAGCTAATTCAGTGTCACCTGTCGGTGCAGGATGTACCCTGCTAATTCAGTGTCACCTGTCGGTGCAGGAATACCCAGCTAATTCAGTGTCACCTGCGGTGCAGGTGTACCCAGCTAATGGCCGAGAATGTCTGCACACAGTTCATTCATAGTTTCCTCCCACTGCGTCTGCTCCTACATCCCGTACACACTCGTATTCCATCCTCCCCCAGCGTGTTTCCAGGTCCACCTGCTTCTGCCAGAGATCGCTGGCTTCCTCCATCTTTTGCTTCTTCAGCGACAAGCTTTTTCCCCCCCTATTTTCAGTTTTTACATTCCTTTCATCTATTTCTGTGTACATGTCTCCTGATCGATC
>CM065743.1:26885801-26900801 GCA_033310375.1 Conus canariensis
CTCGGGCACTACGTGACAGGTTTATGGCAGTGATCAGCAACGAGCAAATTGAAGAGAAAATATTATTTGCATCAGCTGTTGAGTTGACACAATATAATGCTAAGTGACGTCCCTTGGATGAACTCGGCTGGTTGGATGAGCTCAGCTAAATTTAAGAAATTTACAAAGTTTTACAAAGTTTTTCGAACTGACTACCATTTTAGAAGTTCACAACAGTGAAATAAGGTGTTAAAATAGATGCACCAGGCCCTGAAGCAGCATCAAATATCTGTGGCAGAAACTTGTCTTTCATGATTACAACTGTGTCACCAAACAAACATGGCCGCCGGCGACGGTGCCCATCCGAAAAGACTTCACTTGTGGTTCAAATTTCTTCTACTACGCTTATGCATTCAACTAGTCGCCAATGAAGAGGTATGTGGACACTTTACTTCAATACCCCAAGCCTTCTACAACTGCAGCTTGCTTGTTCAACCTCCAGTCCCCATTGACACTGACTGCAATGAACTCTCCATCCCAGTCCCTCATACATTCAGTCTCGCAACTTGGCTCTGCCATCGGCAACGAAATAAATTGACAAGACACCAGCTGTTGGTACTGAATAATCCCCCAAGACATTACACTCTGATTCTGCTTCTTATTAGCGGAATAGAACTTAACCCCGGACCCAGATCCCCCTGCTTCCCATGTACAATCTGTACCAAAGCTTGTAAGACAAACCAGAAAGCTCTTGCTTGTGATCACTGCGATAAATGGACCCACAAAAACTGTGTGAACATGACAACTTCCTCCTACATTCGTCTAGGCAATAGTGAGGAACAGTGGCATTGCCCTAGCTGCCAAAGTATAAACAACAGCGGAATATACAGCATCCCAGATCTGGCAGATGCCCAACCAACTACACTGTCCATCCCGGAAAACGCACTTCCTCATAATTCCCCCCAGCTATCCTCCATCCCCTCAGACATCTCTTCACAGAACATGTCAGCCTCTACAGAGGACAGTATAGACGTCAGCTCCATTCCTGAGCCGGCACCAAGGACAGAGGCATTACAATGACATCATCCCCCAAACATGACAGACAAAATTCAACACAGAAACCAAGGCAACATAAACATCTTCGTATCCTCAACATCAACTTTAATAGTGCAAGGAAGAAAGGGAAAGATCTAGAAGTAATTATAGACTGTTGTGATCCGGATGTGATAATTGGAACAGAGACATGGCTAAACCCAGACATCACCACTGCTGAAATTCTGCCTCCAGTCCTTGGCTTTGATTGCTATCGCCGCGACAGACAGGATGAACATGGTGGCATTCTTATTGCTGCACGACAGCACCTCGAACTGAGTGATATTGAGTCTTCGGACCGCGTCGAGCTCCTGAGTGGTACCATCAAAGTCAGCCAGGGAAAGAAAATGACAATTGCAGCATACTACCGTCCTCCTAGAAGAACTGATCAGACATACATGGATGACACTAAGGCAGAAATGGACAAACTAAAACGTAAGGCAGGCCGTAAGTCCTCACCATAGCTGGTGATTTCAACTCCCCAGACATCGACTGGCAGACACTCACAACTGCTAACAAACAGTATCCATCAAGAGTAAATCAGACATACCTTGACATTGTCGCTGATTACGACCTGGAGCAGATGGTGGATTTTCCCACTAGAAAAGACAAGACCACACTAGACATTATACTGACCTCCCGCACCTCCTTTAAAGTCCGATGCAAACCTCTACCCTCCATTGGCAACAGTGACCACGACATCGTCCTCTACGACACGACCCTTGCCCCACATCGACCCAGACCACCTCGGCGGAAGATCTTCCTGTGGAAGAAAGCCGACGTTGAAGGGATGCGTCAAGATGTGCAGGAGTTTGCCAACACCTACCAGTACCCTGATCCCTCAGCACCAAACACGTTAGAGTAAATGTGGGTGGACATCCAGGAGATGCTTTTCAAGACAGTGGAGAAACGAGTACCAACCAAGACCTCTGCTGCAAGGCACACCAACCCCTGGATCAACACCTCAATCCGTCGAGCCATCCGACGCAAGCAGCGAGCCCATAAAAAGGCATGCAGGACTGAGAACAAGAGGGACATGGACAGGTACAGGCGACTCCAGGCCCAGACCCGTTATGAGATCAGGCAGGCAAGCCGCAAATATTTGGAAGATGTGATAAGCGAAGACTTCCGCACCAGATCCAAACGCTTCTGGTTCTGCGTGAAGAGCAAGAAACAAGAAGCTGAGGGAGTGGCACCTTTAAAGGACAAGCAGGGCTTTCTGAGGAGCAATAGTCAGAATAAGGCAGAGATCCTGGGCGATCAGTTCCGGTCTGTTTTTACACAAGAGAATACCACCAGTATCCCAGACAAAGGACCAAGTCCTTATCCTGATATGCCCCCAATACAAGTCAGTGAAGCCGGCGTTAAGAAACTCCTTCTAAATCTCCAGCCTTGCAAAGCCACCGTACCAGACAACATTCCAGCTTTCGTTCTAAAAACCACAGCTTCAGAACTGTCTCCTCTCCTCACTAAACTCTTTCAACTCTCTCTCGACACTGAACAAGTTCCGTCCAATTGGAAACAGGCCAACATTGTCCCGATATTTCAAAAAGGGTGATCGAAGCCTGCCAGCAAACTACAGACCAGTGTCTCTGACTTCTATCATGTGTAAAGTGCTAGAACACATTGTACACAGCAACGTAATGGATTTTTTCGACCTCCACCAAGTTCTCACTGACTGTCAACATGGCTTCCGCCAACAACGCTCCTGCGAGACTCAGTTGATTGTCACTAATCATGACATTGCTAAGAGACTTTCCCAGGGTGCGCAAGTAGATGTAGTGCTCCTAGACTTCTCCAAGGCCTTCGACAAGGTCCCTCACCAACGCTTGCTGCGGAAACTGCACTACTATGGAGTACGGAACAATACCCTTGGCTGGATCCAGTCGTTCCTCTTCGGCAGAACGCAGCAAGTGGTACTCGAAGGCGTACACTCATCTCCTGCCCCTGTCCTCTCCGGTGTCCCCCAAGGCACTGTCTTGGGTCCACTTCTTTCCCTTACGTACATAAATGACCTTCCTGATGTGGCCAAGGACTCCAACACCCGGCTGTTCGCAGATGATGCGCTCCTCTACAGGAATGTCTGCAGTGCCAAGGACCAGTCCTTGCTGCAAGCTGATCTTGACCGCCTGGCAGATTGGGAAGACACTTGGCAGATGAGACTGAATGCAGGAAAGTGCAACACACTCCACATCTCGCCAGGCAGACACCTTTCCTTCCACTCTGCATATACTCTTCATGAACAAACCCTGGAAGCAGTATCCTCAGCCAAGTACTTAGGAGTAACCATGACAAAGGATCTATCCTGGACCAAGCACGTTGAAATGGTGGCAGCCAAAGGGAACAGGGCAGTGGGTTTTCTCCGCAGAAACTTAAAAAACTGCACCGCCGAGGTCCGCAATGCCACCTATATGACCATGGTTCGTCCTACACTAGAATACGCTTCCACTGTCTGGGACCCCCACAAGAGACAAGACACTGACCTCCTGGAAAAGGTCCAGAGGAGAGCAGCTCGCTATGCCTGCAACTGCTATTTTGAACGCACACCGGGCACTGTCACTGATCTTCTCCGGAAACTCCAGTGGGACAGCCTCGAAACCAGAAGGCACCACAACAGACTGAGAATGCTGTACCGTATCGAGAATGGGCTGGTAGATATTCCACCCTCCATGCTCTACCGTCCTTCTCATTCCAGGGCCTGCGGCAGGAATAGTGCTCGCATCTTCCAGGAACACTCAAAACACACGACTCCTTCGTCCCCCGACCAGTGAGGGAGTGGAATAAACTTCCAAGCGAGACCACTACAGCTCCAACAGTAGTGGCATTCTTCAGCCGCCTGCGCTGCAGCTCCAGCGACCTGCAGCCCCCCAAGGCTGGCCACTAGTGGAAATCCACACTAGATTTGTACATGTATATAGTTTTAATCCTGTTTTACACAAAAAGCCATCCAACCAGCTGGCACTCAGTTAAACAGCAGAGCCTTCAACGCCAATTTGGCCCGGCTCTAGACAAGGAAGAAGAAGAAGAAGAAGACACTTGATAAAGCATTTCAGATTGCTGAATCCCATGAAGCAGCATGCCGGAATGTGAAGGAGATGCAGGGTTCAGTGGAAGATGCAGCAGATGGTGTGAATAAAGTCACACTGGGCAAGGTGGAGTCTGTGAAGCCACGCCATTTCCAGGACAGGTGGAAAAAGAGTGGTCAGCAACAGGACAGGTGGAAAACTGGATGTTTTCGTTGTGGAGCAGACCATAGTCCGTTGTGGAAAGAAAGGTCATACTAAGGTCAAATGTGATCAGCCACAGAAAATGAAAGAAAATGTGAAGAATATCAATGACAGTGATGAAAGTAGTGAGGGGATTGATCACATCATTCTGTGCAGTGTTCAGAGCAAAAGGAGTGCAGCACCTATGGTGTGTAGTCAGAATTCAAGGAAAGCCTGTTGAGTTCAAAGATGACACAGGTTCTCCATACACCATTTTGTCAAATAAATTGGTGAAGAAGCTGTTTGGAACCCCCAGCATGGGAAGATCTTCGGTGAAGATTAAGTCATTCACAGGTCATACTGTTAAAGTGCTTGAAACGTCAGATGTCAGAGTTACGTTCAGAAATCAGGATGTTGAAAGCAGAGTGCTTGTCACAGAATTCAAACACAATCTGCTAGGTCGTGACCTAATTGAGCAATTAGGGTGTTGACAGTCAATGTTGTGAAAGAAATTGAAACAGACCAAATCAGCACAGCTGTTGACAAATACAAAAATCTGTTTGAAGAAGGTCTGGGCAAAATGCAAGGAGTAAAGGCCAAACTACATGTTCAAGATGATGCAGTTCCAGTTTTCTGTAAAGCCAGGTCTCTTCCGTATGCTATGAGAGAGAAAGTATAAAAAGAACTGAAGCGCTTACAGCAAGATGATGTAATTGAACCTGTTCAGTTTTCAGACTGGGCTGCACCCATTGTTCCCGTCTTGAAGTCTAGTGGTCAAGTTCGCATTTGTGGGGACTATAAAGTGACAGTGAACAAGGTATCCGAAGTGGAATAGTATCCTATTCCAACTCTGGAAGACTTAGGATATAAAAGAAGCTAGACTGCCTGGGTTCTTTCGAAACGGGATAACAAAACAACGGAGGAAAAAAAACACTTCGAACCCACTGGAGAGATGACGAATTGCGTACTTCGCCTCGTAGAGTCTTCAAAGCAATCATGATTGCTTTGAAGACCCTACGAGTCGAAGTACTCAATTCCTCATCTCTCCAGTGGGTTCGAAGTTTTTTTTTCCTCCGTTGTTTTGTTATTCTGGAGGACTTAATCACTCAGCTTGGCAAAGGGTGTGTCTACCACAAACTAGATTTATCTTATGCCTACACTCATATCGAACTTGACACAGAGTCAGAAGTTTCTGACGGTCAACACACACACGGGACTCTTCACTTACAAGCGTCCTGCTTTTGGCGTTTCAAGTGCACCAGCAATTTTCCAGAGAGTCATGAATCAATACTCCAGGGCATTCCAGGTACTGTGGTGTATTTTGATGACATTCTGGTGACAGGTGAAACAACAGAAATGTCATACAAAAACTTGGATGAAGTCCTAGCTAGATCTGATGGTGCCGGTGCCAAAGTGAAGAAAGAAAAGTGTGTATTTGATGCTGAAGGTCATTTTTCTGGGCCACAAAATCAGCAAACAGGGAACAATGGAAGACAAAATACAAGCTCCGGTTCAAGCTAAAGCTCCAGAAAATGTGTAGTAGTTGAAGGCGTGTTTGGGACTCTTGAACTACTATGGTCGGTTCTTAAAAAAAACTTGTCAGCAGAATTGTACCCTCTTCACAGATTGTTGCAAAAGAAGGTCAAATGGGTATGGGGACCAGAACAACAGTTGTGTTTTGAGAAAACCAAGAAAATGATCCTGTCAGCAAAGGTGTTGGTGTTTTATGACCCAAACAAGCCTGTTGTTCTGCATACAGATGCGTCACAGTATGGACTGGGAGCTGTGATGTCACATACTATGGAAGATGTGTCAGAACGTCCAGCTGGATTTGTCTCAAGAAGTCTGAACGCAGCTGAAAAGAATTATTCACAGCCGGTCAAGGAAGGTGCTGCTGTAATATTCGGACTGAAGAAATTCCACAAATGCCTGTACGGCAAGTATTTCATCGTTGTGACTGATCATAAGCTTTAAGTGACACTTTTTGGTGAAGAAGAACAAGTTCCTGCCATAGCTTCACCAAGGATCCAAAGATGGGCGCTCCTCTTGGGAGCATGCCAGTACACCATGCTGTAAAGGCCAGGAAATGAGCACATGAATGCAGACTGTTTCTCAAGGCTCCCGCTTCCTGAAACTGAGTTTTCCGAGTCTGATGAAAGAGTTCTGTTGATTGAGAAGCTTGAGGACTGTTCCATTCTGTCAGCAAGGAAAATTTCTGACTGGATAAGACGTGATCAGTCTTGTCGCATGTTCTTGAATACCTCCTGCGTGGTTGGCCATCAGATGAAAGGAATCCTGACCTTGCTCCGTACCGAATGCGGAAGGATGTACAAGATGGGTGCATATTGTGGGGAGCTCGAGTCATTATCCCTCCTCCAGGGCAAAAACAGGTTATGAATGAACTGCATACTGCACATCCAGGGATCTGTCGCATGAAAGGACTTGCCAGGAGTTATGTTTGGTGGCCTAGGATGGATACTGACTTAGAAACGCTTGTACGTACTTGCAGTGTTTGTCAAGAACATCAGAATGCACCTGCTGTTGTTCCACTTCATCCTTGGGAGTATCCAGATAATCCATGGAAAAGGATTCATGTGGATTATGCTGGGCCATATATGGGGGACATGTTCTTGATTATTGTGGATGCCTTCTCCAAGTGGATTGAAGTTGACATCATGAAGCAAACAACATCGTCAGCAACTATCAGGAAGCTGATTGAAATGTTTGCTCAGCATGGACTGCCAGACACGCTGGTGACTGACAATGGTACAAATTTCATATCAAAGGAGTTTTTGTGATTTCATGCGGATAACGGCATCAACCATGTGAATACAGCACCATATCACCCATCCAGCAATGGGCTTGCAGAACGAGCTGTACAGACTGTCAAAGAAGGCATCGCCAAAACCGAAGGCGACAGTGTGCATACAAAGTTATGCAGGTTCCTGCTGCAGTATAGAATTACGCCACAGTCAAGCACTGGAAAAAGCCCCGCAGAGCTGTTGTTTCAGCGGAAACTAAAAACTAGACTGGACCTTCTGCATCCAACTCTGAAGAGAAGGTTCTGAAAAACAAAAACAAATGAAGGAAGATCCTGACAGAAAGTCACGTGAACGTTCATTTGCTGTTGGCAGTTCAGTTAATGTGCACAATGTTGGTTATGGTGCAAAGTGGATTCCAGGAGTTATTGTCAAGGTGTCAGGTCCAGTCCCCTATGTTGTGCAGTTGGAAAATGGGCGTATGGTCAGACGTCATGTTGATCATATCCAGAAACGACACCGCAAGAGAGACAGTACTGCAGAACAAGAGAAGAAAACTGCTGGTTCATGGTATTATCCGGCAGGATCATCATCATCAAGGGTTTCTTTTCCATGTCCAGTTCTGCCTGTGTGTCCAGTGAAGGAGGGGATGTCTGATTCTGTGGAGCCATGCAGTACCTCAGTGCAGCCAGGTGTGCTGCCACCTTCTGTCCAGAAACAGTCAGACAATGAAAACCAACATGACCTGTATCATTGGACTGAAAACCAGTCTGAAGCATCAGTGGTACCACCAGGCACACAGCAAAAAACCAGTCTGAAGCATCAGTGGTACCACCAGGCACACAGCAAAAAAAACAGTCTGAAGCATCAGTGGTACCACCAGGCATACAGCAAAAAACCAGTCTGAAGCATCAGTGGTACCACCAGGCATACAGCAAAAAACCAGTCTGAAGCATCAGTGGTACCACCAGGCATACATCACAAAAACCAGTCTGAAGCATCAGTGATACCACCAGGCATACAGCAAGAAAAAACGAGTTTCTCTGAGAGAAAGGAGGCAACCAGCATATTTGAAAGACTATGAAACGGGCCAAGGTTTTGTGCTCCAAAGTTACTGAAGAGCTAAAAGAGTTGACTATTCCATTGAGTTGTAGACAATCTTTGATGTGTTGGTGAAGCACCTGGTCAAGCAGAAAATGACTAAAGTTATGCAACTTTATTGTTTTACAGTTATGTTGTTTTTGTTTATTTGCTCACGTTTGATTTATTCCTTTGTGCTAAAGCAAGTTCAGTTAATCGCCAATGCTTTCATCTAAGGGTGAAGGAGTGTTGAGAACTGGCTTCCATAGTCTACAGACGTCGGCTATCAAGGGACGCCACTCTGGTGTTGTTATGTTAATGAATCTGTTGTCATGTCAATATAGAAGATGGATTCCACCAAACGGCTGTTGGTTTGATTGTTGCTTGTTTGCTTGTTGTTAAACCTAAAACATAACAGTGAGGTTGCCAAGCCGAGTGTCCATACTCAAGGACTGGTCTTACAAGTGACTTGTACAGCTGGATAAAGGTCTCATTTGTCAAGTGGTCGAAAGAGCGTCCCGTAGATCTGTTGTTGATAACAACCAATGGCCGAGTTTAGTATAAAACTTGTTGGGTTTGTCCAATTGCAGCCTAGCTCTATTATAAAGGAGAATAACCGTCTTTGGGCCAGAGTCGATCGAGGAGCAAGAGTCGCTCTTGATACCAACCTGTTGAGGTTAGAATCAGTCTTTTAAAACACTAACAGATGCATCAGTGACAGGGACTTGTGGACGTGAAGAGATATACTGGACGGTATTCTATGTGATGTGTATAAGGAGGAACTTCATACTGTGAACCGTCGTTGAAGGTTCAGTACACAAGGACAATAAGAAGTCATGTCGTGTGCTGAAAGACATTTTTATCTTGTGTGTTCACCGACGCGTGTGTAGCAAGATAGTATTTGTGAACTTTTACATACATAAGGACATTATATCCCGTGCGTGCAGCAAGACAGCATCAACGAACTGTTACGTGCGTAAGGATACAAGCGCTCACCAGGAGACGGCCAAGTAACCTAGAGGACGTTGTGATCTTACAGATTGAAGATAAGATTCTTGTTGTAAGTACAGGCAGATACATGCATGCATACACGCATCAGTGTTTCGTCTTGTAAACTTGTAAATGGTCTGTGAATGTGTGAGCGATTGAGTGATTGAATAGATCATTAATTATAGTTCTGTATAGTTTATTGTTGTTCATCGTCTTCATCGTCATCACCCATATCAATCACTCCACATATCAACTCCAGAACGTTATTTCATTTTTCTTTTCTTAATGTTGATAAATTGTTGTTTTGTTGAAATTTACTCACTGACTCCGCGTGTCCGTTAGTGTGAAACGGAACCTGAGTGGGAGCACACCAGCCTATGTGTCACACCTCACTCATCCCCCCCCCCCCCCCCTTAGAAGGTGACAGTGTGTGTGTGTGTGTGCGTGTGTGTGTGTGTGTGTGTGTGTGTGTGTGTGTGTGTGTGTGTGTGTGTGTGTGTGTGTGTGTGTGTGAGAGAGAGAGAGAGAGAGAGAGAGAGAGAGAGAGCGGGCAGTGTATTTCTATATTATGCATTCTCTCTCTCTCTCTCTCTCTCTCTCTCTCTCTCTCTCTCTCTCTCTCTCTCTCTGAGTGATGCAAGCACATACGTGTGTGCACATGTATATATGGTTGCGTGCGTGCGTGCGTGCTGTGCGTGCGAGTCTCTGTGTGTGTGTGTGTGTGTGTGTGTGTGTGTGTGTGTGTGTGTGTGTGTGTGTGTGTGTGTGTGTGCGTTTGTGTGTGTGTGTGTGTTTGTGAGTGTGTGTGTGTGTGTGTTTTATACGTGCATGTGTACATACGCATATGTGAAACTTGAAACTTGAAACTTTTTTTTATTGTCACTAAACACCATCAAAGGATTTATGGACACAAGATGGCGATGATTAAACAACTCATCGTCCAAAGAAATAATGATTTGTTCATTTTACACAAAAAGTCATTATGTAAAGCAGTCATATACATATTTCGCAATTTCAACCTGAAGGTCATCATTAGACATCAAAGTACTTATTTTCAATGAGGTAGCGTCGTATATATCCATTTTGTTTATGATACGTTTTTTTAAAACGTATTCCTGATTTTATCGTAACGTTTACAAGAGTCTAAAAAATGTACCTCGTCTTCTATTATATTGCAAGTTGTACATTTCCTGTCTTCACGCTTAATATGGGAATATCTACCTCTTTCTATTGCGAGGTCATGTGCGCTAATTCTTAATTTACAAAGTTCTTTCCTGTAATGCTTATTTGTGCATTTGATGAGGTACGGTTCAAGCCTATATTTATTACTGATGTCATTATAAAATTTTAACCTTGGTGCTCTTTCTTCTTTTTCTTTTTCCCAAAAGTGTATATATTCACTTTGTAACTTTCTCTCTATTGCATAACGCAATTTTTTAGGGTTAAGTGTACTTTGGTTATTCCATGCATGTGTCATTCCAATATTACTTAAGATATTCTTTACAGAAGATTTCCATGAAGATGATGGGTCAAGATCTTCGTACGCTTCTCTTAGATATGAGTCTTCCTTTGATTCCATTATATGGATCCAAAACATGACTACTTGACTCATTATTTCTTGACACAAGGGAAATCTTCCAAGTTCAGCTAGTACTGGCAATTTCATTGCTTTTCTGTGTACGCCTAATATATGTCTGCAAAATTTTACATGTACGTTCTCGATCGGATTATTGGATAATAAGTATTTGTGATAAATGTCGAACATTGTAGTCTGCTTTTCAACATGTCCTATCTTTTCTGTAAATGGAAACCAAACTTCTGCGCCATAAAGCATAACTGGTGAAATCAAAGCATCAAAGAGTTTTGCTATTGATGATACATTGACATGTTCTCCCTTTACTTTACGTAGTAAGGAGTGTACAGCTTTGTTACCTTGTTTTGCTAGATGATCTTGTGCTTTATGTAACTCTCCACTTTTATGAAGAATTATTCCTAAATATTTGAATTCATTTACTGTCTCAAGAGAATCGTTTCCCCATGTAAATACGGTTAAAAATTTTGAGTCAGTTTTAGTGAATATGACAACTTTTGTTTTATCTTTATTTAGTTTCATGCCCCATTCTGTACAATAATTATGAAGTCGGTTAAGTTTGGTTTGTAATCCTGATTTTGTGTTTGACAACATAACTATGTCGTCAGCATATAATAAATGCGATATTCGTGTTTCTTTCAGCTTGTTTATAACAGGAGAATCATTGTTATCAATATAGTTTGAGATATCATTTATGAAGATATTAAACAGCGTCGGGCTAAGCGAACTGCCTTGAAGAAGTCCTTGTTTGACCGGGACTGATCTTGTAAATCCATTATTTGATTTTCCACAAACCATCAAGTTTGTGTACATATCTTTTATAACCCGATAACAATAGCCATTGATTCCTATATTGTATAGTTTCAGAAGTAAAGCGTCATGCCATATGCTATCAAATGCTTTTCTAAAGTCTACAAAACAACAGTATAGTCTGCCATTCTTTTTTCTTATTTCACTATCAATGATCTTTTTTAAAATGAATATCTGGTCTGTTGTTCTGTAGGATTTTCGAAATCCTGCCTGTTCTTTTATAAATAAATCTCTGCTTTCTATGTAATTTGTTATCCTGTTGTTTAATATTTGACAGAAAGCATTACTCAGGCAGCAGTTTAAAGTAATTCCACGATAATTGTTAGGATTTGTAGGATCGCCGCTTTTATAAATGGGCACACAAATGCCATGTTTCCACAGAGTGGGATACTGGCCATATCTTAGTACCCAGTTAAATATGTTCTTAAGAGGTATGATTATATTAGGCAAACTGGCTTTCATTATTTCATTTGAGATTCCGTCCTTTACCGTGGCTTTTTTAATTTTTAAATTTCGAAATGTCTTATGGATTTCTGATATACTAATTGGTTTATCAACGTTTGGATTATATATAACATTCCTTGCTTCAGACAATTTGTGCTCAATCAGTTTTTTTCTCTGTTCTGTTATTTCAATATTCCTGCTAACTAATTTTTCTAAGTGAGATATCCATTTGTCTTCATGGATTTCCTTCCTTTTATTTTGATTCGTATTTTGCATGTTTGTTAATTCGTTTAGTGTTCTCCATACTTGATTTGGATCCTTTTCAAAGGCTTCATTTAGTTCTCTAACAAGTTTGTCTCTGTATATATTTTTTGTCTTTCTTAAAGTATTTTTGTATGCCTTCACTGTTGAAAAGTACTTTGCCTGTAGGTATCGACTGAAAGGGTGTCTGTTCAGTGCATTTAAAAGTGATCTTACTTCTTTCCTTAGAAGAAAACATTTTTCATCAAACCATTTTTTGTGTTTCGGATTTTTTTTTCTTTCTTTTGCGCATTTGTCTTTGTTTGAGTGATAAGGATGCTGCGTCTTTTATTGTTTGGGTCAGATCATTAATCATGTTGTTAATGAAGACCGAGGTCTCCGTATCATGATCTTGTGTCTTCTCCATACGTTTTTTCTATTTCTTCTATACGACTCTTCATGATAGGGTTATTTAAAGCAATGTTCAGCTTTACTGCAGATTCGTCATCCCAAATAAATGACGTAATGGTTGTGTTAACTTTTGTGTCATTTCTGTTTGACGTGTTATTACGTAAGGGAGCACTGTCAGCATGCGCATTTGTTTTCATATTAGGTCTATCATTGCTAACAGTAGGAAGTAAAATTGACAGTTCTATAGGACTATATGTGTGTGTATGCATGCGTACATGTGTGTGCGTGTGTGTGTGTGGAGAGAGAGAGAGAGAGAGAGAGAGAGAGAGAGAGAGAGAGAGAGAAATCTGAGTGTGGGCAGGCAGAGGCTGACAGTGGCAAGAAAGGGAGGGGAGATAGGTATATTATGCAAACACAAACACAGTGACAAGCTTGAAGTTGTGTGAAGGAGGGGGGGGGGGGGGGGTTGAAATAGCGGAATGTGGGATCTTAGCGATGCTTGGATCAAAGGCTAGTATATACGTAACTGGAACATAAGTCTACACTAGTTCCCCACTTCTTTGAATATCTTTTCTATGGTAATTATTCGGAACTCAACTCATCAGTTGATGAAAGTAACAAGTGCAGAACAATGTTTTAACTTTACCGTTCCTGGTCCACATTCGTCAGATGTGTATGGGCAACGGATCTCATCTTCATGTTCTATGCACTGAGGTATCAGATCACAGGGGAAGTGCTCATACAGGTCAGGCCACACCGATACTGAACAATTCCAGGTTTTTTGTCCTCTGGATGGATCAATAATGTATGCCCGAGGTTTCGAGGTGTGGAAAGAGAAGCGAAGTTTGAATCGATGGCACTTGGGAATACGATAAGCAGTAAAGGACGAATATTCAGAGAAGTATAAAGACATATGAACTTCTTGGCCCATTGTGGTACCGAAGAAATCAGGGAACAGAAATAAAGGGGAGTAGAAAGAACGGAGCTCCAGAAGAAACTTCTGCCTGGTGCCACACTGACCGAGACAGACGTATATTTCACCCCACGTCTGCCAGCTGATAGTGCTCAGGAAGATGACGTGACCGGGTGGTCTGGTCAGTGTGACACAGCTTCTCAATATTGTTTGACATGGGGTGGATCCATCCAGTCCTGGTGTCTGTATGTACCCTGCACAACAAGAACAAGAACACCAATGCAACAACAACAACAACAACAGCAACAACAACAACGACGATGGTGATGATATTTCATAGTGTTTCACAAATTGCAATCAGATATGATTCAACAGGTCATTCAATATTTTCATCGTATTTCTTCCTGTACTTCTTTCTTTCTTTCTTATTTGTTTATTTACTTATGTGACATCAATTAATCAGTTTATTGATTAATCAATCAACCAATCGATACAGTTATGCATTTATTCTTGTTATCATTTATTTCATTTTTTCAGCATCGATCCCACATAAATGTTTGAGAAAGGAACATAGTCGTACTTATCAGCATAGTTCGTTTTGAATGAAGTAAACGATTTCATCTTAAAAGCACTGCTAATTTTTAAAACGATTTCATCTTAAAAGTACTGCTAATTTTTAAAGGACGTGTTTCATGATAGTTTAACATTTTGTAAAATCTATCTATCTATTTACCTGCATACACACACACACACACACACACACACACACACACACACACACACACACACACACACACGCATATACATACATACATACATACATACATACATACATACATACATATATATGTATGTATGTATGTATGTATGTATGTATATATATATATATATATATATATATATATATAATATATATATATATATATATATATATATATATAGTTGTCGCCATTTAGTAGCTGTGTATAGACAAACAGATCCACTAAGACTGTGAACAAAGTCTTAGGCAGCTAAACCTTACTTGATGCAGAGATTTCAAATAGTTGTGCTGTCCTGCTTAACGTTGAAGCTCTGTCAGCAGCTGTGAACCTGATAGTGACCACTGGCAGATATTCTTCATCACTGACACCCTATTGGTCATGGAAGCCCTGAATGGGAACAGGTTAGAGAGACCTAGTGCGACGTAGTGATAGTGAATTAGCCGCCATCATCTACCCCCATCTCTCTCTCTCTCTCCTCTCTCTCTCTCTCTCTCTCTCTCTCTCTCTCTCTCTCTCAGTAACACACACACACACACACAC
Source organism: Conus canariensis (assembly GCA_033310375.1). Classification (NCBI taxonomy): domain Eukaryota; kingdom Metazoa; phylum Mollusca; class Gastropoda; order Neogastropoda; family Conidae; genus Conus; species Conus canariensis. The sequence goes on from CM065743.1 coordinate 26,900,618, forward strand.
ACACACACACACACACACACACACACACACACACACACATTCCATACTGTTATCCGTTTAGATCATTTTATGATTCCAGTCTTGTCTTCGTCCCCCCCCCCCCCCCCCCCCCCCCCCCCCCCCCCCCCCCCCGCCCTTCCCAATTCCTCTTCCTCCCTTCCTAATGTCGATTGATCTGGCGTTG
>CM065743.1:26905801-26945801 GCA_033310375.1 Conus canariensis
ATTTGCTAATCTGAAAACGCACAATTTCGTAAGATCGTACATGGAGTATGAATTTACACTCCCATCTGCGGACTCCAATAGAGCTTTCAGCCTGAAAATGGCCTGTGAATCCTTCAACAGTAAACGTTTTAACCACTGGGTTTTCCAAACATGAAGCCATACCAGAAACACCCATAGATGCATTCTGTGTTTCATTGCTATTGGTGGAACGTATGTCTGGATTGCTCTGCAGAGTCGACACGTTGGTATTAGTTCTCTGAGTTGTAACAGACTTCAAATGGTGTTTGGCTGGTGCAGTCTCTCTTATATTTTCAGGTCGGTCTGTTCGTTTGGTTGCGTCCATTGCAACAGTGTGCATATGAAGAAAATGCATACGTGTGCTGTGGTTTGTTATTTTGAGCCTGTTTTCAGTGGAAGCACTGTCACTTACCGCATCCTCGAAGATATTGCAGAGTGAATCGATCTCTAGTAAGTTTTCTGGACTAGCCTTTGTTTAGATTTACGTATACGTTGTCTGGATTTACAACAATATCAACGATTTTAAGGGAAAACACCACCAACACCACCACCATCACCACTAACAACAACAACACATGCACACATTCGCGTATGCATGTACGCACGCATACACATCCACATTTGGGCACCTGGAGTCTGATGCATGGATAGCGACAGCGTTAGACTGAAACTTTTTTTCTAATCTGAGACTTGCTTCACCATGACTGTCACAGGCGAGCATATCCGATGTGTGTGGAGCGACTAGCATCCAAATTGATAAACTGGCACAATTCAGCACTAGCTACTTTCAGTTCACTGCTGGGTGACATGGCAACAGCAGCTAAAATACTACTTTTTTTCCTTCCCACACTTTCGTTTTGTTTCATTTACTACCCTTCGCTGGCTGCTTTGGGGGTGCTGTTGGATTCTTTTTTGTGGAACCATTGGTGGTGAGAACACCACAGTATTATGGACTGTGGTGTGTCTCTATTTGACGCCAGGAACACAGACACAGCCAGCCATGTCTCCCTGATGAGTCCAATCCAGCGGACGAAAGGCCTAGGAGCAGGCAATACAAATAGATCTGCCTTCGAGAGGGATTGCAATGGTCCCCTCATGCAGCTAGTGAAGAGTTTTCATATTTGTTCTTTGTCTTCATCTCCCCCCCCCCCCCCACCCCACCCCTCTTAAGTCCAAATCTTTACCAAGTCATTACTGTGATAGTTGTTGGCCAGCGTTTGTTTTCCTATCTATCAGATTGTTCGTCTTTGTATTTGTCTGACTTTATTCAGTTTTAAAAGGCTGTGCCAGTCTTGAATAAAAGTTACTCTGAGTTAGGTTTTCTTATGGGAGCAAGAGTTACCCTACTTGTTTATTGTTTTTTGTTTACTCTTCCCTGCCTCATTTCAGTTTCAATTTCGTTTCAGTTAAATCGAGGTTATTTGTATTTGTTTCTGTCCGTCTTTGTGTTTGTCTTTTGATCTCTCTTGCATCCTTGGGTGGATCCTAAAGCGTAGGCTCAAATAATGTCCCCTACATTTTATACTGTTTGCATAATGTCCTTAGTTTTTCAGCAATTTTTTTCCTCCCCACACTTTCGTTTTGTTTCATTTACTACCCTTTGCTGGCTGTTTTGGAGGCGCTCTTGGATTCTTCTTTGAACCCTTGGTGGTAAGAACACTACAGTATTTTATGGACTGTGGTATGTCTCTATTTGACGCCAGGAACACAAACACAACCAGCCGTGTCTCCCTGATGAGTCCGATCCAGCTGACGAAAGGCCTTGGAGCAGGCAATACAAATAGATCTGCCTCCGAGAGGGATTGCAATGGTCCCCTCATGCAGCTAGTGAAGAGTTTTCATATTTATAATATATATTCTTAATTTCAAGTTCCCATTTTCTTTGTCTTCAACCCCCCCCCCCCCCCTCCCTCCCCCCCCCCCCCCCCCCCCCGACCCTAAGTCCAAATCTTTGCCAAGTCATTACTGTAATGACAGAGGGGTTGTTGACCTGCGTTTGTTTTCCCCCACCATTAGATTGTTCGTCTTTGTATTTGTCTGACTTTATTCAAGTTTAAAAGGCTGTGCCAGTCTTGAATAGAAGTTACTCTGAGTTAGGTTTTCTTATGGGAGCAAGAGTTACCCTACTTGTTTATTGTTTACTCTTCCCTGCCTCATTTCAGTTTCAATTTTGTTGAAATTAAAAGAAAACTAACCTTCCCACCTCCCCTATTTGTGATTGCTGTCTCATCTTCCACGACACTTTAGTGCTATTGCACCCATTGCACTTTAGTGCTATTGCACCCATTGCACTTTAGTGCCATTGCACCCATTGCACCCATTGAACTTTAGTGCTATTGCACCCATTGCACTTTAGTGCCATTGCACCCACTGTCCACAGCCACAGCCTGGCCTATTCTGCCACATCCCCGGTACACGCAACCCACGGGAAATGGTCAATGTCAAGTCATGGTGAGTCAGCCCACCAGACAAGACCTGTACTGCTGCCAAATCACTTTGGTTGTATTCAGTGGTGCCTGTTCTGATCCAAAACTGCTCAGGACACCACATATTAAGCCCCCTATTGACTACAATATTTTCTTAACTTTTGAGCTAGCATGAGTGACAAAAATTATATTTCCTGCGTAGAAAACTATCAATAATCACATTGCGAGGTTCCTGCATCCAAAACTATCATTAAGTACAGGAGAAGCTTCCTGTAAAAAAACAAACACACACACACACACACACACACACACACACACACACACACACACACACACACACACACCAAAACTATCATTACGTTCCTTTCAAACCGATTCGAAGAACAGAATGAAAGAAGAGATGCGAGAGAAAACCACTGTTGTGGTAAATACTGTGGGTGGCAATGTCAGGAAAATTACTGATGTTGGACTTAGTGGAATTTGGAATATGCAGCTAATAAGTATGTGATGTCCACGACTTGTGGCAGGTCACAATCACTGTGGCGTTTATCATACCTATCATCAGCAAGAGGACTTTATCGGAGGACTGTGGCATGTTAATGATTAATCTTTGAGCGAAATGCTCAATCTTTTTTTTTATTGTGAAACTCGTTTTGACAAGCTGGGAGCTGGATGTGACCCAAAAAGTTCATCTTTAATGGTGTAGTAATGCATGGATGCAGCGGATACAGGCGAGCTCGGCAGAAGGTGTGATCCTCTCTTGAGAAGTGTTCACTAACAGTCGGATAAAGAAGAAAACTCCGGCTGTATGACACCTAGGCTCATAGAGGATGGATCTCCCAACCTGTAGTCGGTTTATGAGCAGTGTCGGCTGAGTGTGCCCGTGACAGACCGATAGTATGGCCTCCATAGTCAAAGGAGACAGACCTGCCATAGCAACTGCAACAGGACGTCATAAACAGCTGCAACAGCATTGAGGATAGCTTTGACAGTACTGCTACTGGACTTAGTAAGACTGGGAGTGAAGGGGCTCGGACTTAGGAGTTAGGCTTGGCAGGAATCCTGACAAGATCTCCAAGACAATGTATGGACGGACCTGGTAATGTAGAATGCATGTTCTTAAATTTGCAAATGCTTAAGTATATAAGTGAACGCTACAAAATGTAGAGTAAACACTTTATGTGTAGCAGGAGTGGGGTATAGTTAGTACACGTAATCAGTTCAACCTCAGCTAAAATTCAGCAACAAAGGAAAATAATGAGTTGTGCATAGCGTTGGATGGTAATTCTGTTTTACACTGACCAGTGCTAATTGCACAAACCACCAGCACTTACCAGCTGCTCCATTAGGAATTGGGAGAGACTTATTCGGTAGACTGTACGGCTAAATGTAAAGGCAGCCACTGGATTTAAGCAGTGCAGCTTCTGAGTTTAAAGAAGGGAAAGAAGAAATTATATCATCCATGATGATGTCCGTACTGTGCAGCAAACCCAGCGATGATCATATTGTACTGATCGAAGTTGGTCTTTCTCTCTCCTGTTTGTTGACATCACCACTAAACGAAGGCCTGTGGATGAGTTTACTGTCCACGTGGCCATGTCACATGGATTGTTGTTCCTGTGATGGGCCAGTTGACATAGATGATAGGATCCCAGGGTATTTCTTCTGGAACAATCAGGAGACCTTGACCTGTGATCTTAGCATATGACAGGTAAACATTCTCCTCTCTGGCACACTGAAGATGACTGTTTTCAGTCTTATGGCCTATAGTGGATCTGTGAAATGGAGGGGCTTTATTTCCCCTTTTTGAGAGTCAAGCTACCATCGTGTTTCTGATGTCTGTCTGACTGATAGGTTGTCAGAGGAACAGGACAGCTAATGAAAATTATGACTGGGAAAAAGGGGGAGGCGCACTGGGGTGATGGTATTAGTCATCGGAAAGGAGACAGAGACCTCTCAACGCGTACATTTTGGATCGAAGACGGCAATCTCTCATATCTTGGTGTTTTCAGCCTCTACTGTGTTGTACAAATATACGCCTTCTCCATAGGCTTGACACGTGTGGGCTCAAGAAATGCATGAGGGAGTGTCGTGCCTACCAGTGTCCACTTTAGCGGCGTGGATGACAAAGGAAATACTTGGGCTGCTCACGAGCGTCACGCTACAGTAAGATAAAGGAGAGTTGCTGACATGTGGTCTGTAATGATCTGCTTTACAGTGTCATCGAAATTCTCAGCAATGTTAGCGTCAGAGTCGTGTCTTGTCACCGTGTTGGCATGCAAACAAAAAAAGCCAGACAGTTGTAGGGAAGGGAATGAGAGGAAAGGGGGATGGCTGCCTTTGTAGAATGGCGTGAACTGGTTGCGCTAAAGGCTGTGTGTGTGTGTGTGTGTGTGTGTGTGTGTGTGTGTGTGTGTGTGTGTGTGTGTGTGTGTTTGTGTGTGTGTGTGTGTGGTGCCTGTTCTGATCCAAAACTACACAGAACACCACCTACTAAGCCCCCTGTTGACTACAATATTGTCTAAACGTTTGAGCTAGCATGAGTGACAAAAATAATATTTCCTGCGTAGAAAACTATCATAATCACATTGCAAGGTTCCTGCATCCAAAACTATCATTAAGTACAGGAGAAGATTCCTGTAAAAAACCAAACACACACACACACACACACACACACACACACACACACACACACACACACACACACACACACCAAAACTATCATTACATTCCTTTCAAACCGATTCGAAGAACAGAATGAAAGAAGAGCTATGAGAGAAAAGCACTGTTGTGGTAAATACTGTGGGTGGCAATGGCAGACAGTTGTAGGGAAGGGAATGAGAGGAAAGGGGGATGGTGAAGGCTGCCATCACCACTAAGAACTGCAGGAACTTACCAACAGACTTGTTGATAGAGCGGGTGCTTATGGAATGGAGGTCAGCACAGAGGAATCCAAAACCATGGTAAACAGCGAGAACATGGACCATGCCACTATTTTCATGAGCGGAGAACAACTGGGAGATGTCGGAAACTTCAAATATCTAGGAGCAACCCTGACAAAGGATGGAAGCTGCAAAACAGAAATAAGAATTCGTATTGGCACAGCCACCACAGCCATGACCAAACTGAACAGAGTGTGGAAAAGTAACATCCGATTCTCCACAAAATTCAAACTCTACAAAGCCCTGGTGGTCTCCATTGTACTGTATGGTTGCGAGGCATGGACACTGACGGCTGAAACTGAAAGGAAGATCCAGGCTTTCGAGAGCAAATGCCTGAGGAAGCTCCTTCAAATCTCCTGGATAGAGCACAGGACCAATAAATATGTACGGAGCAGAATTGAGAACCTTGCTGGACCTCAGGAACCTCTCCTTTCAACAGCGAAGAGGCGCAAGCTGATATGGTTTGGGCACAACACTCGACACACCAGTCTGTCCAGAACAATCATGCAAGGCACCATCGAGGGCGGGAGAAGAAGAGGAAGACAGCGGAAGAACTGGCATGAGAACATCAAGGAATGGACCGGACTCCATACACGTGAGCTGCTACCGGCGGCTGCTGACAGAGACAGATGGAGAAGGGAGGTTGCGCCTGTGGTCCTCAGGTTTCCCCAACGACTAGTTCTGTAGTTATGGGCCTGAGTGAGTGAGTGAGTGTGTGTGTATATATATATATATATATATATATATATATATGTGTGTGTGTGTGTGTGTGTGTGTGTGTGTGTGTGTGTGTGTGTGTGTGTGTTTGTGTGTGTGTGTGAGAGAGAGAGAGAGAGAGAGAGAGAAACAGAGAGAGAGAAAGAGAGTTGGGGTGGATGGTGGTGGCTTTCAATATTAGGTCATGTAGGCCCTCTGAAAAAAAGATTGTCTTGAGAGAAATCTCTCGTAAATAGTCAACCCAGTCTTCGTCCCTTACAGATTGGGCGCTAGCCACTGATTCACCAATACACTCATAGTGGAACCTTGGAATGTGGCACTGACCTTTTGCCCACTTGTAGCTGGTTTGTCCAGAGGGACTGGGGAAGATTGGTTTTTCCAGCTAGGTGGCAGTGTTTAGCACAGGGGACGGGAATTGACATAGCGTTTGATGTCCTCTGCTACCCCTGGCCACCAGTACTGCATTGTCACCCATTGTGTAGTGGGTCCAATCCCTGTGTGGCCCACTTCCAGTAATCAGGTCCACTATAGGATTGGGACCACAACTGTCTAAACAGAAATGTAGTATCAAGAAGCGATTAAGCATTGAACTCCATCACTGAGTTCAGCTTGCAACAGTCAACAAAGAATCTGACCTTCCCGTCCCTTTAGTCACCAGCACTATTAAAGAGTAGTAGGGCACACGAGCCAGTTCAATGACCTCGAACTTCACTATATCCTAAGATTCTTTCTGGACCAACCCTTGACCTGTGACACTGTTCAACATTCATCAGTGACGAGACGCAGAGTGTCAATACGCTCACCTACATCAGTCTGTAAAGAAAGATCAGTCATGACCCCTATTTTGTCCTCCGTGATCTTGACCACCTGTTCCATCTGTTTAGTTGTAAGAGTTGGCCAAAACGGTATTACCTCCTTTTACTTCTGCCTTCTCCAGGACACACAATGGAAGCTTGCGAGAATTTCTCTCAAGTCCCCTTTTCTACTTTACGTCATGGTCCTAGGAAAAATGGTGCACCTCTACCCAACCCAAAGGTAGCTCTGTTTTCCCTCAATGGAATCAGGAAAAAGTCACCTTAAAACAAATCACCCATCCACTGACCCTTGGCCGCAAGTCTTTCTGTCAGCATAGCAAGTTCAGTCCCTGTATCCCAAAGTGCCTGAACGCAGTGTGTCCCCTGTCTTCGCGCTACACTTTATAAGACAAAGTTTCTCCGAGCACTTTTTATACAGTTGCCATATGTCCTTCACATTTCCCTGATCGAGCTGTATGGTGTTCCCAACAACCTTCATTCCTGTTCTCCCTAAACTCCACTGAATGCATTCAGTTTTCGTGTCCCCGTTCTTTTTATAAAAGAAAGAGACCAAGTCCTACCTTTTTTTTACAGTTACTGTGTCACGTCTGACATGTAGGAGCTCTCCAATTATTTGGATTTACACTCCCTTGCTTAGTTTTTTCCTGGCCTCTGTGAGCTTCTGTGCAAACTTCTGTGAACTCTACGGCATTCCAGACAGCCTTTGGCCAGCACCCTCACTAATCCTGTAGCATCTCAAAGGTAGGAGCTCCAACAAGACAATGAGATGATTCAACTGGCTTTTTACTGGCTGATGGAAAGTTCCGCCGATAAGAGTGCCACGGCGTGGTACCTCAGCGGCAGCGCAGACTTCATAACTGCAGAACCGCTTGTCTGTTCATCGGAAAGCCCTGTATAATCTTTGAAAGACTTCCTTTCGTGACAGCTTCGTAGCGGATCACCAAATTTCCATCTTAACCATGTTAAATGTCCATGCACTCACACTGAAGATAAACAGCCATTAATTTCATCGCTATTTTTTTTAAATATTGCCAAATTTAACCTGCACTTCCTTCTGAAACCGCCAAACTCTGTTTGTCTCTCTCTCTCTCTCTGTCTCAAAGTGATTCTGTTTTTACACGCAAAATTGACAGGTGTCGCCGGTTTCTAATACAATTCCTTTTAAGTGTTTAGACAAGCAGAGGTCATCAAAAAAGGAATGTTGTTTTTGACTAGCCGCAGTGGAGCAGTGATTAGTTGTAAAATATGTAGCCTGGGTGGCCTTTGGTTTGATTCTCATTGAAGTCCTTTATCTGTGGGCTTTGTTGGCCCCTGTCAGCTCTTACTGAGAGTTAATTTTACAATTGACTCATATAGGAGGAATTGAACCACACATATATGTTTCGCCAAATAAACGGATGTATCTCTGATATTGTGATCAAATTTCCTGTTCACATTACTTCTGTCTACATATTCTAGCAACCCCCCCCCCCCAAAAAAAAAAAAAAAAAAAAAAAAAAAAGAAAAGCGCATACACACACAGACATGTACCTACGTTGGATTTTGTGACACAGAGTAACAAAATTTTGTTGTTTCTTTCCATGACTGCCCTCATGTGTAGTCCAAACGCAGCAGGTTTGTGTTCTCGGACGCTTCAATGCGTTATTCACATATACCAATTTTATAGCAAGAATCTCTCAACAAACTAAATTTGAGAGTTTTCCAACACACTTTAGACAGCTAACTAATTCATTTGCATCGATTAGATATGATCAATGAAACCCATCTGCAACGCAATGGAATCCTGTTCCAGACCGAATCTTCCACACCCCTCCCCCAGACCTCTTGTCACACCTGGCCAAATAGCAGCTGCGAGCCAGCGAGTTTGTATTGAGATGGTTCATCACGCTGACTTGTTTGCATGCAGAATGAACAAACAGTCTAATCAGTATGTTTCCTACACACCAGATCCATGTGATTATGTCACTGACACCTGTATTGGACTGACCTTGACTTTTACTGCTTCCCACCCTTCAGTATAATAAACCCAACTACTAGCCAAAGTTCAGATGGAGAAAACGCTGGGTATGTTAGTAGTACTGTTTTGGCATGCTAGCTTATTCCCTGCTTAAAATGATGGCGTGTGTGATATCCAGCATTAGTCCTGACAACAGAGTTTCTCACAGCATGCTGCCAAGTTCATTGTTGATTCTTGGAGACTGCTACGCATACTGTTGACAGTGACAATATGGCAGTTGAAAAACAATGTCCGATGACGTGTCTTAGACAATACGTGGAGCAAAGCAAGAGTTTCAGATAAGGGACACAGATGTGAGTATATCCTAATCTCCGCCATCGGAAAATATGCAGAAAAAGTGTTTGCCTGCTTTACATACCCCTAAAAATGACGTTGACGTCATACTCCAAAACTTCAGTGAACACTTGCGCCAAAACGGTATGTTATGACGCAACTTCATTTTTCAGTGCAAGGTGACGGTGAATGGGTGGAGACTAATGTTATATCAATTTATGAACTTTCAAGTCACTGTGACTTAAGAGGGAGAGAGAGACAAAACCATTAGGAACCGTCAAGTCCTGGGACTGAACTATAAAGAAGTATCACAATAGTGCCCCTTATGCAATTACACGTTAAAGTTCACTAAATTCCTGGCAAGCAAATGGCGATAGCTGACACAGTGTCGAGAGGTCTGAATGATGAAGGCAAAGCAGACGAACTTCAAGACGCCATCGAAGCTCACGTGAACACAGTGAAAGCATCAGGGCCAACATCAAATGAGTTTCTTGATGAACTGAGAAAGGCAATATATGTTGATATAGATCTCAAGACTTTATTGAATTACACTCAGTATGGCTGGCTATGCTGGAATCAATACGTTAATTTTCTTGTAAGAAACTACTCTGCACGTTAAGGAAAATCGGGCACTTGAAATGGTATTCTTTTGAAAGGCGACAGACTGGTCATACATCATTCATAATAGAAGAAAATTCTGAAACAGAATCACCAAGGAGAACAAAGCATTGTGGAATGCCGAGAACATCCACGACATTCAGTTTGGTGGCCAAAGATTAGCCCCGCATCAAGGAACGTGTATCTTCATGCTGAAGTGCCCGGAGAAACAGCCGACTCAAAGAAGTGAACCTCTGCTACAATCACCACAAGCTGAGAGACCGTTCTAGAAAGTGGAGTTGATTTTAGCTAGATGCTAGATAAAGGAAGACAACTTTACAGTCTTCAATGATAAAATAAAGACAACTTTACAGTCTTCAATGATAACTACTCACAGTTCATCAAAATCCCCAATCTGTCAAGACTGATATCGTAAGTTATCTGCAAAATGAAGAACGTTTTCAGTCGACATGGAATACCAGAGACGGTTGTATCAGACAACGGTCCCCAGTTTGCATCTGCTGAACTTCATAAATTTGTGGAACAACGAACGTTCACCACGTAACCCATAACCCCAATTTCCTCCAGTCCACCAGGCAGGCAGAGACTGCCATAAAAGTAGCCAAAGCATTCGTCTCACAGCAAGACTCTTTTATGTGCATAATGCATCCACAGCTGCGCCTCGATTCCCTCCATCGGTCTTGGTCCAGATGATATGGTATATGGCAGAAAGCTATGCACTACCCTTCCTGTTCTGCCCCAAACGCTGATCCCTTATACCATTCCTCCTGCCCATGTGCAAGTCACAGACAATGCTGCAAAACAAGTATGAAAGGCTACTATGACAAGCACGATGGAGTTTGTTCCCTTTCTGAACTCAAACTGGTAACACACTCCATCTGAAGAAAGATATTGAGAAAAGGTGGAAGCAGCTGGCTGGCGTCATCAAGCAGATTGAACCACGGTCTTACCTTCTTCAGATGGAGGAATGTAACCAGCTGAGGAGGAATAGAAAGTAGATTATGTCGTGCCCATCGGTAACTAGCCACGTGGATGACGATGATTCGACAACAACAGCACCAGCAGATGTCAAACCCAAAGCTGCAATTGGCCTCTTTCCATGGTCAGCCCCTGCTGTACCTGAGGTGGAGCTTCCGCAGTCCGCTCCACCATCTGATCCAGCGGGTCTGCCATCAACTCCAACATGAATATACACCACCCATAGTGGCCGAGTGTTCAAGTCACCTGCCAGATTTAAAAAGTTCACAATGTAGACGCATTGCTGACATTCAGTCACTGTTTTCAAAATGCACCTACTGATTTTCCATGATATTGACAATGAATGTTGATGTTTTATAATCAAGTTTCAAAGCTTGATTTTGAACTTGAGATGTTTAACGCGGAAAGCCATGTTTGTTTTATAAAATTGAAAATAAAATTCGGTCTGAATATGTACATGACTGTGACAGATAGCAAGAAAGACTTTTAATTTCAAGTTGCAAAGAAAAATAGTTTTCCTTTACAAGTTTCAGGTTTCTTATATCACAGTGAATTTTGTAGGGATAGCTGTTGTGAACTCATCCCAAGATCCCCAAACTCAAAAGCTTTGGAAGATTTTTTACGTTAAAATAAAAACAGAATCCTAGAGGGGTAGACCGGTGTGAAGGCTTGACAGTCTGAATTGGTTTTTAAGAAAAGGGAAGCAACCCGTAGTATAGTGCATGCTTGAATGACGCGATTGTTACTTTCTATCACTCCTTCACATGAGTTTCACATGAACAATCTGCCCTGGGAACTTTTCCCTTCATTGAATCAAGACTTCACCCAGGCATCACTATTTATCATACAGCAATGAGGGGGTGGGGGATTAATGACGTAAAAAACACACATTACGTCAACTAGTTTTGACGCCGACTTCCATGGTCAGCAGAGGAAGGTTTGCAAAAACCGAAAGCGCTTCTGTAAAATGCTTTGGGTGGGTTTTTTTTTTTTTTTTTCTCTCACTCCTTGTAATGATTTACGGAATTCTTGGTGATTCATATATCAACGGCTGAAAAACATTCTACGCTTGCTGACATTTTTTCGAGGGAAAAACTTGTTTCTTTGTTCTTTCACTCTAACTTGTGAACGCCATATACCACAGACGCTGCAGTGTGGATCACAAATGCACAGCCACAATCGCTTCCCAGCTCTAGTGGAGAAATATGTGCTACAAATATGGGTATAAAAAGAAGAAAGAAAAAGATAAAAGACTGGTTTCTGAAATGAAAAAAACAAACCCATCAGATAAGGTTCAGCTAAAATACGTACCATCAATGGAACAGGAGACAGAAAACTCAAAACGTGACCTTTTACATGTTCTGATTCTCAATGATTCAATCACAAACATATTGATGAGAAAGAAGATAAGGTAAGGTAATGTTGCTTATAGCTCAGTCGACCGCAGAGGGCCATATCAGGGCTGTCACTACGTTGAAGTCAACTCGCAAGTCATTCGTTCACAAAACCCTTTAAAATACAACTTCTAAAAACACACCGGAAGTTGTGTTAAAAATCTTTCTGGTGTAAATCTCAGATCAGATGAAAAAAGTTAATCTCTTTCAGAAATTAAAAAAAATCACACCAGGTGGAACATCTCTGAAGAAGGTTTTCATGGAGTCTGCTGTAAAAATGTTTATGTTTCACATCATGCAACTGCTAACACTCTACAAGAATGTTTCATTGTGAGTGGTACGAATGGGTTAAAAACGAATGGCCGGCGTAGATGAGAGGAACTGTTTTAGGTTTGGACAGATCTGGAAAAGTTTGTTATCCGTCAGTATTTTCCAGTCCTCCTGCCAGAGATCTCTGATATAATCATTACCTTTCATTTTCAAATTTGAGTAGGGGATAGATATGTTGGACAGTGTCTTCGTTGTGGCATTCTTGGCCAAACGATCAGCCATTTCTTTTCCCCGAATGCCAACATGGCCGGGACCCCAAGCAAGAACAATGTTGTAACCTTCCGTACTCAAAGAGTTAAAAAGTTTAGAAGTTCAGGATGATAGAGGTTACGGCCAGCCATGGCATCCGAAGCTGACAGCGAATCAGACAAAATCAGAACGCCTTTGTGTGTAGATTGCGAGATCATCATCAGTGCTAGAATGAAAGCTGTGAGCTCAGCAGAGTAAACAAAAGTATCTACAGAATATGTTTTGATAACATTTGAGAAGGAGCACCTGGGCAATTGGCTGCACAGGCCACTCCATCTTCGGACTTTGAACCATCAGTAAAAATTTTCTGAAAGGAAGGGAATTTTGTACAGAGACTGGCAAACAGTGCCTTGTATTCCTGAGAACTGGTAGATTCTTTGCAAAGAGCAGCAAGATCAAAGCGGATTTTTGGTGTGAAAAAGATCCATGGAGGCTTATCTGGAATTTAGGGAAGTCAGACACAGCTCCTAGATCAAGACCTGCATTCTGCGCACGAGGCTGCATACGATGTCCAAACGGAGGAATAATGACCAGAAGCTTGGCCATTCATATGGTTATGCTGCCATTTAACCCAATTTTTTTTCTATCAAAGCGTACCACCGTCTTTGGAAATAGCCCGTCATTCAGCTGAAAAACTCTTTGACGGTTTACTGATTCCCTGTGTGGTAAATGCTGTGAAACAGATGACGCTTAAAGTCAGTAGTCAATAATTTGTAAAATGCGTGAAAAACGTTGCCAAAGATCATCCAATTATGAAAATGATTATCAGTCAGATGGCAAAAGTCAAGGAATCTCAGACAAGTATCAAGGAAGAACTATTAAATGCCCTTTTGTTGTCAGAACTGAGCCATGACGAGAATGTCTCGTTTTATCCACTACTCCAATCTTCAAGTCAATCCTTGGAATATTCGAGATCGTCTTCACCCAATTTATAGAAGGGCCTGTATGCTTACTCAGAATACAGGGCAACGCACCAGGAATCTGTTCTGGCAGAAACAAAGGAAAACAGCACATCACACCAGATTTCAACCATCCAGATCCTCCCAGTCTTTCTCAGAGGATCTTTGAGTTGGACCTCGGGTAAACATGTACAGTGCATTGTACGAGTGGTGAGAAACACTAATCGTTAGTTGAATGTACTTTGCAGACGTCCAGGTCGAGTCATCCTAGCTGACTGTTTTCATGTTAGCTTTTAGTCACCCGTGCCTGTCCAATGACATATTCATCAAGCATAATCGTGTACAATTTTGAATTACTTCTTTCCTTCTAAACTACTCATTCCCAGTTTCACTACACACACAAAAGTGAATTGATATTTTATCATTAAACTGTTTTAGTTTGTTTTTATAACAATTTCAATTTGTTTGTTTTTTCTATTTTTGGAACACATGTCAATGAATAGATATTCTGTGCTTCAACGGAACTGTCGATCCTTCTTAACCGGTTAGTGCAACACTTTGCATATGGAAAGTACGATGAGCTAGCTTTGCAATACCTGAATGTGCGAAGGGATACATTCCCAAATTTAGCAAATATTATCAACCTCTAATCATCCAAAAGGCGCATTTCACAGAGGGAATAAATATAGCGAAGCCATACACCACACACACACACACACACACACACACACACACACACACACACACACACACACACCACACACACACACACACACACACACACACACACACACACACCACCCACACAATATGCACACACACACACACACACACACACACACACACACACACACACACACACACACCACATACACAGGTACTCACATATGGGCCCTTGGACGCACACATACACACACATGTAGACTTACACAATCACACACAAGCCATAATTGTGGCACGGAGAATGTTAAGTTGGTACCCATGATCTGACTAATGCAACGAGACGGCCCGAAATACCAACATCTCACTTCAAGTGAACTTATCTGTCGATCTAACTGAATACTATACTATCGTTAGCAAAGCATCAGATGAACATTTCACCAATTTGTCACTGAACAGAAATATACAATATGAACATAACTGCATTACACTCGAACCGGAAGTAATCAGATGGCCTTAAGCAGGTACCTTGCTTCTCCGTATGGAAAGATCGGATTTCCAACGCATAGAATGCGTTTAGCGCTTAAATTCAATTCAAACAAAATCTGAAAAATAAAGATGTCACATATGTGTAAGAAACACTCGGTGTAAGTCATTTATGGACCCATTATCCAAGAGCAAAGAAATTACTTCGCAAGCGAGGTGTTGATGCTCCATTGGTTGTATTCACTCAGGTGTCTCTCTCCAGCGTTAAATGACTGCTTTCTTCTTTGCACAGTGTCTAGATGTTTGTTACACAGTCCAGTAGGGATTTATCTTTGAATTTTCCGACTACTTTTAATTTTAAATTGTTTGATATTTTGACAACACTTCCATCATATCATCCATTCTCTTAAATACAGTGGCACACTTTCTAGATTACTGTGCACACACACACACACACACACACACACACACACACACACACACACACACACACACACACACACACGCACGCACGCACGCACGCACGCACACACGCACTACGCACTTATATGCCTATTTTATTTGTCAAAGCAAACCATTACACAGATTCACAAGCGCATTTTACACTTTCCCATAATATAGGATCACGTTTAGCAGAAATGCTTAACAATGCAGAAGCAACACACACACACACACACACACACACATACAGAGAGAGAGAGAGAGAGAGAGAGAGAGAGAGAGAGAGAGAGAGCAACACACACACACACACACACACACACACACACACACACACGAGCGCGCGTGCACGCACGCACGCACGCGCACTTACACACATGCACACACACACACACACACACACACACACACACACACACACACACACACACGCACGCATGCACGCACGCACGCACGCACACACACACACACACACACACGCGCGCGCGCTATTCTGTTATTAGCTGTCAACGGAAACGCTCAATCAAAGCCTCATCATCTGATTAATTACATTGACACACATGTTGTAAATAAATACAGTCACTGAGTTATATTGGAGAAACAAGCATGAACAAAATGCAGATGAAGAAATGTGATTTATGAGCCTCGTATCAATTCGCCCTCCCTTTCATTCACTCTAAAACCTTATTTTATTTTTAGTTTCTTCTGCAAACATGAATAAGATAAAGCACACGTTGAGTCGGACACCATTATACCACTTTTAATTTGTATTTTGGTTTATGTTAAGCATCTGCTTCATATCTTAAGAATACGAGCCGATGTCTTTTAGTTTATTATTTATATCTGTATTCTTTAATAATACAGAGATAAGCCTCTTTGGTGCAAAGCCTTGTTCATTGATGTCACTTTATACATCACTTGCGTTTTTCTTCTTCTTCTTCTTCTTCTTCTTCTTCTTCTTCTTTATTTGAATCTTGTGCTACCATGGAATTTATGTACTGTTCATAGCAGTTTGCGTTTACATCACAAGCAAAAGCCATGTAGATGATAGTTTTAATGTTTAATGCTAATGTTTAGTGTATGAATATGATTCCCTGATATGTGATTAACAACTGTTTACCTTAACGTATCTAAAAAGAAGTAATATGTCTGCTGTAAAGACTTTAATATTACTCTCGCTAAGGACCTCATGTTATCTGTCATGCATGTCAGTTATGCAAGTTCTAACCTGGAGAAAACACCATCAGCTGTCAATCAATGGCAATGTGCAAGTTATAAGTAGACAGCAAGCTATAAATTGAACTTCACGCTACACACACACACACACACACACACACACACACACACACTGGCATCAAAATTCATGCATTCAAAAATCATCAAGGTAATCCAGATGTTAGGTGCTGAATCTAAATTCACTGGCATTCTGTGATCGTATTTAATCAATTGCCATAACATTTTGGATCAGCAGTTGATTGTTTGAGTTTATCTCATCGTGTTCCACGCACCATTAAACTACCTTCAAGCACGGTGAATATTGACTCACTTACCCGGATTAGGGCAAACATTGTATTCAGAAATCATGCTAAATCATTTCGTCTATATCAATACGTGTTTCCAAGGCCTTCTTCCTTGCGCTGAACTCTGAAGCGATCTGAAGCGATCAAAGCTAAGTGAATTTTCGTTATTTTATTCGTTTGTGACTCACCTGAAGAAGACCTAAGAGGTCGAAACGCGTTGTGTTTTGTCTTGTGACTCGTTTGTCCACGTTTCTCTGGGCGGTTCGCTAACATTTATTTAAGATTTGAACTAATTCTTTTTAAACATAAATAGATTTATGTTTCTCTGGGCGGTTCGCTAACATTTATTTAAGATTTGAACTAATTCTTTTTAAACATAAATAGATTTTCACAATATTCACATGTTGTTGTTGTTGTTTTTTGTTAGAAAATAATATTTGTCTAAATATTGCCAAAAAGCATTTGACACTAGACAAAACTACAAAGAACGTGCACCGTACATTTTTCTGCATTGCATATATATATATATATATATATATATATATATATATATATATATAATTGTCAACGTGACATTCGTTTTAACATGATACCTAATACTTAAAACCCATGTCTAATCTTAATAAGAACCTTTTCTTGCTTTCATTTTCTTGACCTTTTTTTCAAAACAATCTCCAAGCTTTCCATCCCCTGTCATGTAAATATAATGTTCAATATTTCAATCAGTTTTCAAAGCAGATCATGATAGATATCCGTCCCTTTATTTACACTAAACATAAAAACCTTATCATTATTATTATTACTGTTAATATTTTCAAACTTAATCCTTTATATTTCGATTGTGTACTTTAACTGCTTGAATGCAACTAAAGTAGTTAAGATATTTCACGGAAACCACCACTTCACTCCTGCAATAAAACTGACAAATTTCATCCCCAAAATGCGTTCACGTGGACACTAGATGACAAAGCGTTAAATCGAAAAAAAAACTTTATTATGCAGAAGAAGCTTGATATTGATGAAAATAGGTTCAACTGTCAGTTCTATGCTATTTACCAGCCTTCTGTATGTGTGTAAGTTATCAAAAGCTTCAAATACATATATCCAAAACTGGTTTCATTTGCTTTTGACCAATCTCTAGGAGCCATAAGAATTTAGTGTTTGTACAAACGGCATAATCTGTTGTAGTATTATCTTCCACTTGTTGCCACTGAATAGTTCCATTGCCCATGGCATCCTCAAAGCATAGATAAACGCATGCATACTGGATACTACAGTACAACCATTTTCAACACTGTGAATGGAATACATAACTTTAATCTTGTCTGGCATTTTCTCCCAAATAGTATCAGAGCACATGGTCTGACATTCTTTGATAGTGTCCTCCGGTGGGTTTGGCAATACTATCCACCAGTATAGTACCTTCGACGATAAAATATATTTTAATACAGTAACCCTGCCTAAGAGTGTACACGTCCTTGACCGTGCTTAAGATACCTTGAAGTTCGTTCAACTTGTCTCCCGTATTGATTTCCGCAGGTTTGTCATCTCACTAACGAACCAGAGTCCATGCATCTGAATTTCTTCTGATTCTATGTCATACGTTTATGAGCCAAATGTATCACTTTTGAATTTTTAGTTTTAGCCAGCTGTATACTCTGTCTCTGTCTCTGTCTCTCTCTCTCTCTCTCTCTCTCTCTCTCTCTCTCTCTCTGTCTCTCTCTCTCTCTCTTTCTCGCGCGCGCGCGTAAGTGTTAGTGTTCAAAAGTAACTTTAAATCAGAAATTTCTTCAAACTTTCCCAGTGAATCGAACAACTTTTCGAGAGATTTTCTATCTCCATAAGGTAACAGTTGTGTCACCAGCAAACGTGTTGAATTTAGATTCAGCACCTAACATCTGGATTACCTTGGTGATTTTTGAATGCATGAATTTTGATACACAGAACAAAGATACAGGAGATATTGGGTTTTCTTGCCGACATCCTCTCCATGCAGGAAAGCGTTGGAGCTGCTTTTGTATGATCTTCATATTATTTCAAAACGTACATACTTATTTTTGTATATTCTCACTTATGCTAATTTTGTGTGAGCGTTTCCCATTTAGTTCCAGTCCAGAGAGTCAATGGCCATTTGAAAGCCCACAGAAATTAATAAACCAGGCAATTTTTTCATACAAAATGCGAATACCATCTCTGATATACCCTTGCTTATAAATTCAGGATGAATTCAAAGGCAGGAAATTGTATACATATCTGAGGATGAAGATGACCTGATAGGTGCCATATGAAATAGGTCATTCTAGCTTCTGCTTCTTTAGAGAGCGTTTCCCCATGTTGTCCACTGTCGCTGTTGGCCTTGGTAGACTGCCTTCTGTATTCTCGTGGTATTCCTTTCTTTCTTCAACTCATATATTGCCATGCCTCTCTTTGCTTTCCCTTTTGTCTTTGACCATCATTTCTTTTCTGTTGACTCCAGACCATGTCTGTTGGTTTGTGTGTGCCATATTATTTCCAGATCGTAAGGCCTCTCTCTGCCATGTCCACTGCCTCCTTGAATTGTCCATTTTCTACCCGTCTTTACCTTGGCTTGGAGTGATCCCACAGCTTTGTTTCCGGAGTTCTCAAGCGTGGTGGTGGTTAGCAACCTTGTTTGGCTCTTGTGTCTCCAGGATATATTTCAAGGATAACTTTAGCTTTGCTTGGCAACAGTGGAGTCACACGTCAGCGAGACCAGATGGGACACTAAGCCGTTTCCTTTAGTACTTGTTGATTTGGACTCTATTGATTCCACTGTGTTCGAGCTGATATTGTATATCAGTAGAGGCCAGAGGAGATTCAGGATCAGCATGAACTGCTGACATCAAAGCTTGTATTTACCACAGAGGCCACAATGGCCTATTAGCTGTAGGCTGTCTTCTGTTATTTTCTGGTTTTCTTTCCTTCAGTATTTCTGTCTTTCAAGGAGTAATCATACCTCCTTTCAAGGGTCTTAAATGGTGCCTCTGTCACTGTTGGAATGACGTGTTTGCTACAATGAACGTGACTGTTTCAGTTTCTTTTTCTTTTCCTCTGAGAGAAGACTCGGCTTTGATGGGGCAGCTAGCTTGTCTAATTGCTTCAGTATTTCAGGTAATGCATCTTCGTTGGCGGACATAATTGTTGTGTCTTCCATGCAGACTTTTAAAAGGTATTCGGTGTCCATTTCCAAGATCTGCCGAACGTTTACCACTCATGGCTGTGTTCAAGATGACCTAAAATGCCAATACTATAGTATTTGAGAAACTGCACACTCCTTGCTGTATCAGCTTCCAGACTGGTCCAGTCTCCGCGTATTCCTTGGCAGAGAACCTCATTAGGAGCCACAGAATACTTTATCAGCATTTGTCAGATGTTTTTTTGGGACATAGTACATCCTGAGGCCCAGGTGAATCATCTTGTGTCGAACTGATCCATATGCATATGCCAGACGGAGCCACACAACGTCGGGGTTCTTTTCCCGCTGCCTTAGTTGTCTGGGTTCCTTCCCAATTCATAATAGGATGTTCTGCACAACCAGACACTCCGGGCTGCCTTTTTTCTGGACCGATGAATCCAAGTACTCTCTTGCTGTGAGGTATTTAGTCATCCTAGCGGCCATGACGGAAAAGAGGATTTTCCCCTCAACGCTCAGAAGAAACATCGGTTGGACCTGGTTGAAGTAACTTACATTTAGTTCTTTGAGGAAGTACACTCCAATTTTTTCCATTCTGATGTAATCATATTATGGAGCTAGTCAACACCATTGGGACCTTTCAATTCAGCTGATGGGATATTCCATTTGTCTTATGCTTTCTTACTAGCTTGCTTCACCTCGTCCAGTCTTGGTGGCTTGACATATAACATTTTCTCTTAAGCTGCAGGCCTTTCTATGCACTGTATTTCAAGCTGTGCTTCGCTCAGTGGGTTTAAATATGTTTTTTTTTTCTGGGACGCTGCTCAAGAGCTTCTTTGTCCACTGTGATCATTCGCAATGTTAGCGGCTTGAGTATATTTTCTGGCGATCTGGGGAGGCTCACTGAACAAACAATCTTGTGTTTTCTTTTTTGTTTCTTCTTTCTAATTCTACTTTTTTTGCGGGAACTGTGCTGAACTTTCAGATCTTCCGAAAGCCTCTTTAGCCTTTCTTAGCTACTGAGGCAACCTTCGTTCGTTTCTTGAGAGCCAGATAAACGATTAAATAAAGATTTAATGAAGAAATAAACAATGAATTGGGGAACTGGACGATGCAATTATTGGTGTGTTGATGTGTATGTAGATGATATATACAGAGTTCTCATTCACTCTCACGATCACTCACTCATTCATGGCCACATTACAAAACGTTTATATAAAACTACATGCGTGTGTGCGCGCGTGCAACTGTCAGTATGTTGCTCCACTTAGCTGATTTCGTTGGTTGTCCGAAGTGATCTTCTCTGACGTCCCGTC
Organism: Conus canariensis; assembly: GCA_033310375.1. Classification (NCBI taxonomy): domain Eukaryota; kingdom Metazoa; phylum Mollusca; class Gastropoda; order Neogastropoda; family Conidae; genus Conus; species Conus canariensis. The sequence continues at coordinate 26,927,049 of CM065743.1, forward strand.
CATGATGTCCTGATCCTCAGCAGTTACAATATTGAAGCACACAACTTCTTGAACAGGACGCAACCATTCATTCAGCTAAAGAATCTACTTACACGGATATATATTCCAACACGATTCGCACATCTGCTGTACCCATTCCCCGGAAAGGTTAGTACTGTGTCCAATGTTCGGGTACAATGTCACAATATACGATATAAATCACAAATCACTCTGAACAGTTTCTGGAATATCTTGATATCGAAAAATATGTCCACACAGAGGAAATACTTCCACAGCAATGACGATGCCTTTTACAGAAATTCACGTAGATAAACGTAGGTGGGATATGCGAAATAAACCAAATAGATGAATAGGCGAATTAGTTGACTTAGGTGTAAAGCTGACCTCACACAGGCCGTTAATCGTTCCTACACAGACCCGACCAACTCTAGAAGTGAACGTTGGAGACTAGGCAACAGTGCAGTCGGTGTTGAATGGTCGTCGTCAGCCGAACTCCTTTACAAGCTTGTAGATTGGGCGTCGCTAGATCTGAATTATAAACTCGGCTACAACTATGATAACGTCACACGATGACGACAAGGAAACATATTCATTTTACGTACATGCCTATTCTTCAGCGGACTCCTCAGCTGTAGAAATGTGACAGAGGCAATCTTCGTTTCTTGGAAGTCCACTTTCTCTTTTGAATTTTGTTTCTCTTTTGCAGGTGCATATGGAATTGAATGTTTCTCTCCACAGACGTCACTACAGGTTCCGCATACAATGTCTCCAAGTGTAGCGAGTCTGTGTATCAGTGTGCTTTTCTGCCTACCAGAACATTCAATTCATCTAACTTCTCCCATCCCTTTTTTACACTTGTGGATGGGAAGTTGCATTTCTACGCTTCGTCTTTATAATCAATGCAGATGTCCTTGCCAGTGTGGTTTAAATCCCAGCCCTGGTTTTCCGACCTCTTATCTGCTGGTGCAGTGTGCTGCTGCTGATTCATCAGAGTCTTCATACAGCCCCTTTTCATTCCTTGATTCATTATGCTGCGCTCAGTGGAGAAATTTCCTCCCAGAAACATAGCAATTACATTTGATCATTATGCATAGTAGGTTGTGGATTTCTAGTCTTAAATGGGTTTGACCATCCTTCTTTCCCTTTTTGGTGAACTCCTTTAGCATCTTTCGGTTTTTTTTTAATGCTAGTGACAAATTAGAGAAGTGTGAGGTGGGGAGTCAACCTATTTAGCCTGAAAATGTGGTCTTTTCCAGTGAAACCCGGTCTTTCTTGGACGTTCTCGAGTTCCAGAAATCAATGTTTCAACTACATGTCACTTGAGAGGAAACTCTAGGAAAAGCGTAACAGCTGAAGGTCTTCAGAGAAGGAAATCCCCTCAGGGAAACGATTTGGCGTTGAACTTCTGACACTTTGGGCTACATTCAGGTCATGACTCCTAGATGCCTTTCTGTCCTGAGACCTTTGGTGCAGCCGTGATTCGAACCAAAACTTCTGTGTGAGTGTGCATCTCAAGGCGACGCCTTTTTTGTTTTATTTTGCTTTTTGTTAGGACGAATAACTTATCCGCATCGTCAAGGGACACATGCTCTAGCTGGAAAGTAAAAGCCTTATGAAGAAAACTTTTCTTCAACCAGACCCAGCTGGATTTTTTCAGCCGCCATTACTGATTGGGTTCAGGTTCTCTTATGACATAATTATTTCATGCTGTTTTATGAAAGCATAGGCTAACGAGCCTACAGAGCTCCTTGCTCCAACCTCTATGGAGAGGACTTTCTCTTGGATGCCAGACCCTCTCAAGCTGTTGGCTGGTCTGGTATACGAATAAAGCTTGTAGATATGATCTTGCTTCGTTCTTTCATGTTTCATAGTGAATTTAATCAGAATTAGTTGTCTCCACAAACGTGACTGGAGTACAATATCCGGTTTGATACCACTCCTAATCATTTCTGGATAGTGTACCCATTCTGAAAGGTCTGCTGAAGACTCCCATCATCCACTCCTGTGAGCTGACCCTGATTCCATGCTCTGGATGTCACACGTTTCAGTTCAGGGTTTTGGGCCTATTGCCGTGTAGAACGTCGTTACTAGGGCTTCTGGTTGTGCTGTGTTTCTGCTGGTAGTGGGTTGTCATTGAACGTTTACTCTGCCGTTACAGGCCACATCAAGCCCAAGATTTCAAGTGGTGCTCCGCAGCTGAGAAGGTGCTCAAGCTTTTCTTTCTCTACAGTCGGTGTCCATGATTTTCGATGGTTGAATATTTCCCTGGCGTATCATAAGGGGTCTCAAAAGAAAGATTTTTTGTCTTCTCCGTCTGTCTGTCTGTCTGTGTCTCAACTCCTCCTTCTTGCTAATTTGCTTTGCTGAGAGCGCTGTGTTGTACTTTCAAGGAAGACTTCCAGGCCTTCCTACGGCCTCCCTAGCTCTTTCTTCTCAGATTCTGAGGTAGCCTTAATCTATTCACACACACACACACACACACACACACACACACACACACACACACACACACACACACACTGTCATGTGATGTAGCCTCACATGGCGACATGTGACGTTCCGTCGCGTACGCCCTTATTTGTTATAAAGCATTTCCCTAGGTAGGGAAGAGGAAAGGTAAAAGAAAGGATAATTTACGTGGCCTGACCAGTGTGATCGGTGTCGCTGGTGGCTATAGACGTAGGGTGATTATTGGTTGATTGGACGGACGTTGTCCATTGGTCAAGTAACCAAGGGCTGGTAATGCGTAGAGTTAGTTGAGAACTCACTGAATATGTACTCAAAAAGAGCGCAGGAGGGAAAAATAAGGTATAGGAAGGAGATGGCTTGGGGACACTGACCAGACAGGTTGTTTGGAGCTTGCAGAACGAGTTTCTCCTGCAATCTACCATTACCAGGTGAGGTACAGACAGATGGGGAGAGAAAAGAGAGAGTTAAGGAAAGGGAAAAAGGGAAAAGAATTTATCATTATTCAAATTTTGAAATAGATTACTTACACGGACTTCATTCGTGTTTCAGCCCTTCCCGGTGCTGTGGCAGCACCAGTAATGGTACAGGCGACTGAGGCAGTCGCAGAAGTATTCGAGCTCCAGTGCTGTGTCAGCACCTAATTGTGAAGAAGACAACGACTGCGATAGTCATGAGAGAATTTAAAGAATTTGTCATGTTGACCCACAATGAATGTTGATTGTCCCCTTGGTCGGAACTCAGATATTGTTCCTGTATTTTAAGCCATCTTTTGATTCTTCTTTGAAAAATATATACATTGTTTCTCCAGTGAGGAGGAGAAACCGTTTAAACGATGTATTTATGAACTACTATGTATAATGAGATGAAATTTGGTCCCAGCTAGTGGATCTGTGGAATGTTTGTACCTCCACTGGAGTGGAGGAACATAAGATTGAAAAATTTGAAAAGTTGATTATTGTTTAGTAAATTATTCCCCGGAGAGGAGGGGGAGAAGAAGAGTTATTGTAGTGCGCCTACTGGTTTTTTGGAGAGACTGCGTGTGCATGGAGTGAATGCTGAGCTGAGTGCGTGCATGCATTTGTGCTCAGTGTGACAGTGGTGACCCCGACGTGATTCGAACACGCAACCTTCTGATCGTCCTGATCGATTCGTCCTGACAAGGGAGAATCATTTCCGTCTTTTTTGATAAGAATGAATCATTGTTTAGACAGATGGATAGAGCTAACAAAAACGAGTAAAACTTTCGAATCACTGCGAGATTTGCTACTTCGAGAGCAACTTTTCCAAAGCGTCAGCAAAGATTTGGCCACTTTTCTTAAAGAAAGACAGTTCGATAGCGTTGACGAAATGTGTCAGATGGCGGATCAGTACTGTATTGCTCATCCGGATAAAGGTGTTGCCCGCAAGGAAAATTCGTCCCTTTTCGAGTCTCACGTGGCATTTCAAATGCATTCTGGACAAGCCAACTATAGAAGAGGAAATCGCGCTTCATTCCAAGGTCCGCACTCTTACACGTCTTTTGGCAACAGACAACGACCTTTCCGTGGCCAAGGCCATGTCGGTTCTGGCGATTTCCGTCAGTACCAATACTCACCACCGGAAAGACCTTTTCCTTTCCGAGGGCGTGGTGAACAACAACCGCGCAGACCCTTTGGTCCAGTGCGTGGACAAGGTCGAGGTTCACAGACTAACAGTAACCAGTTGTCCGCCGACCAAACCATGCGCTGCCATTTTTGTGAGTGTAAATTCCAGCTGAAACGGGACTGTCCTTTCAAAGGAAGTGGAGCAAAGACTGGATTTGTTTCCACTACATGTGAAGAAGGTCTTGTTTTGGCGCCAGATCAGTCCATTGATGGTCTTCTTTTGGAGGATTGTGCCATTAATGGTTTACAAGGTTCTGTTTTGCGAGACACAGGTTGCACCACAGCTGGTGTAAGGAAATGTTTTGTTCTACCAGACCAATATCTTGACAGTGTTCAGAGATGCAGATCGTTTGGTGGAAAAATTGAAACTTTTCCACTTGCAAAAATTTCTGTTGATACACACTACTCCGGGTCGCTTACCGCCTGTGTTATTGAGAATCCAGTTTGCGATTTGATTTCGGGAAATCTACCAGGTGTCACGACAGTACATGGTGGTGCCAGAGGATTTTTCGTTCCTTGTCTCATCAGTACAAGATTAAAAGTTGTAGAGCAGGGAAAACCAACAAAACCGCTCAAGGTTTCAAAACTGGATGAATTAAAGTTACGCCAGATGTTTTGAAGACCATGCAGAGAAGTGACGAGACATTGACGACTGTACTGTCTACTGCAAAGCAGAGTGTCTCTGACAAACCAACGGACAAGCCGACGTACACACTGGACTCTGACATCCTCTACAGGCATGGACCGGGACAAGACAACAAACAGATTGTGGTTTACAAAGTGAAAATGGCAAATGCTGAAAAGGTATTCCATGTAAACATGCTAAAAAAAAGTATGTTCAACGTACAAATGTTGCCATTAACGAATCAATTGAATGGATATGTCCAGTGTCTGGAACAGATGTCGCTGTTACAGAAATCATTGATTCTGATTTTGTACCTGATGTCACATACAGAGACAGAGCAAAGACTGTACAAACAACAAATGTGGGATTGTTAACATCTACTAGTATAGATGATACTGTACCTCTGCCCACTCTTTCTGTCAAGGGAGAAACTTATCGTGATGTTGTTGTGTGTGATGATCTGTCTTTGATTCAGAAAGAACAATTGGAAGGTATTTTGAAGGACTTTCAGGATGTTCTGACTGATACCCCAGGGACAGTGGCAGCAACTGAACCCCATACTATTCACTTGTGTACGGAAAACCCAGTCCGAGTCAAACCATACCCTCTCCCATTTGCGAAAAAACAGGTTGGAGAGAGAGAGAGAGAGAGAGAGAGAGAGAGAGAGAGAGAGAGAGAGAGAGAGAGAGAGAGAGAGAGAGATTCAAGTTATGCTCGGGTTGAAAGTTACTGAACCGTCCTCGTCACCATACAGGTCACCAGTTGTATCGGTGGACAAACCTGATGGCTCGGTGCGGTTTTGCATCGATTACAGGAAGTTAAACAAAAGCACTGTGTTTGATGCAGAACCTATCCCAGACATTGAGGAACTTCTTTGTCAACTGTCAGAAGGAAAATATTTTGTCAAAATAGAATTAACTAAAGGGTATTGGCAAATCCCGATGGCTGAGGCAGACAAGGAAGAAACAGCTTTTCAGGCACCTTTTGGACTCTTTCAATGGACGAAAATGCCATCTGGATTACAAAACGCCCCAGCTTCTTTTGCCAGAATGATGCGCGCACTAAAACTTCATGAGTGTGGAGCAGTAAGTTTTTTTTTTTATGACATTTTGCTTGCTGCAAAGTCATGGAATGATCTTCTGGATAACTTGAGAGCTGTTTTGTTTTTTTTGTAAACTCCGGAAGTTTGGTCTGACGGCTAGACCATCCAAAATTCGTGCTAGATTCCAGACTCTTGAGTTTTTGGGTCATGTTATTTCTGTAGGGAAAATGACATCAGAGGAAAAGAAAGTAGGAAAGATCTTGGCCTTGAAGAGACCCACTACAAAGAAACAGATAAGATCACTCCTTGGATTGTTGTCCTATTACAGAAGATATGTACCGCACTTTGCGTCCTTGACAGCCTCTGAGTGACTTAACAAAAGGAACAAAAAACAAAAGTATCAATACTGTCGGCGTGGAATTGCATCGCAGCGATAGCATTTCACGTGAAACATTGTTGCAGCGACAATATTTTCTGGAAAAAATTGTCGCGCGACAACTTTTCACGAAAAATTTCCTATAGAATATTGTAGCTGTCCATAAATTACTGTCGCTCGAAATTTTGCGACAGTTTTTTTGTGACAGGACACTGTGAAATATTGTAGTCAGTGAATGCTGTCGCTTGCGACACATTTTCACGTGAAATCTTACTGCAAGAGTTAACATTTCCTGTGAAATATGGTCGCAGCGTTAATATTTCACAGCGACGATTTTTTTCTGCAAAGTGAAAAAACGTCGCAACGGTTGAGCGTCAAAATATCACAGAAAATAATGCAGCCTGCCATGGAATAAAAAATTGTCGCAAGTGATATTTTATCAAATGTTTTTGACGAAAGTCAAATTTCCATTCGTGTGTGTGTGTGTGTGTGTGTGTGTGTGTGTGTGTGTGTGTGTGTGTGTGTGCTGTGAAATTTGATGTTTTTATCAATATCGTAGGCCTAGGACATTCAGCACAACGAAAGAAGGGGAAGATTGGGTATGTCAGAACCCCTAAGAAATGCAAACCTATCTCCTTCACTAATTTTACTTCACTCAAGGTTAATTATTTGTAAAACTTACCATAAGAGCTTCATATAGTACAGCCATCAAATGGCTATCTTTATTTCAAGAAGTTTTATATAAGAAATCATAAAATTCTTAAAGAAATTCTTAGACATCATTTCGGGTTAAATGGACCAGGGAGTGGTAAATATTGGGCCACGGGCCTATATTAACCGACACGCATTATTCATAAACCCAAGCCAATATAGTTTGTCTGTTGGCCATATAAGACGTGTGAGCTTGTTCGATAATCCATTTAAAGGCACCTAAGGTCTCAACACATTCATAAACTAAACTTAAAGAGTAAATGATTATCCTTAATTGTCAGAACAGCAACACAATCATAATAGAGTCTAAAAGCTAATACAAGCCAAATCGCAGAGCAGACAGTTTCTTTTGCAGTGCTTCTAGGGTACTTAAAATCATGAATTTACAACCGAGTCAAAGAAACCCATTTTAGTCACAAGTAACCCAAAAGTTATCAGAGGTCATAATGCAGAGCTTCAGGCATCATTTGGCTTTGTTTTACTGCAGTCCTTTTAAGGCATTCAAAGCTCCAAGGAAGCCGTGATTTGAAATTTATTGGTTGAAAGGGTCATCCATTTCTTTTCTAAAGCTTTTATCTAGTTGAATGAAATAAACAACGCAGAAAAAATGCAGAACGTAACATTCAAAATGGGTTTTCTTTCATTACGCTCGTTTTAAGGCACCTAAGGCCTAAATATAATCATGTTCAAAATGTGAAACGTAACACATTTACATAAATTATCTTTTGTTTTGGATGGCTTCTTTTAAAAAAGACAAACGAATTAATGTTCGAAAACAAAAAGAAACATTCAAAGCACCGTCAATATTTGGATATGTTTCTTCTAAACAAGTGGATGCTACACACGCGCACGCGCGAGCGCGCACGCACATACACACACACACACACACACACACACACACACACACACACACACACACACACACACATATCAGGCTCTATCAATAATAAGTGATCACTGAAAAAAACAACCGCTATCAACTTCTAATGAAGTAGGTATAAACTGATCACGGTAGGCTTAACTGAGCTAGTGGCCCAACTTAGCCCATCAGGGGGAGTTCATCTTATCCATTTTGACCATGGTCTACCATGACAGCACATCAAAATATTACTCTGATTTTTGTTTTAAGGGCGGTTATAATATGTCAGAATTCATTGAAACAGAAAGCAAACAATTCCTATTATTTTGGCCATGTCTTTGATTTAACAGAACCATAGAGGCAAAGAATTTGTACAAAATGTTTCTGATGCTTACTGTTGGTATCCTTTCCCGCGACCAGCCATGGTTTTCTAGCAGAGGAAGTTATGCATGCTGACAATGTAGCACACAAAAGATCTGACCTTATCTCATCATAGTTTTCTCAAATTAGCATCAGCCCAATTTATCTACTGGCCTGCATTAACCAATCTTCCCTTACAGGGTAACAAACGAAAGTAATTAACCTTTCAAGTAGGTACAATATTTTTGGACAAGACACATTACTTCTAACTAAAGGCTAAAAACATCTTTCGTTGGAGAATTGTTTATTGCAGCCTAGTTGGTTGTACTTTTTTTTTTTAACAAGGGGTCCATTTCTGCTTACTTTTAAAAGTGTGAGTTAAAAAAAAGAAAGAAATCTAGTAGTGGGAATTACTTTTTTTTTTTTTTTTTGCAGATGAAGAGGACAGTGTGAAGCACCAAAAAATGAAGAGGTGGATTTCGGCCTTAGGGGAAAACAGACACACACACACACACACACACACAAAGAATCACCGCCTTAGGTGCTCCATTGATCCGATAACTGATGCCACAAAAAAAGTGTGAGTAGAGCTCTCTGCATTGATCATTTTTACTTACTCTTTCATAGAAAGGAAAACTGTGTAGGGCCCTTTTAAATGAGTCACAATTAGCCCTTTGTGAATCATCATCATCATCATCATCATCATCATCACAAATAACAAGATGCTTTGCCATCTGTGATTTTATAATTCAGCCAGCACACACACACACACACACACACACACACACACACACACACACACACACACACACTGCCGACAAAGCTGGATCTTGAACCTCTGAAGTCTTGCGGTAGAAGACAGAACCAAAATTTTCAAAAGATGAAGTTCCTTTTGACCAAGATCAAAGACATGTGTTCGTTTTGTGATGCCGCGAAGTTAAGAATTAAAAAGGTCACATAGTACAATAAGGTCGAAGCGTTAAATAGCTAATAACGCAAATTTCTCAAATATCATTGTCATAATTATTCCTCTTTGTTCGTCGCACAATATTTAGGACTATTCATAATGAGCAGTCCAAAAGCTGCAAATGTAATAAGTATACTATAATGCCATGGAACTACTAAACATCATTTTCTTTTTTTCATTTTTGTTTCTTCTTTAAAGTAAGATCCACATCAGAAATCCGGAGACATTTGAGGTAGAAGGAAAGGAGTTTTAAGAGTTGGGTGTAGCATGTAATGAATTAGGATATCCATAATATAAGAGTGCGGCTATTACACGATTTCGTGTCTCTCGTTGTCTTCCCATGACTATCCATATGTCTTCCCATGACTATCCATATTGACATTCATATAGCCCTGTCACCCTATTATGTAATATTATGGAGATAATTATATGTTTTGTTCCCTCGGCTTTGACCTCCTCTCTGCCCCATCCATCTCTGACCTATCATACCTCCTTCAACGGTTTGTGTCCCTCCTGTACTGTAAGGGAGTGCCTGAGTATGAGTAAGGAAATGTGTGTGTGAGTTTGTGTGCGTGTGTGCCCACGCATGCGTGTGTGCATGCGTGTGTGCGTAGTCTCTCTCTCTCTCTCTCTCTCTCTCTCTCTCTTACACACACACACACACACACACACACACACACACACACACACACACACACACACACACACACACGTGGAACACGTAAACGCGCATGCACGGGCATACACAAACAAACTCAAACACGCACATACACTTCTACAAAGAGATTATTGAGTAACTTGCAAGGTCTGTGGGGAGAAGTCTTAAGCGTTCTACTCAATTGTCTAGGGGAAAGAGTATCGTCCCACGAGAAGATGTTCAGAGTGGGTGGGGTATGTAAAGTGATAGCTGACACGGGGTATCCAAGGGGAGAGAGAGAGAGAGAGAGAGGGAGAGGGAGAGAGAGAGGGAGGGAGAGAGAGAGAGAAAATGAGATAGGGAGGGAGGGAGGGAGGGAGAGGGAGGGGAGAGAGAGAGAGAGAGAGAGAGAGAGAGAGAGAGAGAGAGAGAGAGAGATTGCGTGATTATGGACAAATGAATCACAAATATATTTGAGCATGAATGCACACACACACACACACACACACACACACACGCGCGCGTGCGCGCGCGCGCACACACACACACACACACACGCACGCACGCACGCACGTACACACACACACACACACACACACACACACACACACACACACACACACACACCGTCGCGCTCTCTCCACATACACGCACACATACTTGCACGTCCAGAGAGAGAGAGAGAGAGGGGGGGGGGGGAGGGGGCGGAAAGACAAAAAGATAGACCGACAGTCAAGCAGACACAAATAAAATCATAGACAAAAAGACAATGGGGCAACTGATACGTAAAACCATGAGAGGGAGGTGGGGGTATAGTTGGGGTAGAGACCGAACATGTCTTCCACGTCGTTTTTTTTTACGGGAAATGATGTCTCACAGCGACAACTTTTCTACGGCAGCAATTTTTTTTTTACATGAAATGCTGTCGCTGCGACATGATTTCATTTTTGAGTAACGACACGATTTTATGGACATTTCTCGTGAAATCCTGTCGCGCTACCAATTTTTAGGAAATTAAGTCGCTCAGCGATAATTTTTCATGAACCAGCTGCAGTATTTCCCGGGAAATACTGTCGCTGCGACACGATTTTATGAGCGACAGTATTATATACGACACCGGCTCCCTTGAGCAAGTCGCCTTCTTTGTTGATTGTCAGAGTTTTGATTTAAATTGTTGTTTTACGAAATTCGGACTTCCCAATCGGAATCTTCTTAATGAGTCCATTTCTATCATAGAAGCAACTAAAAGTGTATTAAAATTATCATCTGATGGACCATTTCAACAGAATGATATTTTATCGAAAATCGTATCAAGAGCACATGTTGACGGCCATGTGGCGACGAAAGCAAGTTGTGTTTCCGATCAAATTTTAAACACAAAGTTCTCAGCTCAGACGGCATCTTGGATAATGAATTTATATGTATAAAAAGAGCGAAATGCCAGCTATTCATTCATTAAAAAATTATTATATGCTGTTTGGTATTTTTCATTAAAATAGAGGAAAGTGTGATGCAAACTCGTTAAAAGTGGGTTCACTCTCGGACTTTAATCATTAATAATTTTACACAGCCACGAAGTTGTCAAATGTGACTTACTGCATTTTATTCCTTGGGTTCTGAGGTTTTCATCGATATCAAATATGTTTGAATAGTTTGAACGAACAGCGAGCTAGACAACACAGAAGCTGCGACAGATAGCACAAACTTTGTCATTTCCTGTCTCGCGAGGCCCATTTTGAGTGCAGCGCTGTGTTGTCTGTTTTGCGGTCCGGCTGCGCTGCATATATAGAGAGGCGCAGTGTCTGTGAGAAGAGAATGTGTGCGCCGAGTGTGTCCTGAGAGTGCTTTCCGAGTATGCAGAGAGAGTGTTCAGAGGGAGAGAGTACTCCCAGGGTTGTGTTCCTGGTTTGAGCTTGTTATGGAAGGGAAATAAAAGGAGAAAAACTCCGCTTTGTCCTCTGTGTCTTCTTGACTGGCTGCTGTCCCTTGGTTCCTGCACTTATCACCATCTGCCTGTCTTCACCTGTACACCCCTTACCCCTCCACACCATCACAATAATTTAGCCAAAATCTTTGATAACGACAGAAAGTAATACAAAGAAGGCAACTGTTGAAATGAGGTCAGCATTGTCAATCATTTCGTGTAGTCACAAGCTTGCACAGAAAAATGTCGAGGGTTGACTGCCAGAACCCAGTATCTCATATACATATATGTAAGAGAGACACTGGGTTCTGGCAGTCAACCCTCGAAATATCCTTAGCATGCAACACACGAAATGAGAGCTGACAACCTTTACTTTCAATGTACGTTTTTGGATTTAACACATAGTTTCTGCGAAATCAAGAAATATTCAAGGTTTGACCAGTGGAGAGTCGAATATTGCGCCGACATTTTATTGTGCGAAATAACAGTTTAATTAGAGTTAATTAGAATTTTCAAATCCAACACTGTTGTAACGAACAAAACACATCAATTTTTGTGGCTTCAGTGATGTATGCATAAGAGTTTTATCAGTTCTGAGGCAATTACATTTCAAAGATTTTCCAGGAAACGATCAGAATTCATCAATCAAGGCAGATTTTGGTTTTGATCTGCTGTGTAAAAAAGAGTACTTGTACCCGCAGATGCTCGAATTTACCTGCATTCAGTGTGCATGGACTAAGGTCAGAAACATAAGCAGAAGAAAAGCCAGAAAATAGGTTGTGATATAACAAAGACATTTATTTTGAATTGTTTCATTTATTGAAAATAACTAAAGGATTTAATCCACTTGTGACATTTATGTGCTTTCAAAGTACATCTGACAGCTCCAGGTTGAACTTTCTCAAGGTCCTTGACATCGTTTAATGGAAGCTATACATCAAAGGATTGCAAACAGCATACTATAGCATAAGCATTATTGGCAACATATGAAACATGAATATCGCTAGACATCTTGGGGCTGAGAGTGAAGCCTGTCTTTCTGGCAGATGTTGCACACTATACACTACAAGAAACTCTGGAAGACTGTTTGGCTCTACGGACAAAATTGTGTGCGTACGGAGGACATAAACTCCTGCTTTATAACCGTTTAGTTTGTCTCTTCCTTGACATCCATTTTTGCTTGTTTTATTTTTCTATACGATTTGAAGATGCGAATCTAAGTAGGTGGAATATTAAAAGTCAACTTAAACTTGGTATGAAGAGTTTGGACACATCGCATGAAAAAGAGAAAGAAAACAACAAATGGCTAAGGAATAAGAATGAGTGAATAATGAACTTTCTTTCGTGTGTTTTCGTGACACGTACAGAACGTTCAGGGCGTAGAACAAGAGCTGTCGAGAAACATATGCATTTTAAGACGGGAAATTTTCCGAAACAACTGCCTGGGTTTTAATGGAGGAACTTTGACTGAAACCAAAGCAGCACAATGCCAGAAATAGCCGTAAGCAGATTCGAGTACGGCGGTGCGATCAAAGGTGTCAAACGCTACAGGTAGGTCAAGGACAGCGAGGACAAACCAAGGGTTGACTGCCAGAACCCAGTATCTCACTTTTTTTGTCGATTTTCATTTTTTTACACTGCACTGTGTTTTCTGATGTGATCTTTCACCTAGTAAACTTTTTTTGGTCATGCCATTGATTTTTTTTTTTAATCAATTATCGATAAACCAAAACCTAGTTTCTCCAAATGTAGAGGTAGCTTTCTCCCTAAAACCCATTATCCCTACATGCTATGTTCTGCCCGGTTTGTTTGAGCAGTACTTTTCACACACAGTGACTGCCAGATCCCCGTTATCTTGAACAAAGGGACACTGGCTGTCAGAAAACACCAGCGAGTTGGAAGAGTAAGCTACCACTTAAGTGGAGATAAATGCATTTTGGTGAGATTCCACCAAGAAAAAGAAAGTACATGAGCCAGGCAAAACCCAGTGTATCCAGCTCCTGGGCTGTCGCTGTCAAGATTGTTCATAGTTTGGCAGGAAGTGGGTCCATAGCTGAGCTCCAGTCTACTCTCACATGAGAAAACCTCTCACACACACACACACACACACACACACACACACACACACACACACGGACTCGTCAAAATGGCGGATAGAGATTAGAAGTCAACAGATTTGCCTCTAGTTATATTTTGGAAGAATAGTGAATATGACTAGGTATACAAGATCTCGCTGCATGGGAAGCAAGGTGAACGCCACTACAACCAAAGAACCAACTAATACAGGTCAACAAAAGAGTGGGCAAGAAAATTTTCTTAAAGATGTGCTGAAGCGAGCGTGTCAAGCTGGAAAAAACGATCAAGAGGAGGATGGCAATGACAAAATTGACGATCAGGGTGCTCTGACGGCCAACACAAACGTGAGTTCACTCAAAAACTTAACAACAATAATCGAAACACTCTGTAAAAAGATTGATACATTAGAAGAAACTGTCAGATGCCAGAGTGATATGATAGGAAACTTGAGAGAGACGGTTTCGAAACTCCGTGTTGACAACGGTAACAACCAAGCAGCCCCTCCCTCCAGAGGTACTTACGCTGACGCGTTGAAATCGTCTCCGGCGGGGTCGGCTGATCCAGTGGCATCGAAGGCTTCAGCCTTGGATTTGGCCCGGAATAAAAATAGGGGCAAAACAAAAATTCAGAACAGAGAAAAAAGTGATGTCATCAAAAAACATGACGACAAAGAAGTAGACCTACTTGCAAAGCGAGAGGACTGCAGGCGGAAATCTAAACAAATCTTAAATAAATGTTAGCGAACCGCCCAGAGAACGTGGACAAACGAGTCACAAGACGAAACACAACTAGTTTCGACCTCTTAGGTCTTCATCAGGTGAGACATTAACGAATAAAACAATGAAAATTCACTTAGCTTTGAAGGCTTCAGATCACTTGGTAGGGTTCAACGCCTTCTTCCTTGCGCTGAACCCTACCAAGTGATCTGAAGCGATCAAAGCTAAGTGAATTTTCATTGTTTTATTCGTTAATGTCTCACCTGATGAAGACCTAAGAGGTCGAAACTAGTTGTGTTTCGTCTTGTGACTCGTTTGTCCACGTTCTCTGGGCGGTTCGCTAACATTTATTTAAAAAAAAAAAAAAAAAAAAAGAAGTAGACGTCAAATCCAAACCCAAAGTTAAAATTACGTCTGGAAAATTCGACGACACTCCCCGTGTTCTTTTATTGGGAGATTCCATCATGTCCGAAGTTGACGGGAGACGCTTGGGTTTGTCATATGGCCTGCGTGTTGCGAAAAGAAAAGCTTTTACTCTCGACGAATGCAGCTCTGTGATTCAAGAGGTGGAGGATCCAGATCCTGATTGCGTTGTATTACACGTTGGGCTGAATGATCTGAAAGGGAAAGATCCCACTGTGTGTAGCACAGAAATAAGAAAATGTGTGGGGGACGTCAAGAATAAGTTCCCCAAATCCAGGATGGTGATAAGTCAGGTTGCCCCTGTGAGGAACAAAACGTTAGACATCAAGAGGGAACTATTCAACGCCATGACGAAGTCGAAACTGGCCGGTGAAAAAGATGTCAGCTACGTTGTTTACAACCATGTTCAAGCCTCCGACAAATCAATTTTGGCCCCTGACTGTATCCACCCCACTGCAAAAGGGGCCAGCGTTATTGCAAGGACTCTGGGTCGTCATCTCAATGCATTGTTTTGGGAAAAACCAAAGAGGAGACGAGGTCACCCCCATCATCACCATGCTGGTTTCTACCTTCCACACTTCATACCTCCATGGCTGTTCTAGACTGCAACGACCTCAGCGACGACCTTCTTCCTGCAGGGCATCTGGGAGCACAACTACTTGGGCTTCTATAACATCAACGGGCCTTATTTTCGTATCCGTCATGGTGCTACCTGTTCAATTTGCTTTCTCTCAAAAGTCACAAGTTGTTTTGATTTTAAATAGTGTTGAATGAACTTAGCTAACAATTCTTTGAACATTTTACAATGGAACTGCAGATCAATTGTGAAAAACTTACTTCAGTTAGAAAATCACATCTATTCTAATAACTATTGCATTCTGGCCTTACAATCCTTAAATGCTGAACCTTTTAAGTTGCCTAAATTTCGTGGTTTTTATTATCCACCTCTATATGACTGCAGTGTGTCAACTAAACGGGTTCAAACTGCAATTTATGTCAGGTCAGACTTGAATTACAGTCCTCTAAATTCAATCATTCAACTAATGTCATTGAAAACGTTTTTGCTACTTCCATATCGTTAAAGGTGAACAAAGATTTCACTGTAAACATACTTTCTGTTTACTATCCAAATGGGCCAAATGCTGACAATACAGATTGGATAAAACATCTTCCTAATATAAATAAGAAATGGATAATTTTGGGTGATTTCAATGCGCATTCTCCATTTTGGGAACCTGATTGCTCTGTTGTATCTTGCAATCGATTTGTTGAAAATATTGTTGATTCTAATTTAGTATTAATGAATGACGGCAGCATAACAAGAGTGCCTGATATATCAACGCATAGACCAACCTCCATCGATCTCACATTAATTTCTCCTGATTTGGCCATCAATGCTACTTGGACAACAGAAGATGATTCGCTAGGGAGTGATCATTTTCCTATTGTTGTGAAAATACACGAGCAAATAGCTGATGAAGAAGCAGAAGTTGAAGATAAAATACCAAAATTTTTATATAATAAAGCAGATTGGAGTTTATATGAGTCAACCCTTCTATCTATAGATCGCAGCATTATTGAACACGAAGATATTGAAGTGTTTTATAACAACTTTAGAAAAGCTTTTATATCTGCAGCTGAGAAAGCAATGCCAAAGTGCAAATCTTCTATTGATAAAAAATATCGAGGAAATAGTTGGTGGAATGAAGAATGTGCAGAAGCCGTATCTAATAAAAAGAAAACATACAAAACGTGGCTCAAAGATAGAACTGATGAAAACTTTATTGAAATGAAACGTGCAAAAAGCCACAGTAACAGGGTTGTCGCAAAAGCAAAACGTCTCTATTTCAATCATTTTTGTCATTCAGAAATATCTTCATCTAAGGACATGCACAGAGTATGGAAAAAAGTGAAGGAATTAAAAAACAAGTATTATCTACCTTCATATCCTATTAAATTAGAAAAAAATAATATTCCAGCATCATCAGAGAAAGCTGAAGCATTTGTACAAGCTTTTTCAAAAAATAACTCATCAACTAGACTACATACAGATACCAAAAATTACAGAGAACTAGAGGAGGAAAAGGATACTTATTGTGATCCCACACCGGATCCAAACCATTACTTAAATGCATCTATAACATTTGAAGAATTTAAAGAAGCACTAATGTCATTCTCCTCGAATAAGACAGCTGTTGGATTAGATGGAATTTCATATCAGTTGTTACGCCACTTACCTTTGTGCTGGAAGCAATTACTTCACTCGTTTTACCAAAAATGTTGGTTAAATGGAACTCTTCCTACTTTCTGGAAGAGGATAGTTGTAATTCCAGTTCCAAAACAAGGTAAACCTAGGTCTGCAGTTGATAGTTACCGTCCTATAGCATTAACATCTCAAGTTGGAAAAATATTAGAAAAGATAGTTGAAAAACGCATTTTACATTATTGCGAAAAGAATAACATAATTCCCAACAATCAAGCAGGTTTCAGAAAAGGTAGAAGTACAACTGATCACCTTGTAAAACTTGCAAGTCATGTTAAAAAACAATTTGCTCGTAGAAATAGTACACTTGCTACTTTCTTTGACATCAGAAAAGCATATGATAGTGTGTGGCATTCTCGTTTACTTTATAAGTTGAAAAATATTGGGATAAATGGTGCAATGTATCAGTTCATAAAATCTTTCTTATCTGAGAGATCATTTTGTACTAGGGTTGGTAAATGTTACTCTTCATTTAAAGATATTGACATTGGCATCCCTCAGGGCTCCATTATTGCACCTATTCTATTTACAATTCTCGTTCACGATCTTCCTAAAATACTATCTAAAAATATGCATGTAGTGCAATATGCCGATGATATTGCAATGTGGATGAACACAAACATTAAAAAACAGACAAATAAGAGAACCATATTATATATACAAAAACTATATCAAATTGAAATTGACAAACTAAATAATTATATGAACGAAAATGGACTAGAACTATCAGGAGAAAAGACACAATTAATGTTATTTAACAATGGTAAAAATCCAAAAGTTTTGCCTCAACTTGTGCTAGAAAATAAAACTCTTCAATATTCCAATAATGTTAAATTTTTAGGTGTTCATTTCACTCCTAAATTAAACTGGAGATTCCATATTGAATATCTTATAAACAATGCCAGACAAAGGCTATCTTTACTAAAAAATAATCAGTGCACAATCGTGGGGTCAAGACACCCAAACTCTTGTGCATCTTTCTATTAGTCTGGTTCGTTCAAAATTGATTTACGGACAGGAAGTATATTTTTCAGCTTCTCAGACATTACTTAAGCGGTTGCAAAGTATAGACAGTAAAGCTATTAAAGTAGCCCTTGGTGTTCCAGCGCATTCTAATACCTTTAAAACATATAAAGAAGCTAATCTCTTGTCACTTGATGATCAACGCAAACTAGCAACAGCCAAATATGTAACCAGAAGTCTTTCTGTATCAAATTCAGTAACAAATGAAATATTTCTTGATGCTAAATCGGATTTTCCTAAAAGGGCACAGAATATTTCTTACCTGCAGCCCATTCGAAATTATACTGATGATTTATTTAGAAAATGTGACATCGATATTACATCCATTTCAAAACCTCCAACTATGCCCACAGTTCCTCAATGGGAGCATATTTCTCCAAATTTTGATATAGATTACACTACTCTAAAAAAAGAAGACAATATTAATTTGATATCAGTAGAAGCAAAAGAACATCTTGTAAACACATATCCACATCATCTTAAAATCTACACGGATGGTTCGGTTTTAGAATCTTATACAGGAGCTGGATTTGTAATCCCCGATTTAAAAGTAAAGAAATCATTTTGTTTAGGAAAGAACTTTTCAGTTTTCACCGCTGAACTATATGCAATCCTTATGGCCTTATCTTGGATATCTGA
>CM065743.1:26950801-26965801 GCA_033310375.1 Conus canariensis
GTGGACGGGAAGACAAGCAGAGCGTGACAGGCATAAATTTCAGCACATGAGAAGCTCCTGCAAAATTGTCTTCATCCCCCCCCCCCCCCTCCCTTAAATTCTAAATAGTAATGTGACATTAAAGACGATGGAGGGGTGTGTGATATATGTGGTCGCGGTGTCAATAGGAGAATTGTAAGGTACAGTTACACAAAATATATTCTCAAAATCAGAGCTGTATGTTACTCAAAGAAGGATGTAAGCTTAAACACGTGCATGTTGATGAACAAAGTGTAACAAACTATAAACAAATAATAAAGAAAGAAATATTGAAATGAACAAACCATCCAAACAACAAAAAATACCAGAGAGACTATTACAGCTATAAAGTGATACGTAAAAACCGTAAAAAAATTATTACCAGTTAATTATGTATGCATTTATTGACTTGATTATGTGTCTTGTAAGCTTTGGAACAATGTCAATGAACAAAAAATATGCATGTCTAGATAGTAACAAAGTGTGGCACAAACACAGAGACGAGGAGACGGTCACACAAACATACGTTTTTAGATATTATCAGGAAATGAAACCTGTCCCATATTGTGAATCGGGTGAAGAAAGGAAGACAGTTAATTAGTGGAGTCAGCCACAGCATTTCACCTCTTCTCTTCTTTCCATCAGCCATAGTTTTGTCATAAACAAAACGTCAATATCTGTAGTTGCAAAGCGAGAGGACTGCAGGCGGAAATCTAAACAAATCTTAAATAAATGTTAGCGAACCGCCCAGAGAACGTGGACAAACGAGTCACAAGACGAAACACAACTAGTTTCGACCTCTTAGGTCTTCATCAGGTGAGACATTAACGAATAAAACAATGAAAATTCACTTAGCTTTGATCGCTTCAGATCACTTGGTAGGGTTCAGCGCAAGGAAGAAGGCCTTCTTCCTTGCGCTGAACCCTACCAAGTGATCTGAAGCGATCAAAGCTAAGTGAATTTTCATTGTTTTATTCGTTAATGTCTCACCTGATGAAGACCTAAGAGGTCGAAACTAGTTGTGTTTCGTCTTGTGACTCGTTTGTCCACGTTCTCTGGGCGGTTCGCTAACATTTATTTAAGATTTGTCAATATCTGTGTCAGTAATAAGCCCCATGAGCTATGTATGTATCGTTGCCTGTGCTGCAGACTGGGTGTTGAACACTGCCACATAGAGTTTGCTGCTCTCATAGGGGAATGGTGCACGTATGAAAAAAAAAACAAGACGTGTGGGGATATTTGTTAAGTCTTGATTAACGTTTTGTTGTTTACTTTGCAGAAGACCCGCAAATGGTGTGAACTGAAATATTTTCCCTCTACTGTAAGTTCAACCCCTTATCATGTTTTTTAATGCTGAAGGGGACTATGCAGAAATGGAAGTGAATGACATGCATGCCAAGCAAAGCGGAAGTACGACGCATTGCTGGGGCAATGGTAGATTCCAAGATGCAAACTGCACAGTCTTGGGTACGACAAAGTGTGTCACAGGAAGCAGAAATGATTTAGATCCAATGGCTTGGTACTCTGAATTGTTTTGTAGACTCCGTGATGCAAACTGCACAGTCTTGGGTACGACAAAGTGTGGCACTGGAAGCAGAAATGATTTAGATCCAATGGCTTGGTACTCTGAATTGTTTTGTCAAATAGGCATACTCCACACTGGAACAACACAAATGCCTGACTGGTACCATACACGGCTGACTGGAATATTGAATGATTGACTGGTATATTGAATAGCTGACTGGCATTCTGAATAACTGACTGGTACCATAGATGGCTGACCGGTATTTTGAATGTCTGACTGGTATTTTGAATGTCTGACTGGTATTTTGAATGTCTGACTGGTATTTGAATGGCTGACTGGTATTTTAAATGGGTAACTGGTACCATAAATGTCTGACTGGTATTTTCAATGGCTGACTGGAACCATAGATGGATAACTGGTGTTGTGAATGACTGACTGGTATTTTGGATACGTGGTGGGTACTATAAATGGATGACTGGTAGTTTGGATAGCTGACAGGTACCATAGATGGATGACTGGTATTTTGAATGGCTGACTGGTGAAATAAATGGATGACTGGTATTTTGGATAGCTGACTGGTGAAATAAATGGATGACTGGTATTTTGGATAGCTGACTGGTGAAATAAATGGATGACTGGTGTTTTGGATAGCTGACTGGTGAAATAAATGAATGACTGGTATTTTGAATGGCTGACTGGTATTTTGAATGGGTGACTGGTGCCATAGATGGATGACTGGTATTTTGAATGGCTGACTGGTATTTTGAATGGCTGAGTGGTGCCATAGATGGATGACTGGTATTTTGAATGGCTGACTGGTATTTTGAATGGCTGAGTGGTGTCATAGATGGATGACTGGTATTTTGATTGGATGACTGGTATTGTGAACAGGTGACTGGTGCCATAGATGGATGACTGATATTGTGAACAGGTGACTGGTGCCATAAATGGATGACTAGTATTTTGAATGGGTGACTGTTTCGTCATTTTTCAAGGCATTTGGGATGTTTGGTGGTTGTTGTTTTTCTGAGTTGCATGCCATCCTGAGTGCATATGTTTCTTCTCGGTAGCTTTTGGATGCGTTCTTTATGGATCTAGGAACAAACGTTTTCCACATACATTTATCTTTTGGTCTGTTTGTGCTTGATTCCAAGTAAATTTATATGGCAGATGCATCTCATGATGTTTTCATTAGATAAGATTTGGTGTGTGTATGTGTGACGAGTCAGTCGAATGTTCTCGAGTTCTTTCAGCAAATTAAGGGTAATTTTGCCGATGATGAGATTAGTTTCCTTGGGTTCTTCAAGTGTGAGAACTCAGGCATTACCAGAGGAGATTACCCCGAGACGCATGCTGAAGGAGGGAGAGCTACTGGGAAGTGATTCGCATGCCCAGGATTATAGTAACAAGTACATGTCAACCTGCTGATTCCTGGGTGGGGGAGAGCATCCACTTCCACCACCGGCTATTCACTAGGTACTCCAGTGGGCCTGAGGGGGAGGCAATCGTGGCAGGCGACCGTCAGGGTTCGGTGACCGTCGGCCTGCAGGCAGGGCACAATGACCATTCAGCCGTTCTTGTCCTGAGGGAGAAACACGTTCAGGGAAGTTTCGGCCTGTTGAGTGCTTTACACCTTGTTGCCTATAGAGTATAGTAAACACTTGAAACATCAGTCCTGGCTTGTGGAGAAGTCCGGGCTGTTAGTACAATGGGTAGCTTCGGGGAATCGAACATGAGTTTGAATTGGAGGTTATGCATTAACCACTTGGCACCCAACTCTTTGTTGGTGCTAGCAGCTGTGGTGTGTGTGTGCATGTGTGTAGGTGACTAGTGATTCCATTGCTGGAATAAAAATAACTTGGGGAGTTATTGGTGCAAATCATTTTGATGTGTGTGTGTCCCAGTGATTCCATTGGTTGAACCAATTTAGCTCGGGTTCTCCTTGGCTGAGAATGGATATAAGATGCTTGGAAAGCCAGGAATTGTGACTCACTTAGGGAAAGTGAACTCGTCCTGTCTTGCTGAGGGCTCAAGAAAATACAGCGAGAAGCAGAGGTTTCCTCTCGCCTCAAAGCCGACGACAGTAGAGAAGTCTCTTGGGTGGGGACATAAGACAGTGGCGATTGCTGTAGCCTCAGAGCCGACGACAGTAGAGAACTGTCTCCTGTGTGGGGACGGTAGACAGCAAGACGTGTCAGCCTGTTGGGGCCTAGGCAGGGAGCTGCCAGACAATGGTGGGGCGTTTGCAGCAAGAGAAGACCTGTGGGAGAGGCCGATATGAGCCCTTTCCGTGAAGAGGGTGAAGTTCAGTGGAGTCCAGGAGACTCGGTCTGAGGGTGCAACTCGAGCTACGTTGCCAGTGTCCCCCAACTGGGATCTGGCCAATCGGGAGGACACAACAGTGTGGCAGCTTCAGC
The DNA here is from genome assembly GCA_033310375.1 of Conus canariensis. Taxonomy (NCBI): domain Eukaryota; kingdom Metazoa; phylum Mollusca; class Gastropoda; order Neogastropoda; family Conidae; genus Conus; species Conus canariensis. The sequence continues at coordinate 26,954,762 of CM065743.1, forward strand.
GATTGTAGTGGCACTGACTGACTGACTGATCAACCAAGGGAACACTGGCAAGTTCTGAAAGTTTATTTGTTCTTAAGTTTATAAGTGTGCAACCAGAATATTGGAATGTTGTCTTTCGTGGTTAATGTAGAGTAATTGAAGGAAAGACGATGCGATTATATTATCTGTATGATGTTTACATTGTTGTATGATACAGATAAGTGTGTTGTGTAGTGAAGGGTGGGGGCTCGGAGTCAAATTAAATGAAATTTGATTATTTCCTATGAAATGTTATTGGTTTCCCGTGTGCGGGCCCGATGTGAGTGACAGAGTGCGTGTGCCTATGCGAGAGCACATATTGGTTGTGGAAACGTGAATGCTTCTGTTTATACCCGCTGCATCCCTGCCTATGATAATCATAATTTACTAACGAGGGGGAGCGTCCGAGACCAGTCACAGTATGAGATCGTGTGTGTGTGTGTGTGTGTGTGTGTGTGTGTGTGTGTGTGTGTGTGTGTGCGCGCGTGCGTGCGTGTGCGTGTGCGTGCATGCGTGCAGCATCTTTGTAGTATTTTTAACATAGCGTGACAAGTGCTTCCTTGATAGACAGGTTCAAAGTAATAGATCACAGAAGCACAGCGATAAATTACCTTAGTGAAAACACGGAGACCCTGAACACAACCCAACTTATAGACACGCCACCAAATGTCATGACGACAGATACACCTGGACACCACGTGAACCCTGTTATAACTTTAATGTCCGGTGTCAATGTACTGACACAACAGAACACTTCAGACATACTTTACACCGGTAGCACTAAAACATATAGCGTGGCCATGGGTGTTACTGGTTTGGATGCATGTTTGGAAAACCCAGCTGTGAAAGAATTTACTGTTGAGGGCTTTACTGGTCACTTTCATGCTCAAAGTTTAGTCGGAGAACGCAAATGGAAGTGCCAGTTCGTACTCCACGTACAATCTTATCAGGTTGTGCTGTTTCGAATTAGCAAATGCACAGGAAATGTTGAGCTTCTCTTATCAGAATATTTCAGTGCCATTGAACAAAATTCTGTAGTAATAAAGTGCATATATTATCCATCGATCCCTGTACAATACAGTACGACAGACACTGTCGTGGTCAACATACACGAGAATGCTGTCAGAGGTACCTGGGAATGGAATTGTGTGGTGCATTGTGATAATGGTAATGCCACTGTGTCTTTTTCTTTCTCCGCTGTTCACCGGTCTGAGAGGCGCCATGTAGAACTGCAGTTTGTGCGTCTGTCTTCGTCTGCTGGTGAGTGAAATCATGTAGGATTGATTCTTCAAATGTAAAGGTGAATGACTGCCTGTCAAAGTACAGAGTGTGCTTTGTTTTCAACTGTCAGTCTTTCTGGTCAGAACTCTCTCTCTCTCTCTCTCTCTCTCCTCTCTCTCTCTCTCTCTCTCTCTCTCTCTCTCTCAGTTGTACAGCATGCATGGAAGCTTGAAAAAAAAAATGGTTACAAGGCTTCAAATAACCATACCTAAAGGCAGCCAATACAAATGACTGACCTTAGAGGTCATCCAGAAAAAAATAGATAAACAGATAGAAAGATAGATAGAAAAATAGATGTAGGCAGAGAGATAGATAGATAGATGTGTGTGTGTGTGTGTGTGTGTGTGTGTGTGTGTGTGTGTGTGTGTTGTTGTTGTTGTTGTTGTTGTTGTTGTTGTTGTCTTCAATTTAACGTCTATCCATATTGTGATATTAGACGGGGTGTGTGTGTGTGTGTGTGTGTGTGTGTGTGTGTGTGTGTGTGTGTGTGTGACTAATTTTTTTTAACAGCACAGGCACATACATCCCATGTTGACATCAGAAGAGTGTATCACATAATTACATTAAGTCCAAATTCAAAAGGACGCTTGAAATTATACTAAAATAACACAAGTTACAAACTTGTCGAATGGTAACCAGACAAACAATAAAAACCGACACAATGGATCAGAGAGGCTGCTGTGATGGATTCCAAGAAGAAAGACATAAAGTGAAGACAGAAAAGCATAATGTACACTGTTAAAAACCACGACATGATAATGCCTAGATACGTTTGATCAGGAACATAGAAGTTCACGCACTTACCATGCATGGTGTTCAAAAATATGAAATTCACAGCAGTTCAGTGCGTGAACATCTTTCTGGTGATCCAAAACGTAGACATCGTATGAGGTCTGGAGGATTAAGCAGACAATGTAAAAGCATTGAAAGAAAGGGTGTGACATCACAAACACACACACACACACACACACACACACACACACACACACACACACACGCACGCACGCACGCACGCACACACACACACACACACACACACACACACACACACACACACACACACACACACACGCACGCACGCACACACACACACACACACACACACACACACACACACACACACACGCACACACACGTATTGAACACATGCGTCATCATCGTGACGTAATATTTTGACGTAACATACATGAGACTTTACCATGATAATTTGATCTAGCCCACTTCTATATCGAATAATACATTTATTCGTATCTTCAACTCTGTTTGAAAAAAAAAAAAGAAAAAAACTGGCATGGAATGTAAGGCCTGATCAAATGTAACAGTTTTGCATATATCATTCAACATGTTTTATCAACGTATAAACCAACAGTAACATGTGTTCTTAATTTCTGAGAAAATGACAATTTTGCATGTATCATTTTGCATTTATCATTCTCTTGAGTCCGATTAAATTCATGTTCGTGCTAGCTGAGAAAACGTCAACACTAAAGTTTACAATAGACACACATGCGCACAAATGCACGCACACACAAGCAATGTAAACAGTGTGGTGTACAAAGGCTCATTGTTACACATGTAAATTAACAAAACGCCGTCGTAGGTGAAAATTACATGAGACATCTCATCGAAAACTCATCATGTGCAAAGCCATCAAAAACAAGTTCTACAACGTCTGTACAGTTTTCCCGGAAAGAAGGCAAACAATCCCTTATAGTTACCAAGCAGACCATGGTCACCATGCACCCCCCCAGGACTTAACCTAAGTGGATCCACAATGTACCTTAGGGACCACTGAACACGTTTCTGGTTGTTTCCAAGAAAATAACTCATTTGGACTATGAGTTATGGCCCTAGATTTAAGGGTACCCTCCTTGTATGCTGACCACAATCATCAATTTCAGTCAAATGTAGCTCATGTGAATGACCAGAAATTCATGTTCCTGTTACTTTTGTAACTAAATCAATGACTTGCCGTCTTGAAAAAGCCTTTTGTGTGGTCCAATACAGTATATCTTGGCTTCAGGGATGCGCTATCTACTGAAACTGTCATTTTCACAATATGGACTGTATGTAATCTGCGATGCATTGAAAATAATAGAAAGCAGGGCGTTTAGGGTGTTGTTTTCATACACAACAATGCCTTTGGGTCATTCAGGACCAATTAGGGCTTCCTAGTCCCGTTTTTCACGGGCATAACATTAAATATAAGGGTGATACTGTGCTTCACAGTCAAACAGGTCAAATCCCCTGATTCTGCACAATAGTTTCTCGTCTTTTTTTGTGCTCAGCAACTTCAAGAACTGTGCTCCATCCTTCACGTTCAAACTTGGATGTAGGTTCAGTTGTCCAAGCATTCTGTGATTCTTTTGCTTTCAACCCCTCTTTGTTACAAAATGTGCAGTCTGGTTTGAAGATAATCGTTTCCACTGAGCCAGAAGAACGCCCAGACTGTCTTTGCTCTAGAGGTATTGTTTGTGATTCTGAAGATGATTCCAGTCTATCAAGGTTTTTAGTGAACCTTTGGTAACAGTCACAAAGGTAGCCGTATTCTGGCCGTAAATCATCTGGAACGCAGTTGCAAGCCTCTCCCATCCAATATGGAGAATCCAGTTGGCTGCAATCGTCTTTTCTTGCAAATGTCTTGAAGTTTTATCAGTCTATTCTGAGGTCCTTTGCAGTTAGAGAGGTGAACAAATGATCTCTTGTTAGAATGGCTGAAATGAATTACACACACTTCACCAACAGGGATGTCTTCATGTTTTCGCTTTCTTGCCGCCATGTTCAGTTGATCATTTCACCAGAGGATTCATTCTCCTGCACACACACACAAGAAAAAACAAACACAACAAAGAACATCAGTAATGCAAATCAAACCATTGTTTGGTTAGGATGCAAATGCATGCAATTTCCAAGTAGTAGTGTTATAATCATACATGCACATAGAAAATGTAGAAAATTCGTTATTTATTGAAAATAATCACATCTAGAACAGCAAATTGTATCATATTACTGTTGTATTTCACTACAATATATTCATTTTATTTTACAGCGATGCTTGTTGCAAATACCAACAATTTTGTTCTGTTTAAATCGTGTTGTGTCGTTTTTGTGGAAATCGAACATTTAGGGGGTATAGGAGATATATTTAATTTTGTACCTATAAAAAACGGGACTAGGAAGTCCTTATTGGTCCTGAATGACCCAAAGGCATTGTTGTGTATTAAAATAACCCCCCAAAAGCCCTGCTTTCTATTACTTTCAATGTATAGCAGATGACATAAAGTCCATATTGTGAAAATGACGGTTTCAGTAGATAGCGTATCCCTGAAGCCAAGATATACTGTATTGGACTACACAAAAGGCTTTTTCAAGACGGCAAGTCATTGATTTAGTTGCAAAAGTAACAGGAACATGAATTTCTGGTCATTCACATGAGCTACATTTGACTGAAATTGATGATTGTGGTCAGCATACAAGGGGGGTACGCTTAAATCAAGGACTGTTTGTGTTTGTGTGTGTGCTTGTGTGTGTGTGTGTGTGTGTGTGTGTGTGTGTGTGTGTGTGTGTGTGTGTGTGTGTGTGTGCGCGCGCGCGCGCGCGCATATGCGCGTGCGCGTGTGTGTTTGTGTCGATCCATGTGTACCTCTGTGTCTCTATGTGTATTATTGTTGTTGCTGTTGTTTTTGTTGTTGTTAAAATAGTCGTTTTGGTCTCTCTCGTTGTCATTCTTGTTGTAGACTTTTCGCAGCATATGCATGACACTTTTTTTCAATTTCATGTTTAGTTCGACGTTTTCATGCCCGTACACAAAACAACGCACCGAAATAAGAGCAAGTGCTTTCGTCAGTGCACAATCCGAATCTCATCTGCGTGCAAGTCTTCACTGTTTGAATTTGAATCTATCATTTACAAAATCAAACTAGCCTTACGGTAGGAAGGGGGCATTTAATTGGAATTATTGTGAGACTATTGTTAGGTAGGGGAAGGGACGTGATGTGATATAAGTATTGACGCGCACTGCTAAGCAACGTCAACATTTAGAGAGAGTGCCCACAAGACTTCTACTAGCCAACTCGACATTACCATGAGACCATTGCTAGGGTGGGTACGTCGCTTCCCCTGCAGGGCATGCAGTGCTTGTTTCAGTACAGAACATTCTGCTTCCTGATTTATGGTCCAAGACTCTGCGTCAGCCACAGTGTTATATTTTATAAGGAATGTGAACTGCAGAGAGAAAGATGTTATATTGCTGTTACGTGGGTCTGAATGACTGGTGCCCATGTGGTTCACGCATGGAACAGCTGTTACATTATCCATCATAATACCAATGAGAGCAGGACTGATGGGGAAGCATGCTTGCAACTTACAATTTTTTTTTCCTGTGGACGTCTCAGGCCCTTCCTTTTCCTGCTGTTCTAAAACTTCTGATTCTGTCTGTCGTAGAACGGCTTTCTGTGTGCGTGTGCCCCCTTTGGCGCCAATTCGTCTGGTCAAACACACACACACACACACACACACACACACACACACACACACACACACACACACACACACACGCACACACACACACGTACATACACACTCACACACACACACACACACACACACACACACACACACACCACGCACGCACGCACGCACACACACACACACACCCACACACACACACACACACACACACACACACACACACACACACACATTTCAGGCGCTGGCCCTTGGTGCCTGTGCATCCACACCCCACGTCTTCCAGCCACAGCTGAACCTACCCTCTCCATTTCTCTGCCCTCTTTCAGCGAGCCAACAAGGCCATCCCCCCAAAACTGGCTTGCAACAGGCAGAGAGTCAGTGCTTAGCGCAGCAAAGTCCTTGCTAACGTACGGGCTTAAAGCCTGCCTGCATCTATGGGATACATCTGCAGAGGCGTGACCAAGCAGCAGAAGCGCATCAGAGTGCCTGTCAGAGATGACTTTCTTTAACTATTTGCCTGTTGTACTTATGCCCTTGCTGTCAGCGTGGAGCACAAGGCTGGGAGCTTTGGCAATAGCAGTAGCAGCTTTGATGATGGGCCTTTAACTCTGAGCCAATTTCAGATCTGCTTTCCTAGCAGAGGCTGGAATTTTCGTCCATGCTTGTGGGTCTATGTTGGGGATTGTAAACTGTCACAATTTTCAGGTCTTCTGATTTGTGTTATACAGTTTTCTTTAACTCTAATGTCATTGTTTCTTTTCTTGTAACATTTGTTTGCCACTTCAGCTAAGGAAGATCTAACACCTTCTACTGTTTGTTTGTTTTTTCCTCTATCTCATTTTCAATATCTTTCCACATATCTTCATCAGAAAGTGGAATTGAAATGGCATCTTCATCAGCAGTCAACTCTCCCTCAGAACTAGAACTCTCTTCTCTTTTCCTTTTTCGTGCAGGCGAATGGTGTTTGGAACTATTCCAATATGAATCAGAATCATTCTCCAACTCAAGGGAGTCAGCGTGCAAGCACCGTTGTTTTCGCCAGCCACCACCACCTCTTGGGTGTGCTTTCCATCCTTCCTGTTCTCGCTTTTTTCCTTTGTTAGTCTCTGCCTTGAGGGCAGCACCAAATTTCTCTTCACACCGGGAAAGCACGGAAGTCACCTCGTTAAATGTTCCTTCCCCAGTTTTCCTCTAACTTATCCATCCTGCCTTGGTTACTATCTTCCTCTTCAGAGGTCTTCTTGTTCAGTTTTTCATCTTTCTAAGAGGATGTTTCTCTGTCGTGCTCAGTGGCAATGGGGAAAATTCCTGTGCAAAAAAAAATAGTTGCTTTCCTTTTATATCTGAGAAAACAAGACATAACAGCAGACGTAATGTAACAAAATTCAGTAATACATCATAGTTTAGCAAAAAGCATAAATACAGAATGGAGATTACAGAATGATGTTGTCTTACACAGAAAAGCAATACCAATGAAGCAAAGCATCAATGAAAAATTCATCCTCCAGAAAAAAGGCAAAAAAGCTTAGACTTACTTGTCTTTGTCACACATAAACGCACCACATTCACATAATCATACATCTTAACACACAGTACACCACAAATCCTAGGGACTTCCCTCTATTTAGAATTAGTCTATCAGCGTCCATGAATTATTTGCTGCCTGGCTCGGCGTCAGCGTCCAATTGACCTGGCTTTAGCAATGTGAGCCAATACTCATGTCACATCATGTGACTTGGCCTGACCGAGCAACAGGCGAATAATAATTTATATAAACAAGCGTACTAGCCACCAACCATAAATCTGAAGAACGTAGCAACAAAGAGGAGAAAATATAAAAGTGTGTTCGTTATTTATAGTTTTAAATATTTAAAACCATTTGTTTTAGGATCATAATGAATATGTTTCCTGAACAGTAACATGAATCATTAGCAACATATCATTAAAGTATTTTAAGTCATTCGGTAGGATACATTTTAACCTTCAGAACACATTTGCAAAGGATTACTTAAAGCCATTGAAAGCAAAATATGCTGTTAGATACGATTGTATTCTTCTCCGTGTGATGTATATTATTTTGTGGCTATAAAAGAGCAACAGACTGGCTAACAAACAAGCAAAAACAGGTTATTATTTATCCGGCTCTTGGATAACATCCGTGGGTCAGTTTTGAGATGATAATATAATCCTTGTTGTGCAGGGTACATACAGACACCCGGACTGGATGGATCCACCCCATGTCAAACAATATTGAGAAGCTGTGTCACTCTGACCAGACCACCTGGTCACGTCATCTTCCTGAGCACTATCAGCTGGCAGACAGAGGGTGAAATATACGTCTGCCTTGGTCAGTGTGGCACCAGGCAGAAGTCTCTTACAAAGCTTAACTCTTACTCCTCTCCTTTACTTTTCTTCCCTGATGACTTTGGGTCTGATATGAGCAAAGAAATTCATATGTCTTTGTATTTTGCCGAATCTTCTTACTTTCCTGATGATCATATTCCTCGGTGCCATCAGTTTAAACTTTGCTTCTCCTTCCATGTAGAAAACATGAAGCCGTATTCACATGACAGTCGAATGTCAGAACGGATGATCTGGAACTGTACAGTATTAGTGTGGCCTGACCTGTTTAGACACTTCCCATGTGATCTTGTGCCTCAGTGTCTGGAACTCGAAGATGAGGCCAACTGCCCCTACACATCTGAGAAATGTGGATTAGGGAAGGTATATTTTTCACAAAAGTGTTCTTCTTGAGGCAGTACTTTTTTTTACGCCTAGTTTCAGTGTAACTATCAAATGTGTAGACAGTTACGGAATTCGGCAATTGGCGTTGTCTGACATACACTAAAATACATAGGTTGTAGATACAGAGACAGATATGTGACAACCGTGAAACATCTTTTTCGAATCCAGCTTTCGTAGGTTAAATTCATCACCAATAGCAGTAACATGTCCAGAATAGTCCTCCGATGTGTTTGCAGTTCGAAATAATATATACAGTAACTCGTAATAGCGGGGAGGTTAGGTGGTGGAAATGGATGTGTAGAAGGGACAGGAGAGGTTAGGAATCTATCAGATGGTTCTTGAAAATATGCACATAATTACACAGAAGTCTGACATTAAAGAATAACTCACCTTCAGTATATTAATGACAGCGCGCTGGGTATTGATGACAAAGATTTAGAGGAGTACTGTCAGCAACCATTGTCCATGCTCATGCTCAATTCTAAATACTTGGGGTGTGCTGATGACAATCATTGTGCCCACTGACTATCAGTCTTAATTCTGAAGGTATACTTGGTGATAACCATTGCATATACCAGAAATTCACTTTTGATAATGGAGACGTACTGATGACAATCATTTTGTATGCCATTGTGCACTTTACTGTGATGATGAAAGAAAGTTCTCTGACGTTTCAGCGGACATAAGAACCCTAATTGGAGTGATCAACGAGAGGTGGTCATAATCTACTGTTGAATGGATCCAGAGAGAGAAAAAAAAGGTTGACTCCGGTGAAGACTTCAAAGCCATTACTTCTATTTGAAAAATGATATATCAATAGTCATCTCACCATTTCAACAGTCCCAAAAGAAAGACGTGTCTTTAACTCACTCTTTACCACTTTTGCAAATCAGTCTGTTAACCTTCTACTTCTTTTCACTCGTCTTTGATTTCATTCTCCAATCACCCAGTCTTATAGTGTTTACGTTTAATAAAAAATAGAAGTGTAAGAAACGTTGTGCGGCACAGCCATCAACAATTATGGAGTATTTTACAAATTTTGATAATCGTGACATAGCACAGCAAATCAAAATGTAGGAGAAGCAGGAGCCATGATTTATTACAGTAGATGAAAATGCTCTGAACATCCAATAAATGATCTCTGGAAGTTTCCTGAACTCCTAGCACTTTTCTGGGACTCTAAAGAGTCCTAAAGAATCTGTGCATATATAATCTGGTAAATGAATGCTAAGCAAAACGTTGCGTTTCAAAGGTGAAATGCAAACTTGTAAATTTGAACCAACAACGGATGACACATGAGGTATAACTCCACACTTAAAACTGTCCACATCATTTCAGCATAGTTTGTTGAAAAACAGAAAGATCGCATTTCATTTAAAAAAAAAAAAAAAAAAACAACCGAGGTCGTCAATTGTCCTCAACGTTCAATGAAACGACCGAACATTTCACTGCACTAAATGGCCCATACAATCAGCACCAACGTTGACACTTCCTATCATGGATTCGATTTTATTGTCAAAATGTTTCAAAAACATCTCACTTCGAAGCACTGTGTCTTATGCGTTCAGCTGAGTTGTGATAGGTGAGTGGGTGGTGGCCGGTCTGCAATACAAATGTTATACATTGAAGATACACAGTGACGTGCCTCACACCCCACACAATGATACAGCTACCCTCTTCAATTGTAAAATGGTTTCACTCCGCCAAAAACCGTTTCTTGAGGCGGGGGCTGACGGAGAACAGCTTACAACGACGGTTTTGCCTCAGAAGCACTCCAGAGTCTGTTGTCAAGATTGCCTGGGAATGATGAGGAAGGGGGAGGTTGGCTTGGTGGTGAGGAGATCTTGGCGGTTCGGTGTAACTCCTCTTGCACGTCGCCCCGTTCCTTTGAAGTGGTTTTTCTTGTCCTTCAGCATCTTTCCCAGCCTTCTTGTCAGTGTAAATTAATTTCTGAGCTTATCTTCCAAAATGGCATCTTCCAGGATAACTGCTTGCCAGCACCATTAGCGGAAACTAGTTTTAAAGAAGCATTAACCTTCAATCAGTTTTTGCAACAGGTCATCTGCTCCAGACAAAGGTTAAGGTTCTGAATTAAAAATCGACATCTCGTTTAGCTTGTTTTAGTTCACACATACGCGGATTGTATCATCTATCTTCCTGACAATTACAACAGCGGAGATGTATGGTGATTTGGACTCCCGAATCACTCCCATTTTCAACATTTTATCGATGTCCCCTTTCAAAATTAAAAAGAAAAATTACTAGCATATATGCTAATTATTTCGCTTCAGTATTGATATCTTTTTACTAGTGCTACAGTATTTCCAAGATCAGTTCCTGAGGATATGCTTGGTAGTCCTTCATTTTCTTGTCATAGTCCCATCTAAAATAATGGTCTTTTCCCACCTTTTGTGGTACGCTGACGAATTTTTGATTGAACATCCGATTTTGCAGCCCTTAATCTGTACATTATAATCCAACCCCCTCAGTGTAACTGAAACATTTTTTTGAGAGAAGCAGGGAGAG
>CM065743.1:26969684-26979684 GCA_033310375.1 Conus canariensis
ATCCAACCAAAAAAACCCCCACACACACCACAACCCCAAACCCCAAAAAAACCCCACCCCCACCCCACCTCTCCCAACAACCCCCAAACACACACAACACCCCAAAAAACCACAAACACACGCACAAAACTCACAAAACCTACACACACACACGCTAAACCCCCCCCCAAACCCCTCCCCCACCCCCACACCAGAAGGTACCACCCCACCAAAAAAAAAACCCCCCAAAAAAACCCCACACCACCACACACCAAAACCCCCACAAAAACACAAACCAAACCCCTTTTCCACTACCCCCCCTTTTCCCCTCCACCCACACACAAAAAGGGGAAACCCACACTCAAAAAAGGGTGACTCCCCGAAACCAATTTATTGTCAAAAATTAAACACACAACACACACACACACGCACGCACGCACCCCACGCCGCACGCCCCACACACACACACACAACCCACACAACACTCACACACACAAAACACACACACCACCCACACACACCCAAAAAGCAGACGCAGGGGCCCACACACACAACACCCCAAAAAACACCACCACCAAACAAAAAACAAAAACCCCCCCCCCAAACCCCAAAAAAACCCCCCACACACAACAAAAAATTAGAAAATTTGGGGAGCCCTTTACTTGGTATGCTCATGAAGTGAAAATTGGGGGGTTTTTGCTGAGAGGGGTTTTACGTTTTCGAAATGAAAAAGGAAACCCCTTCAAGACTGCCCCAAAAAATTGGGGCAGGGGTTTGGAAAAGGGGGGAAAACCTTGCGACACAAAAAAGCACGACCCAGGGGACGCACACAAACACACACAACAAACACACAACACACACACACACACTCACTCGGGGGATATGCATAGTGCCTATCACCCCTCTGTAACGGGGTTTTGGGGGATCCAAGGCCTTATGGGAAAACCCCTTGCCAAAAACGGAGAGATTTCTTTTTAAAAAAAAACCAAAGACAGTGGATGCCCCTCACTGAATTTTAAAGGGGACTCAGTGGAGTACGGGGTCTCGACGACACTCTCGCCTATTTGAAGGTTGAGCCCCAAACAAGAAAAGGTGTAAGGTGCCCTATTAAAAAAACGAGCGGTGTTTGCTCGCCCCTTGGGGTTATGGGGGTTTTTGTTTTTTCGTTTTCCTCTTTGGGGGGGGGTTTCCACACGTTTTTTTTTCGGAAAACCCCGGGGGGGAGGGGAGTCATTTCTTTTTTGATTTTAGGGGGAGTGGGGGGGTTTTAAACTTGCCAAAACCCCGGGAAACTTTCCCCCCAAAAACAAATTTTTGTTTTTAAAAATTCTCAACATGGAATTTTATGTTAAAAGTGGGTTTTTACACGGCGCCCGCGCGCGCCCGGGCGCTAAAATGTGTGTGTTCGCGTATGTTTTTTTACGTATGTGTGTGTTTTTGTGTGTGTGGTTTTATGTGTGGGTTTTTTGTTTTGTTTTTTTGTTTTTGTTGTGGGCGGAGAGGGGGAGGAAGGGGGGAAATTTTTCTCTTTTTCTTCTGTGGTGTGTGTGTGTGTGGTGTGTGTGGGGTTTTTTGTGTTTTTTTGTGTGTGTGTCGTGTGTGGGGGGTTTTAAGTGTGTGTTTTCTTTAAATTTTTTGTGGAATTTATTTTGGGAGCGAATTTTGGTGTGGGTTTTACATTTGTGGGTTATTTGAGCATATATTTGTACAAAAAAGGGAAAAGGGGGGGTGGGGGGGGGGGGGGTAGTTGGGGAAACGGAAAAAAAATAAGTTTTTTTTTTATGTGTTTTTTATTCCCCTTTGTACCCCATTTTTTTTTTCCCGCTCTTTTTCCCTTAAAAAGTGTTTTAATTTTTGGTAAAAAACCCCACTCACACCCCAAAAAGGGGCGCTGACCCACACAAAAAAACCACACCAACAAAAAACCCACAACACACACCCACACACAAAAAAAAACACACAAAAACCCCCCACACCCCCCACACACACCCCCCACAACCCCCCACACAAACACACAACCAACACCAATAATTTTCGTTCAAAAATACGCGCCCAACAAGCAAACATGGGGCCCCCTTAAATGGGGTAGACAGTTTTACATGCAATTTTTTCGCGAAAACCCCCCTGCAGGAGGAGAGAAAAAGGGGAGGGAGAGAGGGGGAGAGAGAGAGGGGGGAGAGGGGGGAGAGAGAAAAGGGGGAGAGAGAGTTGTTTCCACGGAATTACCGACACAAAAAAAAAGTTTTCCTATGGGGTTTGGTTTGCCAGTGGGGGTTCCCCTTGTTTTGGGGTTTAAAATTTTTTGTGTCAAAAGGGAAAAAATCGCAGAAATAGGGGGGATCAAAATTTCATCCCCCCGTGGGAAAAAATTCGCAGGGGAAAGTTTGATATATGACTCGCATTTTGTCTGGCTGTCTTTTTTGTCTGGGTAATTTTTTCTGTTGTCTGTGACTGTCTTACTCGTTCACTCTCTCCTCGCTCTCTCTCTTGTTCCTCTTCCGTCTCCCCAACCAACCAACACACCCCCCACACACACACCCCCCCCACAAACACCCCTAAAAACCCCACACCCCACAAAAAACACACACACCACAACACACACAAAACCCCCCACCACACAAGCCCCGGACCCCCCCCCACACACACACACCACACAACACAAAACCCCTTTTACACACGCCCCCGCCCCACACACACACACAAAAACACACACCCCCACCCCCCCACCACGGAAAGAACAGAGAGAAGAGAGGGGGAAGGGGGAGAGGAAAGGGGGAGAGAATAGGGGGAAAAAGGGGGTGGGGAGGGCGGAGGGGGAGGGGAGAGAAAAGAGAAGAATATAAGGGGGTAGGGGGAAAAAAAAAAGGGCCCGGAAAAAAACAAAACGTAAAAAAGTTTCCAAATAATTCATTTTCTTTTCCCCCCGAGGGAAAAAAAATTTCAAAAACAAAAAGGGGTAACTTTTATGGATTTTTAACGGGGGCCCCCAATTTTTCATGGTGGGGATTACATTACAATGACATGTACCCCTTATTTTAAAAAAAATTGAATATCTTTCAAAAATGAAAAAAATCTTCAACCCCGAAAAAATCGAAAAAAAATGTTCAAAAGCTTACGTAAAAATTTTAAAAAAAGGGGTACGTTGGAATTTTTGGGGGTTCTCGAAAAGGGGAAAATTTTTTAAAAAAAAACCTTTAAAAAAACCCCAAAGAAAGTGGGGACTTTTTTGCGTCGGAAAATAAGGTTTTTAGTTTATGCCATTAAAAAAAAATTGAATTAATAAGCTGCTTTTAGGGGTTAAAATGTTATTGGAAAGAGCCACACTCTCCCTTTTTCAATACTTTTTTAAACCCCAAAAGGGGAAAAACCCAAAATTATTTTTGGATAGTTTATGGGATCCTACAAGGGGGGCTTCTAAATGGGCCCCAATTTCTTCAGGGGGTTGTATGGGGGAATGCTGTCTTTTTATGAATCGAAAAATTTTCCCCGTCTAAAATTGTTCAAAGACAGGGGTCACTCGTTATAAAACCCAAGGGGAACAGAAAAAAAAAAATTCCAAAGGGGTCGGATTTGTTAGGGGCCTGGTGTTTTTGTCTTCGTCTTTTTCTTCGTCTTTTCTTCCCCCTTTTTTTTTTCCCCTTTTTTGGGGCAAAATATCTCCCCCCTTTTTCTCTCTCTTTTTTCTTTTTCTCTCTCTCTCTCCCCCCTCTCCCCCTCTCTCTCTCTTTCCCCTCTCTCAGTAGTCCTTTTCCAGTTTTTCTTGTGTTTTTTCATTCTTATATTTTTGGGGTTTGCTTTTCCCTATCCCCTTCATAAGGGGAAGGGGGCCTTTTATGAAGAAAAAACCTCGGGGGGCCCGACCCCTTTTATCTCTCCCTGCTCTTTTTTCCCCCCGGCAACCCCAACCCACACACACACACACCACACACCCCAAACACCCCCACACACACAACACACAAGAACCCAAACCCCCCCCCCCCCCCCCCCCCAACCCCCCCCCCACACCCCTTAAACCCCCCCCCCCTTTATGGAAAAGCGAAAAAAAAGGGAAGACACACACACACACACACACATCACACACACACACCACACACCACACCACACACACGCTTTCTTGCTCTCCTAAATTCTCTTCACTTTTCTGTCCCCTCCTGGTATCATCTCTTCTTTATCCGCCCACTCTCATGTGGTCCTCAAGTCAATTGTGTCCTTGCATTGTTACAGGAGTGTTGCGTAACGGTTTTGTTTTTCTTTCTTTAGTGACGTTGTGATCGTTATTGTGATGTAAAGGGGGGATTGATTTGTATTGATACTGTCATTATTACAGGAGAAAGCAATTTCTCATCTTCTCAACTCTTTTCTATATTTTTTTGATTCGAACCTTCTTTCGTAATTTCATCGTTAGTGTTTGAATATCAATTTTTGGTACCACTCCCTCTTCTTCTCTCTCTCTCTCTCTCTCTCTCCTCTCTCTCTCTCTCTTCTCTCCCCCGATGTACGCAGACTGGTTGCTTTGTTACTGAGACGGGGTCTCATGCACACTGTCGTGACTAGTGTTCATTACTTTTGGTTTTGTTTGCTTGTAAGCGAGGCCAGATGTTTGGGAAAATATGTGCTTTTCCCTTTTAGTTGAAGAACTGCTCTCACTTCTCACTCTCACTCTCTCCCTCTCTCTCCTCTTTCACACACACCAGACACACAGACAGACAGACAGACAGACACACATCAACACATACACGCACACACACACACACAACACACACACAACCACAACCACATAAACTTGCTTACGCACACGCTTACGCGCACACGTGCACACACACGCACACAACACTGCGCCCGTGAGCATCCGCGCGCCACGCACGCACACCACACACACACACACAACACTCACACCACACATACTCTCTCTCTCTCTCTGTGTTCTCTCTCTCTTCTCTCTGTCTCTCTCTCTCTCTCTCTCTGTCTCTCTCGCTCCACTTAATTCCCTTCTCTTTTTCTGTCTTCTCTCTGTCCCTCCTGATATCATTCTCTTCTTTGTCCGCCTACTGTCTTTTCTCTGTCCGTGGCCCTTCAGTCCAATTGTATCCATTGCATAATTTACTGGCGTGTTGTTAACCACTCCCCCCCCCCTCCCCGCTTAGTGACATGTTTTCTTACTTTGTTGTATAAGGATTGATATGTATGACATTGTCGTTATTACTGGGGGTAAGCGTTTCTGATATTCTCAGCTCGGTTGTGATATAACAATGTTTGGTATACTTCCCTTCTCTCTCTCTCTCTCTTCTGTCTCTGTCTCTGTCTCTGTCCCTCCCTCCCTCCCTCTTTCTCTGTGTCCTGTCTCTGAAACATGTCTCCGTTCTCTCTTCTGTCTTTCTTCCCTCTGTCTCTTGTCTCTGTCTCTCTCTCTCTCTACTTGTCACCCCTTTCCCCGATGTACGAAGACTGGTTGTGTTGTTTATTGAAACGGTTGTCATGCACACTGTTGTGACTAGTGTTCACCTTATTTGTTATTTTGTTTTGTTTCTTTTTTTGTTAGCTAAGCCAGATGTTGGGGAAAAAAATACATGCTTTCCCTTTTTGGTTGAAGATTGTGATTGCTCTCTCTTCTCTTCTTCTCTCTCTCTCTCTCTCCTCTCCCTCTCTCTCTCTCTCTCTTTCATACTGTTTCTCCACCCCACCCACCCACCCCTCTGTCTGTCTGTCTGTCTGTCTGTCTCTCTGTGTGGGGTGTGTGGTGTGTGTGTGTCAAGTCAAGTCAAGTCAAGTCAAAATTTCTTTATTGAGGGTTAAAGAATACCCTTTCCAGCTTTTTTACATCCTGCCCTCATAAACAAGAAAGAAACTAATTGAACATATACCTACAACTCAAAAAACATTTTTAAAACACACAATTTCTTTCATGCAGTACATAATTTCTCCGTATGAAATCCGAAACAATAATGAAACTATTGTTGGAACTTCAAGTTCAAGCACAGAGAGAGAAGAGAGAGAGGAGAGAGAGAGAGAGAGAGAGAGAGAGAGAGAGAGAGAGAGAGAGAGAGAGAGAGAGATTCAGATTCAGATTCAGATTCAGATGATTTAATCATTTAAGGCCATAGCCCATATGAAAGAGGCGATAACAATATTACAAGAAAATATCATAAAGGCAGCAGTACACGAGTCCTTACGATTACAAAATGCAGTCAATCAAGAAAGCAATGTTTCTCTTAACGGGAAAGCTTTATATACATAAAGAACTAAACTGCGAATTACACTCTCTTTTTCTGATGCCATTAGCAAGGAAAAACGAAACATAATGGCTGATTATAAAATTTTGTAGGTATTAGCTGCAAACGAAGATTACTATAAGCAGGGCACTGCATGACAAAATGAACTTCATCTTCGATGATTCTTTACAAAGGGGACAGGAGCAATTCATTGTAACTCGCATTTTTGTAGCGATTAGCATGTACCTTAATATCAAGATTCCAAATCTAAATCTAGTGAAAGTAAATCGTAAGTGCATTTTCATATTAAACAAAAGGTAATTCTTAACTAAATGTGAGGAACTGTGAACTCTGTACACATCAAATCTGTTACTTGATTGAATGTGACTTTCCCACGCTTGCCATCTACTGTCGTCAATCTTTGTCGAGTTGTTTGTATAAACTTACGTTCTTTTCCTACTCCTTGGTATAATCCATGCATATCCTAATCCCAGCTCACACAAACAGATACGAACATTTGAAACCCAATTACTTTTGCCCCTTGAGTCGAGATCAAGTAGCGTATTGTACGCTTTTCGTGGTAATCTATCATTAGTCATGTTTAGTAAACTTTAACCAGTAGCGGATACTTTTAAACTGCAGAATTTATATATATTTGGATACCTGTTTGTTTCTCCATATATTAAATCATTTGGCGTTCTAAGTTCTACACCCAAAAACTTTTTAACCAGTCAAATGAACCGATTCACAATGAACTACAGCATTCTTATCTTAACCCCATAGCTCCGAACCATACTGCACAATGGGTTGTATCTGTGCATCAAAAATTTTGACAAACACTTCCAAGGAATTATTATGTAGCCAAACAATTTCTTCATAACACATAATAATACATTTCTAGCCCTACTAGAAAGGTCTTTACATGCTGCAGCAAAACTCAGCCGGGTAGAAAAAATTATGCCGAGATATTTATAAACGTTTACAACGGGCATGACAGTACCATCATACAGCCATCTCTCAGTTGCAGCAAGTAACCTCCCTTCCTAAAGACAATAATCTTACTTTTATCAAAATTGACCTTCAATTCTAATTTATCAGCTGAGTATTTCAAATTATTTAGTTGTCTCTGCAGACCAACAACAGTCTCTGAGAGCAGGCTACATCATCTGCTAGTAATAAAATAAAGAGTTCTGTAGGATCGTTTATAAACCTAGCACCATGCCTACGTTTTCTACTATTTCAGTTGTAAGCTCGTTGATAAATAATGAAAATAAAATAGGACTGCACACATCTCCTTGTTTTACTCCTCTAGTGCACGCTATAAAGTCAGTTAATTTATTGCCACTTCTTATTCTTGGTTTTAACTGCATTGTACATGCTATGAATACATTTAAACAATTTTCCACTAATACCATTCTTCATCAATACAGGCCACAGTAAATTTCGATTGATCGAGTCAAACGCTTTTTCAAAATCAATAAATGCTACGTATAACTTGCGGTTAAAAGAAAACTGCTTTTGAATCAAGGCAAGAAGGGTATACATATGATCAACAGTCGAATATCCACGTTTAAATCCAGCCTGACATTCGCCAGTTATGTTATGTTCTTCTACATATTCCTGGAGTCTTGAGTTGATAATAGCACTAAATACTTTGCTACTTATATCAGACAACGAAATACCTCGGTAATTATTCCATTGTTCACATCCCCTTTTTTTATAGTGGAAGGGTTATAGACTCACACCAAGACTCGGATAGATACCCTTCTGAAACAATGCATTAAAAAACATGACAAAAAAGTCTATAATTTCTTCACATGTGCTTAAAGAATTCTCCAATAATTCCGTCAGGACCTGCAGCCTTGCCGACTTCAGTTTTTTAAGTGCATGCAAAACTTCGTCTCTTGAAATAGGACGGTCAATAAACTCATTTTCCGCATTTGGTAGAACGTAATCAGATTCATTTGGTAAATTTTTGTTCAGTAAGGATTCAAAATGTTGGAACCATTCCTCCAATGGAATATTATTCTTAGGTTGTTTACGTTTCATTGAATTTTTTTTCATACAATTCCAAAATCTTTTTGATTTATGAGCAGATACCACAAGCTTTCTAGTCTGCTATTATCAAACAGTCGTTTTTTTTCTAACTAACAAATTTTTGTATTCTCTCCTAGCCCTTACATACAGATTTTTATCATTCTTATCCAAAGTTCTACGAAATATTCCCAACAAAGTACGCACTCTTTTCTTGTTAACATGACATTCTGCGTCAAACCATCCCTCTTTACATTTAGTCTGGCCCATTTTATTGTTCTTTTCATGCATGTGGCACATGTCCTTATACAATCGTTAAACAGATTCAATGCTTCATTGATATTTACATCAATTAACTCTATGGCGTTTTTTAGTCTACTGCGATTTTCTGCTTCATAGAGTTTACCATAAAAGACCTGACTGTACTGTTCATTCCACATAAACTTTTCAATAATTTGTATCTCCTTATCATCATTTCTGTTAAACACATTCTGAACCGAAAGGGCAAGATCAAGAGGACAATGGTCAGATTCAACGCGGTCAACAACATTCATTTCACACGAATCACAAATGATGTCATAAAAGTCATTAGACAAAATGAAATAATCATTCACGCTACATCCATTTTCACCAATATATGTGTAGCGACCTTCTTGGTCGCCATTACATAAACCATTGAGAACAACTAGATCGGAGAAACTTTCCGGTGGAATATACACGCATACATATAGAACGTCACAAGAACACCCAAATAACCGCTTATCAAGAACGAAAGCACACATATTTTCATACTTAACGTTCAGTTGATGTACAAACGGACAAAACTCCTTTTTTATTAAACAAATTATCCCCCCTGAGTCTCTCCCTTGACTAGTAAATTTTACAGAAGGCTTACAATACAATTCAAATTGAACGAATGAACTGGAATCCCAGTCTTTTTCAAAGTCTCCACCAGGCAAACAAAATCGAAAGAAGAAACATAAAACAAAAAGTCATTAAATATTAACTTTGAACGTAAACCATTGACGTTCCAAGACAGAAATGATAAAGGTCTCAGGGTATGTACAGAAGATACTTTAGAGCGTGGAACAGGATCTGGAATATTGTTTTCAGAGGAAATCTGCACAACTCCATTAGAGAAAAAGTTTCCTTCCACCCCCTCCGTGACACCCAACGAAGCACGGGAAACCAGAACTTGCGAATCTGGGTTTTATAACGTTCTCAACCGAGAGGACGAGCGCTTGATTTCCACGTGCCCCGCTCGGTGCCACTGAGCGAGTGTGTGAGCAAGAAAGGGATTGCTTAGATGGCAGCGAGACCTTTGTGCCCTCTGAAAACTCCCCCCTCCCATGAAATCAATACGTTTAACGGGCCGGCCGACAACCTATCTCATTTCTGTCAAGAGTCGTGAGCATTTAGAGCAAACTTTTTGCCATTAATAAGCAAATGGTCAAAATCATTCGTGCTTGTTTGCCTTCGCTTCTGGCCTCTCTCAGAAACGGCTCAATTTACGCCTGATTTCACTGACACTTGGTGAAAAATCCTCCCCAATGAATATTCCGGTGCCCTTCAGTTTTTGTTTCGCTTTTAGGATTTTAACTTTTTGTTTATAGAGGAGCACCGAGCAATGATGGGGGCGTCAGGTTTAGAGCCAAGTCGTGGACACGGTCAAATTCTATGGTATCTGTCAGTTCTAATTTATCAGTGATGGCATCGTGAATTAGTCCCTCACAAACTTCATTAGTTTCATTCTCACTTTTCGGGATACCATAAAAAAT
>CM065743.1:26982184-26984684 GCA_033310375.1 Conus canariensis
GATGCGTTTCTGAGAGTGTTGCTCAAACTTCCTGACCAACACTGCAGGTGCCTGTATCTGTCGGGCCTGGTTGACGCCGGGATATATTATGAAAGGAAGCGTGGAGTACAGCCCTGTCATGTAGTCTCAGACCGAAATGGAAATCCTAACCATCATCCTCATTCTCATCGATCACCATTAAAAAAAAACAACAAAAAAACTGTCTCAATTCTGTGGCCCTTCATGCCCTGCTATCATGGTGACCTCAGTTTCGATGTCCTCTCCACGTCTGTGGCCTTGGTTTGGTTCCGATCCGTCGGGGTCACCGGTATCCGCGAATGCATGGGGGCTGTCGTTGGACGGCCATGGTGGCACACTCCGAGGGGAGAGCTCACTCACGCCGGCTCCGGGACTATTGTCGTCACTAGGGGGCTTAGTAGATGGTGTCCTGCGTATGTTACATCAGAACAGGCACTACTGAACACCACCGAAGTGACTCGGCAGCAGTGCAGTGTCTTCTCCGGTGGGTTGCGACTTGACATTGACTGCTGTGGACGGGGTGTCGGAATGAGCGGCGTGGGTGCACTGCCTCGGAGTGGCGCAGAGGTTGGGACAGCAAAAAACAACAACAAAAAACAAAAAAACAAAAAAACACCCCAAAACATAATATATCATATGAAACAAATACTTATGACTATACAGCATATCAAACACAATTAATTCAGAATATCAAGAGGTAGCTATTTTTTTAGACTTGAATGCCTTGTACAGAAACAAGAACAACTTTAGAACAACGTCTGTTGAGGTTGATGACATCAGTATGGTCAATTTAAATAGGGAAGGCGGGGAGGGTGAGAAGAGACAGACAGACAGACAGACGGGGGAAAAACACACACACACACACACACACACACACACACACACACACACACACACATACACACACGGGCAGGCAGGCAGGCAGACACATAGACAGGTAGAGCGGTATACGGAAAGAGAGCAGGGGATGGGGAGAGAGAGAGAGAGAGAGAGAGAGAGAGAGAGAGAGAGAGAGAGAGAGAGAGAGAGAGAGAGAGGAGAAGACGACATAACAGACAAATAGAGACACACAACACACACGAGAGAGAGAGAGAGAGAATGCATTTTTTTTTATGAATTAATGATTTATTGAGGAAGGCTTACAAAGCCCATTCTCACGTAGAGGGTGCGGTGGGGGTAGGGGACAAAATGTAAATACCAAAGACAAAATGCACACAATTCCAATCAGAGAGCAACATCGTGATTGGGGAAACCAGATCACGGAAGCACTGAAGTAACATCGGACACCGATGTGACTGTCCATGTGATTGGCAACAAGTTTATCCATTATCACCAGGATTTCCGTTGTTGACAGCCGTGCTATTGCTGGCAGTCACTTCCACGTCTTGCCGATTAGCAGGGTGAAAACTGTCCATGCTTCTTGCCATGTCCTGAAGATACTCCATTATGTCCCTGGTGGTCACGTTGTCAGACAGATCCCTCTGTGTTTCATTCACCTGACAACTGTCTTTGCTGTTGTCTGTACACTGTGAATCACTGTCACTTTCAGTTGCCACGACCTCGTCAGTTTCAAGTTGTGTCGTAGCTGGGGTCTCGTTATTATTACAACTGCCGTAACCCAACCCCTCAACACTGTCTGACTGACATAAGTCGACAGACTCTATGCCCAGCGACAAGGCTCCATCGTGTCTGACTGTCACAGTGTCTTTATCACACGGCCCCATGTCGATAGGCTCTAACGTGTCACTAGGTCTGTACCATGTAGGCTGGGGCGAGGTGGATTGTCACGTTCAAACAATTCACCACAAACAGTGTGTCTGATGTCAGTTCTGTCTACGTTGTAAATCAAGCTTGGTGGTGTCGGCAGAAATAGACTGGATGGAGAAGAAGCCCCTTCACTTGCCTTTTGCTGGTGACATTTTCTGTAGACTTCGGCTCGGCGTCTGTCCCTGTTCACTTGTGAGGTGCACTTTCGTCGATACGACACACTGTGGCCGGTTTGCGCGTCAGGGGGCTGGTCGGTATTCGTGGCACTCAATCGAAGAACGGAAATTGTTTGTTTTCCTCTGCCCTCAATCTTATATGAGGACAGAGTCATTTCTTGTAGCGCATTGTTGAGAGATACTTCGAGGGTAGAGGGGAGACCTTCGACAGGCATGCTGGAAGATACTGGCAGAAATTTGTCAGAGCAGATGAAACCACGTCTTGCTGGGAGCCAGGCAAGGGAAGCTCGCAGAGCGAGAGAGAGAGAGAGAGAGAGAGAGAGAGAGTATTCATGCTTTGTAACATCCAACACTTTGCCTCCACTCTCTTCCCCTTCTCTCTCTCCCCCTCCTCTCTCTCTCTCCCCCCCACACACACACACTACACTTCTTTTTTTCTTCCCTCTTTGTTTCATTCGTTTTAAACCCGTCTTTCTCGCTTTTCTTCTAAGATAGTGCCTACCATTTGCTTCACCCCCCCCCCCTCCCCCCACTCCTCA
>CM065743.1:26989684-27009684 GCA_033310375.1 Conus canariensis
TATACACAGTCTTCCAAAATAAAACACTTGCACAGTGAACATGGATTCGGGGCATGTATGGCGATCACAAAATTTCGGCGATGTTGCTTCCTTTTCTTACTGTCTTTAGGCAAAGGCTTATGTTTTGGCGATTGCTACGTTAATATATGCTGGGGATTTCCCCAATTCTCAGACATAAACTTCGCTATAGAAAGGATATCAGTCCAATACAGTTACTCTGTCCTTTGTGCAAAAAATGAAATTGAAACATGAGGTCACGTTTTATTTAGAAATGAAAGTCATGGTAACGTAATAAAAGATGTGACAAAGAATAAACATTTTTTTTTACGTCCTGCCTATGCTCTAAAATGGCTAGATGTAACCAGAAAACTAATGCTTAGGATGCCTGATGAACTGACATCCACACACACACAAACACACACACACACACACACACACACACACACACACACACACACACACACACACACAGAGATACACGCACGCACGCACGCACACACACACATACACACACACACACACAGACACACACACACGCACGCACGCACACACACACACACAACACACACACACACACACACACACACACACACACACGCTCACGTGCGCGCGCAGAGAGAGAGAGAGAGAGAGAGAGAGAGAGAGAGAGACAGAAGACAGACAGACAGACAGACAGACAGACAGACAGACAGACAATCAGACAGACAACAGACAGGACAGACAGACAGAGATAGATAGAACTTGTAGCTATTGAAAGAAATCAAAACTGTATTGAAATACTGAAAATATCAGCCAACAGAATGCTCATAGGCTATCATAATGTTTTGATTGCATAGAGAGGAAACTAACTATATAATTCCAATAGGTGCACCACAAACAAAATCTTACTCCCAATATATCTGGGTGGGTGAAACCCGCCAGATTGTTAATAATAGTATTCGTGAAAGTGTGGGGAAAAGCTACTACGGCTTTTTTTTTCATTCTTCTCGTAGAAACAATGTTCAACACAGACTTCAAGTGAGACAGACGTTAATACGAAATCTATCACTAATGTGACGAGACAATGCCCCCTTCTACTGCCTACATCTCAAAACGCCTGTCTCTCTGTGCAATGGCTTCCCTGGGTACTATTATGGCATGGCATGAAAATGTACATTAACCATGATGTTAGTGTCCGGGCTTCAGTTCAGTTCAATTCAGTGGTTAATTTAATATGTTTT
Source organism: Conus canariensis (assembly GCA_033310375.1). Lineage (NCBI taxonomy): Eukaryota > Metazoa > Mollusca > Gastropoda > Neogastropoda > Conidae > Conus > Conus canariensis. The sequence goes on from CM065743.1 coordinate 26,990,905, forward strand.
CATCGCCAGATGATATTAGACACATATTAAAAAAAAAACCCACCCTCCACACTCAACTTATCATCCATGTTAGTATTTTCAAACCCACATATGATATATGCATATTTACGTAAGTGAAATACCCAAGTGCTAAACAAAATTGTTGATCTTTATGAAAATTTTGCAACCTGTGACTGCGAAATGACCATGGCAATTTCAGCAGCATATGAACCATATAAGTCAGCACTGACATTGTCAAAGTTATTCATCTCAATACGTTTCTCCTGATAGAGCGAGGTCAACACTGAGCATTCAAACAAAAGATGATGCACAGAAATGTTTCTCTGCAGACACAAGTAATACCATGAGAATATTTAGTGTTCCAAGTATTCAGCCTTAATTTATGACTTAATCTAACAATGAGCCTTGGGCCGGGTCTTCGTAAAAACATTGCATTGGCGTTCAGGCTGGATCGTGATGCAGTTTGCAGCGGTTCTTCTTCTTCTTCTTCTTCTTACACTCAGACAGGAACCCCAGAGGCACTGACGAAGGCTGCTGTACGGCGGAGACCCTAAAGAGATCCATAGAGCTTCTCCCTCGTCGATGTGTCGGAAGGCCAGGTCTCTGCTCTTAGCTTTTTATGTGTGGGACAGTTCTGCAGGAAGTGTTCCACTGTCATTGGGGCTGTACCACAGAGGCACCCTGAAGACTCGCCAGTATGGAATTTTGTGAACATGTGGTGTTTGAGCCTAGCGTGCCATGTCCTCAGTCTCACAATGCTCACTTGGTCTGGTCTGGGCAACAGGTAGTGTGCAACCTTCTTGTTGAAGTCTGGTGGCTGCACAAGACATCTTTTTCTGCTTCTCCTTGATACTGCTGTTGCAGCGCATCAATCCACCGTATTCAAACACAATTGACATGTCATAAATACCAAAATGAAAGAGTGTATGATAAAACAGAGAGAGAGAGAGAGAGAGAGAAGAGAGAGAGAGAGAGAGACGAGACAGAGAAGAAGAGAGACAGACAGACAGACAGACAGACAGAGAGAGAGAGAGAGAGAGGATGGCGTGTTGCCCCGTATGATGATTGTTGTTTCTTACGAAAACGACATAAACGGCACCCTCGTATAAGCACTGTTATACTAACACCAAATTTGCATCCATCACAACAGAGTGACAGTGATCAAGACACAGAGGGACGGTGTGGTAGTGTGTGTGTGTGTGTGTGGTGTGTGTGTGTGTGGTGGCAGGCGGTGGGGGGGGGGGGGGTAGGGGAGGGGTGGCAGGGGAGGAGAGGAGAGGGGGTGGATGGGAGACAGAAATGTGACAAGTCAGCAGTACAGATAAAATGGCATGGCATCCTACTCGTTTACGCTTCGCTCTTGGAGACAATCTACTACACATCCATCAACATTTTCGGCCCCTGCAAAAATACTGGTGTCGTTTCTTCGCCGTCCCTCTCTCTCTCTCTCTCTCTCTCTCCCCCCCCCCTCTCGTCCTGCCTCCACTCGCATGATATCAAGGTGTAAAAAAAAACCACGTGACACTCGTAGCCAGTCACCATCCAGCCCCGTCAAAACGCACGTGCGAGAGCATCGCTTGGAGAACATCTCGTCCAAGTCGTCGTCTGCTTGTCTTGCAGTTTCACTTCCAGTGAAAGCAGACGACACTTCGTGGCTGTCAAAAATTCGACAACAGCGTTAGGAGGGCTTGCTGTGATCCGGCCTAAACAGTCACAGGTAGTTCCAAGTTACCCTCCAGTACCTCTACAGTTTTACCAGTCCACGTTTCGCTCCTGTGAAGGTGTCGGCTGCTTTTACCCCACTCGACCAAGATGGCTATGTCCGATTTTCAGAAGAAAAAGTTGGTACATGTCTACAAAAATATGTATGGTGAGTCAGATTTTTTTTAAAATGTAGATCATTTTCCCGTTTTAATTCGTCATTAATACCACCCCCCACCCCCCATTTTGTGCAAATACTTACATTACAAAATGGAAGGGACATGAGCACTATATTTCGGTTCAGGGAAAACCTTTCCTTTGTCGTGCATCCGTAGACTGGACGTGCGGCAAGTGTATCGTAAGAAATGGATCGCAAGACATCAGTGTCCAGTTCACCTTCCCGTTCATGTGAAATGATGTAATATCACAAACGCTTGAAAGTTTTTTTGTCACTATGTCTACGATGAAAATCATTGCTGTAGGTGCACAACAACATGATTCGGTTAATGCAAATCGGTCTGAAAACACTTTTCATAACAGTTCCAGTATATTTCACTTTTAAGACAGTAGAGTGTTCTGCAATTGCAAGAATACCGGGTAACTAGTTACGAATATCAATAATCCTTTAATCAAAACGTATTCATAAAGATTTGTGTCTTCGATGAGAACTCTCACGGAGAAATGACTTCTGTCTGTGAGAGCTGTAGTCAGTGTGATGACACACGAGGGAACCTCTGGACTACCTGATTTGTTTCAATAGTTTAGTTATGTTATAAACTCCGGTATTGGAGTCATTTCGTGACAGTAGCCTGCTTACTAACCATTGAGGTATTTAAAGGGCGATATTATCACTTCTTGCGCTTAAATACTCTAGTCGAAGTTATTTCAGTAAGTTTAATCTTTTCTTTCGTAATGAAATAGAACGATGCCAATGATTCACTTACTAGTCCCTTGAACGTTTCCTAAAATGTTATAGAATTGTTCAGAATCAAAGATCAGACCAAATCACCGTATTCTAAAACTGGCCTTCCAAAGAATTTAGAATGGTGCCATTATATCTTTGCTCTCGACTGAAATTCGTGAGATATTTTCCCAGAAAGTATGCTTCTCATTTCACTTAAACTGATTAAACGCTGGTTGAAATGGACACTTGTCGACCATTACCCATCACCTTTCTTCACGACTGGCATTTGTTTGCTTCGTTAATGGCATATTGATAAATGCGGGTTCGTTGTTGTTGTTGTTGTTTGTTGTTGTTGTTGTGTGTTGTGTGTGTGTGTGTGTGTGTGTGTGTGTGGAGGAGGGGGGTGCTTTGTGTGTGTGTGTGTGTGTGTGGGATGGGGCGGGGGCTTGGTTTATTGGTTGGTTGTTGTTTTCCCGTTACACCTTCTGTGCGGCATTTGTGGCATTACTTCCACCCCGCTCATTTCGTCTGCCTATAGCTGTAACGCGGTTTGTCCCGTCGCATCCCGGCACCAGTGATCTACAGGGAGCAATCACCGTCAATTTAAAAGGCACCCCACCAGAGCAGGCACTGCACTGATGCCGAGTCTCTTCGCTGGTGCCTGTTCAGATATAGCATGTGCAGGTCACCACCAGTTAAATCTCCTGCTGATGGCAAAGGCTCAGTTGTAGAGCCTGCAAGAATTACCATCCCCCCCACCCTTCCCTTTTCTCTCCCTCACCTTCTCCCACCCACCTCCCCCTCTTCTGCCGTCTGAGGGCTTCCCCACATTCATCCAACGACAGTCCCCGTTGACTTGCAGCGTTGGTCGGGAAATTTGAGCAGAACTCTCAGAGACGCACCTGTTACATGAATGAAGGCGGACTGTGTCATTGCAGTATTCCCATTTGAGTCCATAGGACACTTAACTGTGGGTATGAGATGGTTAGGGACAAAAACAAACCCCACAAATAATTTGCTCTGGTGGGAATCAAAACCTCGATCTCCCACCTCGCGATGTGAAGCGCAAACCACAGCGCCATTCCGGTTATAAATTGAGGTTATTGTTGATCTGTGTGTCGTATTGATAGTACAGTTTTGTAACAATAAATTTAACCGCCTCACTAATTCATTAATAAAATCGTTGAATCAAATTCTGCTTCCGTTGTCATTGTATGCTCTAGTGTTATGTGCTAAATCTTATTAGTAAAGCATGTTCTGTTTATTTTTAATGTCTTTGTTGTTCCTTAAACAAACTTACAGTTTGCATATCATCTTCTCCATATGTGGTATGGTGACTCCTTTGCATATGGTCATACCAAAAGCGAATCACTTTTGTGCCAGGAAGTTGCAAAATTCGAATTAGATGCGACAGTGTACCTCTACGATTTTATTGATATAATGCTGTGACTATACATGGTAGCTCCGTGTGTGTTTGTGTGTTTGTTTGTTTATACTATAGTCCAACGACTAATTTCAATAGCTCTTGTACTGTTATCACTAAAATCCAATAACTGTATATCCCATAACTACATGCTGTTTTCACTATAGTTCCGTGACTGTATTTCACAGATGTATGCAGTCAACACTGTTATCCTTTAACTGTTTCTTGCAGAAAACATTGATAATCCAGTGAGTTCGAGTTTCAAAACGCTATGCTGATATCACTGTAACCCCGCGACTGTCTGTGTAATAACCGTTTTATGGTGGTAATTATACTGTAGTCCCATGACCATAATTATATGCTATAGTTCTCTTACTGACATCACTGTGGCCCAGTGACCTGTATGCTGCAGTCTATGCTGACATCAAGTTAATCCTATGATTATACCTCTGTCCTGATGTCACTGAAATCGCATGACGATCAAATTTTATTACACACTATAGTTTATGTTGACGTCACTGAACTTCCATGACGATATACACTATAGTCTTTGTTGACGTCACTGTAGTCCCCATGACGATATACACTATATGTCTATGTTGACGTCACTGTAGTCCCATGACGATATACACTATAGTCAATGTTGACGTCACTGTAGTCCCATGACGATATACACTATAGTCAATGTTGACGTCACTGTAGTCCCATGACGATATACACTATAGTCAATGTTGACGTCACTGTAGTCCCATGACGATATACACTATAGTCAATGTTGACGTCACTGAAATTCCATGACCATATGCACTGTAGGCCTATGCTAATACCCCTGTAATCCCTGACAATAAACTCCGAAGCCTACTCTGACATCTTTGTAATTTCACATGATTATGTGACTATATATGCATATGACTGTACAAACATTGATTCTACACTCTATCCCTGTAATCTCATAATCTTGTGACTGTGCAGGTCTGTGCTGCCGCACTTCAACCTTATGACTGTTGTACAAACAAACAGCTGTATGATGTATCACATTCAATTCATTACTGTACATACTATAGTCCTGTGGTGCATCACCTTAATCTTATGACTCTATATACTGTGGTTCTATGCTGTCATTTTTTGTGATCTCATGTCTATATAGACAATAGCTGCATGCTGTCATCACTACAATGCCATGATTGTGTATACTATAGTTCTGTGGCGCATCCCTGTGATCTCATGACTATACATAGTGTAGTTTTATGTTGCGTCACTTTAATCCTATGATTATGTATGCTATACTTCTATGCTGTCACCAAATGACTATATATTCTATAGTTCTAAGCTGTCGTTATTATAATCATGCCCATAAATACTATACATCTATGCTGTCACCACTATTATTTTACAATTATACATAGTGCAAATTACATTTTGCAATTATTGGTACTTCATACATACTACTGTACATAGTTTAGTTCTATGCTGACGTCACTAACTACTTGTCTCTCTCTCTCCACACACACACACACACACACACACACACACACACACACACACACACACACACACACTCACACACTCTCACTCACTCACACCATAGTTCTATTACGGCATCAATACTTTTTCATGACTGTACGTACTAAAGGATTATGTTGCTTCAATAAAATCTCATGATCATTACCATGACTCCATCCACGTAATTCATGGTTTAATTATCATAGTCCAATTAGTATATGCCCCAAGGCTCTATGCCGTCATGATATGCCTCTTAATCTATACTGTCGTCACTATTGTCTCATACCTTGTGCCGTTGTCACTATGATGCCATGTCTATACCTACTTCTATGCTGAAATCACTATCATCCTATGACCAAATGTATCCCCACATTTCTATAATGTCATCACCATGAGCCAGTATGTATCTGTACAATACTATGACAGTGTCATTATAATCCCATGACTATACCCACTTCTATGCTGAAATCACTATCATCCTATGACCAAATGTATCCGCATATTTCTATAATGTTATCACCATGAGCCAGTATATATCTGTACAATACTATGACAGTGTCATTACAATCCCATGACTATACCCACTTCTATGCTGAAATCACTATCATCCTATGACCAAATGTATCCGCATATTTCTATGTCATCACCATGAGCCAGTATGTATCTGTACAATACTATGACAGTGTCATTATAATCCCATGTCTATACCTACTTCTATGCTGAAATCACTATCATCCTATGACCAAATGTATCCGCATGTTTCTATGATGTCATCACCATGAGCCAATATGTATCTGTACAATACTATGACAGTGTCACTATAATCCCATGACTACACACATTCACGTGTTTCTGTATGATGGAATCCCGTGAACATGCACAGCCTCATGTTTCTGTGTCTGTCATCACTGTAATCCCGGGCCTACATCTTTCTATATATCTGTCTGTCTGCCTGTCTGTCTGTCTATATCCACGTTCATCGATGCTGTCATTACTTTTTAACCCCACGACATCACAACACGCATAGTTCCAATATCCACATATTTTCATGCTGCCACCACTATAGTTGAGTGACTACGTACATCCGCACATTTCTATCCGTCATGACAATCACATGGCAATACACATCCCCATATTCCTACGCTGTCATCACTGTAGCTCCATGACTCTCCCCCCCTCTCATATCTATGTATCTATCAGTCTATCTAGTTAGCTAGCTGGCTATCTGTCTATCAAAATCTCCGCACATTTCCCTGTTATTATTGATGTAGACACATGAAGATAGATAGATGGATAGATAGATGATGTATGTGAATATATATAAATACACATTTGCATATTTGTATGCTGTCTTCACTATGATCCCATGACAGCAAGTCCATAAATATTTCTGTGCTCGTGTCAGTATAATTCCATGAACACACACACACACACACACACACACACACACACACACACACACACACACACACACACACACACACCCGCGCGCGCGCACACATACACACGCACGCACGCACACACGCGCCCACGCACACACGCACGCGCGCGCGCGCGCGCGCGTGTGTATGTGTGCAAGTGTGTGTGTGTGCATGCACGTGTGTGTGTATATGTGTGTGTGTGTGCATGCACATGCACACACACCACACACACACTTTATCTATAATACACACACACACACACACACACACACACACACACACACATATATATATATATATATATATATATATATATATATATATATATATATATATATATATATATGCGTGTGTGTGTGTGTGTGTGTGTGTGTAGAGAGAAAGAGAGAGAGAGATGCATCTTTTTACGCTATTATCACTATAATCCTATGACCTTTTCGTAACTTGTCATAACCTTAATCCGATGCTTGTCCCCAACTCAACTCTCATCCCCCCCCCCCCCCCCCCCCCCCCACACACACACGCAACTAAATTGCTTTAAAGAGTTTCCTCCGTAAAATCTGAGATACCATGAAGATGTTTGTCGTTTAAGGAGCTCAAACGCCTCGTTTGATGAAACATCTCCGAGAATGGTTCTCAAACAGTATCTGGTCAAGTGTTGGAGTCTGACGTCATGCAAGTCCTAACTCTTTAACATGACATACAGTGAGTCTGACGTCATGCAAGTCCAAACTCTTTAACATGACATACAGTGAGTCTGACGTCATGCAAGTCCTAACTCTTTAACATGACATACAGTGAGTCTGACGTCATGCAAGTCCTAACTCTTTAACATGACATACAGTGAGTCTGACGTCATGCAAGTCCTAACTCTTTAACATGACATACAGTGAGTCTGACGTCATGCAAGTCCTAACTCTTTAACATGACATACAGTGAGTGTGACGTCATGCAAGTCCTAACTCTTTAACATGACATACAGTAAGCGGCATAGATGAAAACGGAATGCACCACGGAGCTTTTTCACCTTTGAAAAGATACAGGCGGGTGTAAAAGGGGTGGCTGTCGTGCAGTCGGTGCAAAAACTGTTCTTTACGGCCGCCCCCAGTGGCACCTGGTAAAAACTAAGGTATGGGCGGATTTGAAAGATCCGATTGTTCGTCTGCATGTTCCAGTCTTCTTGATAAAGGTCTTTGCACTTAAACACCCCCACACCCTCACCCCCACGCCCACACTGAGTCCCCCTACCCCCCCCCCTCCACACACACACACACACACACACACACACACACACACACACACACACACACACACACACACTCGTGTGTTTAAATATCATCGGCAAAGACTAGTTAATTTTCCAATGGGATCTCTCTCTCTCTCTCTCTCTCTCTCTCTCTCTCTCACACACACACACACACACACACTCACACACACACACACACACACACACACACACACACACACACACACACACACACACACACACACACACACAAAACACGCACTCTGGTGCGTTTACACACGTTCCGCGGGGACGTGTTAACGAAACAGAGCGACACATGGGTGAATACAGACAGCTTTATTTCATGCTGTTTGCGCTTCACACTCGCACGCCTCGAGTTAGCATTCACACACACCCACTCACACGCGCGCACACGCACAAACGCACGCACACACACATACATACACAAAACATGAACACTAGTGTGCTTAGACATCACCCTCGATGACTGGCAGACTTAATGTTGCGGCACACGTGTGATTGCAAACACAGCGAACCCTCATGCTGTTTGTACTTTGTACCCCCACTCCTGTCTGTCTGTCTGTCTGTCTCTGTCTGTCTGTCTGTCTCTCTGTCTCTGTCTCTGTTTGACAATGATGCTTATGTTTTAGCTGCTTGTTTGAAATAATAAAAAGCAATCCTTTACTTTATTTTTCGTATGAGTGTGCACAAGTGCACATCTTGAAATCTAACCCAGTGGCCTCAAATCTCTCTCTCTCTCTCTGTTTGGTGTTTATGTTTTAGCTGCTTGTTTGAAATAATAAAAAGCGATCCTTTATTTTCTTATTTTTGTGTGAGTGTACACACGTGCACATCTTGAAATCTAACCCAGTGGCCCCAAATCTGTCTGTCTGTCTCTCTCTCTCTCTCTCTGTTTGATGCTTATGTTTTAGCTGCTTGTTTGAAATAATAAAAAGCGATCCTTTATTTTCTTATTTTCGTACGAGTGTGCACAAGTGCACATCTTGAAATCTAACCCAGTGGCCCCAACTCTCTCTCTCTCTCTCTGTTTGATGCTTATGTTTTAGCTGCTTGTTTGAAATAATAGAAAGCAATCCTTTCTTTTCTCATTTTTGTGTGAGTGTGCACACGTGCAGATCTTGCAATCTAACCCAGTGGCCCCAAATCTCTCTCTCTCTTTACAGGTCAGTGGAATGGGGGTGGAGACAGAAGCAGGCGGTCTTTAGTGATCACACATGTCCACCAGACAATCAGCGGCGTGCGCAGACAGGGAGGAGGAGGGGGTAATGAGTGGGGCCTGTGTACTCGTTAGACTGCCAACGGAAGTGAGAACAGGGTAGGCGGATCGGGGAGAGGGGGGTGGGGGGTGGATGGGGACGGAAAAGTAGGGTGGTATTGTGCGGAGCTGCAACCAGGATGCACGTGGACCTGGCAATGCACGTGGAGGGACGAGAGATTATACAATTCTGAGGCCGCAGGCGAACATTCCGGCAGAGAAATGGCTGTGACGAGACACCTCGTAACAGCCAACACAGCTGCGATCCAACCATAGGCAGGAACAGGACAAATTGCAGGTCTACAGGCACAGGAAATATATTTTCTAAGTAGACCGTTTCGGGAAGGAAAGGGGGAGTGGGGCGACAGGGGGGGTGGGGGTTGGGCAGTGAAGATAACGCTTGCCTTTCCATTGCAAATAGAGTTATTGTTTCTCAATTCACGGGTCAAGCAAAGATCTCTCGCTTGTCTTTCCATTGCAAATAGAGTTACCGTTTCTCAGCTTATGGGTCAAGCAAAGAGATCTAGAGAGTCAGATATATGATTATGATGGGGACGTTGACTATCGTAGGCGCACCGTCTGTCTGACGCCCATGTTTTGGCATTTTCTCCTTCTGATTGAACTGCTAAGCCGATCTATGGAACCAAATTGCCCTGGCGGTACCCGCCAGCAGAATCTGTCCCATAAAGATAGGCGGGGTAACTCTCGCCGAACGCAGGCTCTAACACTTATTTCCAACGTGCAGATTTCCGAATATCATCCGTTACAAAGTGGACAATCTGTTTACTAAAGCTAATAACATGCCTTCTGCACAGTTCGTAGATAGGTTTACTCTAACACAGATTACCAACGTGCAGATTTCCGAATATCATCCGTTACAAAGTGGACAATCTGTTTACTAAAGCTAATAACATGCCTTCCGCACAGTTCGTAGATAAATTTGATTTCGAATGTCTGACAGAAACTTTAGTGGAAAATAGTTTTAACATCTCTAGTGCTTTTCTTGATTTTTTGAAATTGAAAGCTCCAGTTAGAAAACAAAAAGGCCAACACAAAGACGAAACTCCCGAGATGTCTAGACACTTACAAGAAGTTAAAGCACAATGTATAGGACAAAGGAGGCTGAGATGGTATGGTAACGATACATTTAACCAGACATTACTACAAATTGATAAATACTTGATGAGATGTTATGCACCATCTGCCTACTCACCAGCATACAGTAAAGCTGACCTAAAGCATGGGACTGTCGTTACTGATAAGTGTTTTGCCACTCGGAGTAGGAAAAGCAAGATATTGTTGTTAATCTCTTTAACGTCTGTTCAATAAAAGTGATAGTAGACGGTGGAAAGGGATGGGGAGAGGGGAAGGGAGAGGGAGAAGGAGATGACTGCATGCAAGAGTTTGATATGAACGTACCTGTTTGTCGGTACTTGCGTGACTGTGTACAAGTGTTTAAAATCCAGTTACTGCTTTAAAGAAAATGGATAGAAAGAATGTTGGATAATTACCAAACAATGAGTATCAAAGCTATGAAAATCGATGATAATCAACCAAATATGAAACAACAATAACGCATTAATCCTTTAACATCGAATGAACAAGCAAAAGCAAGATGTACACTTCATGATGCATGGTGGCTTGATCCCAAAACTGGGCGTGCGTTTTCAAGAATGGAGGAAATAGGGAATAGTTATGCAAGTTTGATGATGACAATGGTGATAAGGATAACTCTTTCCCTAAACTTAAAAAAAAAAAAAAATGCTGGCTATTTAAGGGGCAACAAACTTTGTTTACTTGACTTTTTCTTTTCAATATTTGTTTTTTTTTTTTTTTTTATATGCTGAGACTGGGGTTGAGTACTTTTGTCACGCCACTGACTGTAGGGGAATTTACCTTTTTGACGTGCCTGTGAGTAACTGTTGTCATGGTACCTGTCCTTACAGCTTGTATGCAACACGCAGGAAAACGTCTTATACACTCATAACCAGAAAACGCAGCTGACATGATGGAAAAGAGGATGATATGGCAAGATCACTTGACAAAGAATATTCAAAATTAAAAAAAAAAACATGATAAATAATCATACCGAGAAGTCAGGAAAGATACAGATAAATGATTAGAAATACTTACAGGTGCGTTGTCTTCGGCTGGTGGTTGCCCAGTTAGGACATGAGTCAGATAAAACAAAACCAAAAACAAACAACAAAAAGCAAAACAAACAAACAAACAAACAAAAAAAAGCAAAAAAACTTACGAGTGTTTCGATTGAGGAATGTAGAGAGCAAGCAATGGTAGCAAAATAGTCGTGAAAAAAAAGTTTTCAAAAAATGAAATTTGAAACGTACAGGAAACAACAGGAGGAATCATGGGGAAAAGACAAACGGTAAAATATGCTTATCTCAAAAGAGTAAAAAGAGAAAGTTTGATGAACTTAGACTTGGTTTTTCAGAATAACCAACTTCCGAAAGGTTATTCTGGACAGCGCGCGCGCGCGCGCGCGTGTGTGTGAACGAGCGCGCATGCCTGCACACGCGCACGCTCTCTCTCTCTCTCTCTCTCTCTCTCTCGCACACACACACACACACACCAGTCAGCTCTCCTGTTTTTCTCGCACGCATGACCCTTTCCCGCGCAAACAGTGCACGCGCGCTATCTATAAAAGGACAAGCGCGTGACTGGATACTTGGAAGGTTCGCCCCCCCCCCCCCCCCCCCCCCGCCACTTCCCAAGGGGCACCGCCGCCACTATCACGAAGGTAACAGCCGATTCCCGTGCAATCGTCGACTGCCGCGAGAGAGACTCGACACGAGGCACGCGCCGGTATGTTGCCAATTGCCGCTGCCAGCGCGCCGGAAAGTTACACTAACTGCTTCCGCCGCTCAGAATCAAAACAACCACCACGTGCTTCTACAAACAAGGTGGAGGAAGGGGAGTGAGGGTTTGCGTGTGTGTGTGTGTGTGTGTTGGGGGGGGGGGGGGGCGGGGGGATGACGTTGTTGTCGCTTTGACGTCAGGAGATTGGTGTGGCTTCCCAAGAGCAAGATGGTTTCGATTATGGTCTCGCTAGGCGGTGTTGGCAACACGGACCGAGATGCTGGGTATTATGTTATTACTATTACTCCTCTCTCTCTCTCTCTCTCTCTCTCTCTCTCTCTCTCTCTCTCTCTCTCTCTCATGTGATGTGTGTGTGTGTGTGTATGTGCGTGCGTGTGTGTGTGTGCGGTGTGTGTGTGTGTGTGGTGGTGGTGTGTGCGTGCGTGCGTGCGTGCTGTGTGTGTGTGTGTGTGTGTGTGTGTATCCGCTGCTGAGTTGGCAGATGCGAGTTCTTTAAGCAATACCCGTGTATTCTTTGTGCTAATAAATGTGAGATAAGCACATTTTAGGGAAGGGGGAGGGGGGTTATGGTTAACTGATGGGTAGCAGTGGGTACGTACGTATGTATGTGTCAGGGAAGGATGAACACGTGTGCGTGCGTGCCTGTGTATGTGTGGAGGGGTGAAGGGGGAGAGGTGGGGGAGGGGGGGGGGAGGTAGGTGGATGGCAAATTTCGATCATGGACGAGTGGCGTGGAGATTGGGGTGATGAGGCAAGGCTTGGATGTGGATGAGGGGGTTATTTGCAATACAAATACATACATTGTACTTGGCTCCAAGAACTGACAGAGAGAGAGAGAGAGAGAGAGAGAGAGAGAGAGAGAGTGAGATTCATGGGTTTTGAATTGTATGCGACCAGTATACAAAACTCCTTTCTACTTTGCGCTTTCTCTCTCTCTCTCTCTCTCTCTCTCTCTCTCTCTCTCTCTCTCTCTCTCTCTCTCTCTCAAGCTGATTCTTGGGAAGTTTACAAACTTCTTTTCAATTTTGCGTCCCTTTTCTCTTCCCCCCCTCTCTCTCTCTCTCTCTCTCTTCTCGTTTCGTTTGATTCTGTTTGATAAAATATACACAGTCGAAGACCCCTGCGCATGTTTTACTCACATCAGGCACCGCTGAACACCACCGAGGTGATTCAACAGCAGTGCAATGTCTCCTCCGTTAGGTTGACTCAAAGGGAACTGATAGTATTTGCGCTCGGCAGACCGTCGGGGTTTGAGGTTACTTTAGGACGAAGAGCACGCAGTGTGTTCTGACAGCCGGAATAGGCCTCGTGGAGGTCGAGCCGTCGGGAAAGCCCGAAAGAAGAGACAACAACAACAACAACAACAACAGCAACAACAAGAAGTTTGGAGATTATTTTCAGTTGCGGTTCAGTTGTTTGCTGTTACTGTGGTAACTGCATCATGCTCATTTAAACCTATCGCCTTCTTCCTTGCGCTGAACTCTGAAGCGATCTGAAGCGATCAAAGCTTAGTGAATTTTCGTTGTTTTATTCGTGTGTTTCTCACCTGACGAAGACCTAAGAGGTTGAAACGCGTTGTGTTTCGTCTTGTACTCGTTTGTCCACGTTTCTCTGGGCGGTTCGCTAACATTTATTTAAAATTTGTTTAGATTTCCGCCTGCAGTCACCTCACTTTGCAACTAAACCTATCGCTTTTTGCAATGGTGGTGGTGTTGATCATGACAGTGATAGATTATTTTCAGTTGCGGTTCAGTTGTTTGCTGTTACTGTCGTAACTGTATCACGTTCATTTAAACTAATTGACTGATGAACTGATATTTTTTTTTTCAGATTCCAACAAAGATGGCATCATCGATATTGAAGACTTCAAGTGCGCCGCCGAGGTTATTTGCTTTTCTTCATTTTTCATTCTTTTTGACATGTTTTTTAATGGTTGAACAATTTTTTTTTCAAGATAGTCTGCATGCATAGCTCATTTGAGAATTCCCGAGTCCTGAATGAAAAAGGTGTGAGAGAAGGCAATGATTGTAAACAGTTCTTTGTTCGTTACTACGAACATGAGGCAGCCAATATCAAACACCTTCCCTTCCCTCTACCACACACACACACACACACACACACACACAACACACAAACACAACACACACACAAACACACACACACACACACACACACACACACACACACACACACACACACACAAAGACACACACACACACACACACACACTCGCGCGCGCGCACACACCACACACACACACACACACACACACACACAACACACACACGCACACACACACACACACACACACGCACACAGACACACACAAATACACACACATACACACATGACACACACACAAAGACACACAGACACACACACTCGACACACACTCGCACACACACACAACACACACACACACACACACACACACACACACCACACAACTGTTGTGGACTGCTCAATTAATGGACTCTGTCAATGACAACAGCGAACTGGTGACACACAATAACAACGGATTAAAAAAAAAATGAAGCAGGAGAGGAGGAAGCGGGGGGGGGGGGGGGGGGGGGGGAGTGTCTCCAAAATTTCTGAAAAGCGGGCTAAGAGGGAGTGGGGAGGGAACTATCCTATTCTTAAATGTTGGTCTACACTTACCAGACTAATCAGGATCATTTTCGGCCGATATCACACGCAACATTTTGCAGCTTTCTTTCTTTCTTTCTTTTTTTAACCGAAAAACGATGGAATTTTATACCTGGTACCAAAAATGACATTTTATTCTGGTCAGGTAGAAGCGAACAAGCAGAGCATGGAGGGGGGGGAGGGGGGTCAACCCCCCCCCCCCAAACACCTCCGGATCAGCTACGTGAGAAGATTGGGGGGGGGGGGGGGGAGGGTCCGTGATCCGTGTGTGAACGCACGCATAACATTTTGCACACACATAAAATCCTATCATCAGCTTTCGGAAGGGAAGGTCAGTTTGGCCGTTGGCATGGATGACACGTTACACATAGCATGCACTCTGCGTGAAAATCGAAAGAATGGAGTTGTTAAAACTGAATGAACGATATTGACTGAATGACACGGGAAACGACTGAATGAAGCGCCATCGGGCACCTCTTCTCTTATAGGTACTCTTAATAATAATATCTGTTGTGACTGCACATAAATACCAGGTGATGTCCTCTCTGCAGTACTGTGAAGGTAGATGTATACTGAGAGATCTTCCACCTGCCACATGTATACATACATACCAGGTGATCCCTCAGCTATTGTAATGTAAGAGTACATGGATACCAAGTCATGTCCTGTCTGCTGTACTGTAAGGCTACAAGTATAATAATAATAATAATAATGATTTCTTATATAGCGCTTAATCAAACGAATTTCTCTAAGCGCTTTACAAAGTCATACTACATTCACCCTTCTCATATACAATAATACACCTTACACCCAACTACAAATACTATTACTACAATAACTAACAAATCCTAATCCTACCAATGTGACATTCACTTATTCTTCAAATATCACTAAAAAAAACTTAATCCTATAACGTTCAATCATACAACAAATACATATAATAGAGAACATACACATACGCTACATTTGAAAAGGCCCAGACGGCTATGAGTTAGGTTGTACCCCCCCCCCTCTCCCCACAGCATTGACTAATTATGAGAAAATAGATGGGTTTTAAGTTTAGACTTGAAAGAAGAGATAGAATCTGAATGTCTGAGACAGTCTGGCAGTCTGTTCCACGTCGCTGGAGCTTGAAAAGAGAAAGATCTTTCACCAGTAGTAGTCCTGAAGCGAGTCATTCGCAGAAGGCGGTCGTCAGCACAGGAGCGTAGTTGTCGAGAGGGGTGTAGATTTTAAGGAGATCTGAGAGATAAGAAGGTCCATTTTCAAAGAGAGCAGAGAAAGTGAGAGTTGAGATTTTGTACGAGATACGGTTTGAGACAGATAGCCAGTGAAGAGAGTGGAGGAGAGGCGAAATGTGAGCATGTTTTCTTGCTCTACAGACGACTCGGGCTGCATGATTTTGGATTCGCTGTAATCTTTCTATCAGGTATTTTGGAAGACCGGCCAAAAGTGAGTTGCAGTAATCTATTCTAGATAAGACAAATGCACAAATGAGAGTTTTTGTAGCATCTGTAGAGAGAAGGTGACGTACAGAGCTGATTCTTCTTAGTTCTAAATAGGCAATCTTGCAAATATTTGAAACCTGTTTCTCAAAGGAGAGGGATTGGTCAAGTATGACCCCTAGACTGCGGACAGAGGTGGAGACAGAGACAGCACAGTCATTGATAGTGACAGTTGAAGGCAGAGAAGGATGGTTAGGCTGTTTTGTCACGAACATGAGTTCCGTCTTGTCGTCGTTTAGTTGTAGTTTGTTGGTTGTCATCCAGTCCTTCAGGTCTGCAATGCAGCCCCGCGTCCGAGAAATCAGTGAGTCAGTTTCAGCAATGGGAGCCGACTGATGAAGCTGAGTATCGTCAGCAAAGCTCTCATGCGACATGGCGTGACCACTGATGACGTCAGACACAGGACTAGCATACAGCACAAAAAGGACTGGCCCAAGTACAGAACCCTGAGGCACACCGTACCTAAGAGGAGAACTGTCTGAGTATCTTCCCTGTACACACACTGTCTGAGTACGTCCAGTCAAGTAAGAGATAATCCAGTCGAGAGCTGTGTCTTTGAATCCAAAGGAAGTTTGAAGCCGTGAGAACAAAATATTATGATCGATCGTGTCAAATGCTGCAGAGAGGTCTAACATCGCTAATAAGGAAACATTCCCATCGTCAAGCCCGCAGAGGAGGTCATTGACAATACGGAGGAGTGCTGTCTCACAACTATGGCCTTGTCTGTAAGCAGATTGATGAGGATTCAAAAGGTGATTCTTTTCGAGATGTTCTAGAATTTGTTCCAAAACGATCTTCTCCAATAATTTTGATAGAAATGACAAATTTGATACAGGCCGATAATTCTTTAAAACATTTTTATCTAATGAAGGTTTCTTGATCAATGGACGTACCACTGCGGACTGGAAGATTTCAGGAACGTGACCAGAGGACAAAGAGGTATTGATAACATGAGTAAGATGGGGTAGGCCATCATCAATGCACTGAAAGAGCAAGTTAGTGGGAATGGCATCAAGTTCACATGATTTAGGGCTGCATCGCAAACAAAGTTTTTTGACATAGTCTTGACTAACAGGACTAAAACAAGCCAAAGGAGGTCCACAGTAAACTTTGTCATTCAGAGTATACTATCTGATCCCTTTGCCTGTTGCAATGTGAGAGTATATGTACACCAGATGATTCCCTACCCGTTGCACTAAACGGGTACGTATTTTACAGGTGATGGCTTGGTCTGTTGTATTGTCAGGATGATTGTATGCCAGACACCTCTTGCACTATTAGGGCACATGTCTACCAGGTAATCCCTTATCTATTGTGCCACAAAGGCGCATGTATACCAGGCGAATACCTGCCTGCGGTAATGGAAAGGTACACGTATGCCAAGCCATCCCTACTAGTATTCTGGGGAAGTAGGAAGTCATCTCCCATGGTGTCTTTTCAAATATGTCGGAAGAATGCCAGCAGAAGTTCCATGAAAAACATACACATTTAATGTGATCACGCTCCTTTGTCCTGTGTGGACTCTCTCACTTTGTCTCCGTCTCTCTCTCTCTCTCTCTCTTCTGTCTGTCTGTCTGTCTGTCTGTCTGTCTCTCTCAGATCTCATGCAGAGACCCAAGCAGTGCTTTGCGGCGGCTGCACGCTCTCCACGGACTGATCCAGTTTTACCTGGGGTGACCGTCATCTACAGAACTGACAGTGAAGGCATACTAGTGACATTTTCTCGTTCGCGTTTTTTTTTTTTTTTGTCATGTGAAGTGAAAGAAAAGGACATTGCTGTGGTTTCTCATGTCAATGGAACAGTGTCGCGTTTTGTCATTGTACATCGCGCCGATTTGCTAGATGACTTAACAGCTGATTAGCATTAAACTTCGTTCGTTCGTTCGTTCGTTCGTTTTCCCAGATCTGTTGTCCTTGTATTAACAGAAAATCAAGAAGCTCCACCACTGGGGATCAGACGACAAGGCATTCTCCGAAGCCCAGGTGACACTGTCGCAAATCTGGGAAGGGCTGAGGGAGGCCGCGGACACAAACAAGGTAAGTACCGGCCTGGTGTCGCACCGCTGGCTTATAAACTAGTGAACAGGAACGCGCGCGCGCGCGCGCGCGCGCGTTTGTGTGTGTGTGTGTGTGTGTGTGTGTGTGTGTGTGTGTGTGTGTTTGTTGTGTTCAAATGAGGGACGGGAAAGAAAAAAGGTAAAAAAAAAAACCACACACACACTTTAGGACGATGGAAGTAACACTCGCACTCTTGTGACTGCAGCAGATGGGTCGAATGTCATTGTAATAGGCGTAGTGGCCAATTTCGCCGCTTGGA
>CM065743.1:27014684-27032184 GCA_033310375.1 Conus canariensis
GATGGGCCCGGTTTTCTCCGATTCCTCTTTTCCTGGATGGCGGCTGCTCTATTGCGCTCGAATGTCTGTGCCCTGGGTATACCGTTGCTTCCACTGCGTTCTGTCAAGGGTGACATCTTCCAAGGAAGCAGTGTCGATATTGCAGCTTCTGAGGTTGGCCTTCAGGGTGGCTTTGTATCTCTTGAGAGGCGTTGGTCAAGTTGTTTGTCCTTCAGTTGTCCAGCATCTTTGGAATTCTACTGTCCTCAATATAGACAACGTGTCCTGTCCATCGTAGCTGGCTTTTGATGTATAGGTGCCAGCGCCTATTGAGGACAGGGTTAGCACCTGTACATTAATGTTTACAAATAAGAGTCTCTCTCTCTCTCTCTCTCTCTCTCTCTCTCTCTCTCTCTCTCTTTGTTTCCTTTCGTATGGGTGTTAAAGAAAACGAACAATGCGCGAATTAGCAATTAGTCTGTACTGGCAAAGTGCAGTAGAATGCATTTTTGTGTTTATTTGTGTTGATTTCCTGATGCTGTCACCCCGCGCCATTACGGCAGTCATTTTGTGGCCAGGGCAGTGTCGGCACACCTACAGTAGTTATTATGTTTCTGTGATAATTTCCTGATCCTTTACCATTAACTTCAGAGCAGTGTTGGTAGATACCTGCGTGGCTGTGCAGGTGACGGGTTCATCGACAAGGGCGAGTACATTACCATTCAGTCTGAATTTGGAAACAAAGAAGATGAGTGCGAGAAGGCCTGGAAGCACATCTCTGAGGTATCATATTCTCTGTCTGTCTGTCTGTGTCTGTCTGTCTGTCTGTCTGTCTTCTCTCTCTCTCTCTCTCTCTCTCTCTCTCTCTCTCTCTCTCTCTCTCTCCACAGTCCACGGACCAGTACCCTCGTGTAAATCAGCCCGCGCAGTCGGCTGTCTGAATTAGTCTCCCTTGTCCGCCCAGCTCGCTGGACAGATCAACATTTTCCATCGTTGAAAGAGAGTCAAGCACCAAACACTTTGTCAACAGAAACCCAAACAATTCCTCGTTTACCCCCAAAAGGGCATTGCATGGGCAGGTGTTCATCAAACTGATAACGAACGATTACCATTATACATTAAACATAATGTATAGATACACATTGTATACCTGCATCGAAGCGATCAAGGATGCATCCATGTGCAGAATGAAGATTAAGACGGTGATCTACATCAGCTGATGAATTGCTGTACAGTGTGCATACTTCTCTCCCTTGGTGCTAGAACACGTGTGTGTGGATGTGAGCGGGTTACGTCGGAGCGCGTGAATATGAACGTATGCAAAAATTAGCATGTGATACAGGGTTGCTGTGTTCGGTGACATGATTTTCCATATTGACAGGTCGGTATTGATTGGTGCTGTATTCGATCATTCTAAGTTCTCAGACGTGAATTCTTGTATTTGACGACGCACTGGTTGTTATTGTAAGTTAATTCCCTTTTGCATGCTTGTTTTGGTTTTGATCGCTTATGGTGTTGCATCTTGCTGATTTGCTACTTGGATGATTTTATTCGCATGTAAAAAAAAAACATATCGTCTTCGTCCCACTACTTGGATTTCATTCGCATGTAAGTAACATATTCAGTCTTCGTCCCACCCTTCTCCCATGTACCCTTCTCCCATGTACCCTTCTCCCATGTACCCTTCTCCCATGTCCCTTCTCCCATGTACCCTTCTCCCATGTACCCTTCTTATTCCCCTCCCCCTCCCCTCCCCCTCTCCTTTTAAGTTCACGTTGTTCTGTAGTGTGTTATCTCCGTCTTGTAACGCATTTCTAACGTGATTTACCAGCACATATTGCGCGAGTTCCAGTTTATGTTAACTAGATGGGATATTAAGGATGTTAACTGACCTTGAAGTTGGTACATGTGTGTGTGTTTAGTTCTGATCACCACTCGACTGTGTAATGCCCACGGTAAGATGCGTAGGAATCCCGGACCCCCCCCCCCCTACCCCCACCTCTCTTTTTTCATAGAAAACGATTTACAAATGCGTAGAGACTCGATATATGCCAGGAGAGTCCTCCAATGCACCTTGCTTAGTATGGTGAAACCTCCTTCCCCCCCCCCCCTTCCCTTTCCCCAATTCTTTCCCCAAATCTGCATCTAGTCCTCCTTCCTTGTCCCACTTTTACAAACAAAATCGGTGCCCTACCCCCAGCTATCACCAAACTTGAACAAAGTAACCCCCCCCCCCCCCAACCGCCGCACCTGCCTTAACACTACCGTATAT
This sequence comes from Conus canariensis, assembly GCA_033310375.1. Taxonomy (NCBI): domain Eukaryota; kingdom Metazoa; phylum Mollusca; class Gastropoda; order Neogastropoda; family Conidae; genus Conus; species Conus canariensis. The sequence goes on from CM065743.1 coordinate 27,016,936, forward strand.
ATTTTTTTATATAGAAAGTATGCTGCGTGGTTCCTGCACTCCCATCCAGTTTGGACCCCCCCCCCCTTCATTAGGACTTGCTCCGCCCCTGCACGTGTCCTTTTAGAGGTGGCCTCAGAGTTGGTTTCTTTAAATATTAATCGTATTCTGAATGTATTGGACAGTGCATCTCATGTTCTTTTAAAATCTGGCCGTTCAGTTTCACATTAATCATTTTGTTACGCGGAATCAGGTTTATTGAAGAATGTATATTATCATTTTGTTACGCGGAATCAGGTTTATTGAAGAATGTATCTGACATTCACGTGTCTATCTCTGGTTTCAACATCGCATGACTTGACCCCATCCCTCCAAAACGTACTGGCTTAATCCTGTGTATCAACTTGCTATAAACGCATCATTTTAAAATAAACGTCACGTTGGGTCGCTATGGGTCAGTTCTTCAAAAATATATATATATATATTGATCGGATTCTTAAGTAGAAACCCAACTTAAATTATAGACTGTGTCGATCGCCAATTAAAGTATTCTCTATGGTGGCATTTACCTTGATCTTTTAAAACCAATTAATGATGAATTCAAATGTTTTACATATTTTAGACTTAATCAGCTAATAAAACACCAAGTCGGGTGGTGGTGGTAGTACATGTGTGTCTTTGTGTGACTGTGTGTGTGACTGTGTGTGTGTGTGTGTGTGTGTGTGTGTGTGTGTGTGTGTGTGTGATTCTCTCTGTCTCTCTCTCTCTGTGCCTGTCCCCTCTCTCTCTCTCTCTCTCTCTTTTCTCTCTCTCTCTGTCTGCCTGCCTGCCTGTGTGATTGTGATTATGTGTGTGTATGTGTCGGAGGTGGTGAGAAGCTGGGATTGATGAAAGGGAGTCAAGGAGTACAGATATGAGTAACGGTGTGTGTATGTGTATTCATGTGTGTGTATGTGTGTGCGCGCGCGCACGTACATGTGTGTGTGTGTGTGTGTGTGTGTGTGTGTGTGTGTGTGTGTTGTGTGTGTATGTGCGCGCGCGCGCACGTGTGTGTGTGTGTGTGTGTGTAGGCGTGTGTGTGTATGTGCGCGCGCGCACGCGCACGCTTGTATGTTTCTGTATGAGTTGTTTGTGTTTGCAGTATTAATTAGTTCTTGATATTTCACATGTTGTGCAGCCTACCAGTTTTCAATTACCTTACCTGACGCCAGATTGGTTTGCATGTTTTTTCGTGTGCTTCTTTTATAGTCTTTTCAATTGCTGGGGCTGGGTGGAACAAGTGTGTAATTTGCTTATCTCATTACGCCTGGTATGGTTCATTCATTCGGGGTTTTTTATTTTCATTCCCGAAGCTTGATACCCTGAAGCACGTGTGAAAGTTCTGTCTTTTTCATGAAAATGTCCGGACAGGTGTGCTTGTCACCACGATTTTGAACGGTGTGTACAGCGTGAAGAAATGCACTTAGATGTACGCGGACTTCTCATGTTTTTAGCGTCTGATGATTGATGTTGAACTCTGTATGACTTCTCTGCCATATGACGTGAGCATGGCGTTATCCCGCCGTCAGTATCTGCATGTTGTCTGTCTTGACCATTTTGGCGTTCATGGTACCAGACAACGGCGCAGGTAATGGTCGTTCGCGTTTTGTGTTGGATGCAGTGCAGACAACAGCGATACGTGTCTCGAACTGACAGCAGTTAAGATAATCGTTGTACATGTTTCATGTTGGAAACAATTTGAATTTAGGTTTCATGTGTTATTCATTGGTAATAATGACCTGGATGCCAGCCGCCTCCCTCAAAGTGTAAGGACTTAAAGGTCGAAACGCTTGTGTGAAGGAGGGTTCTTCTCTCGAGACTTTCTGCTGTCAAGTCAAAGTCCTCGCCATAGAAATTTAACCCAGAGAGCTGCAGGCTCATCAGCCTGTGGATCTTATAAAACAGCTGAGGATTTCTGATAAGAAGAGGACCAGAACCCTAAAGACAATTCCAGAGGCAGCTCTAAACAGTCCCGGCTGGATCCGGGGGGAGGGGGGGGGGGGGGGGGGGCGACAAAAGTTAACTTCATAAGCTCAAATTTTCGAACCAAGATCAGATACGTGATAACGATGCGAGTTCAACACTCGTCAAAAAAAAGGCATGCCTCAAGATGCCCATTTATTCAGGAGGTGATGGTTCGAATCCCAGCAGCGCCAAAAATATTTTTGACAGCAGAAGGATATCAATGATTCATGACCTAGATGCGGCCCGGCCCTCGTCGAGTGTGAGGAGTTCATGGCCGAAACACTTGTCCGAAGACCGCTTGCTGTCAAACTGTTCCTTAGAGCTGCTGTCTACTCGAGAGTGAGGCACAACACACAAGTTTCACATCATACTTACGGGTGGGTAAAGTTATCGGTACAGTTTTGCAAGTCGTTGTTGACCATCAATCTGTAAAAAGGATGCTACGATATGCAAGGTACCATGACAGATGCCATGCGCAGAGATACAAAGGCACACCGCAACTGTTGTTCCACCAAAACATACTGAGAGGGACACAGAAGAGAGAGAGAGAGAGAGAGAGAGAGAGAGAGAGAGAGAGAGAGAGATGGGCATACAAGCAGAGAGACACAGAAAGTGAGAGAGAAAATATCCTTAAAAGTCAGTATAAATTTCGTTCTTGGATAGAAACAAACGGAGGCTGTGATAGAAGGAAGAGAGGTATATTCGCTCTCCTACATACACTTGATGATGAAGGCATTTTTTTTTATCTTCCTTATCTAACTCTTGTTTGTTTTTATAGTGTGCTTCGTGTTCTTGCTCACCTGTCTCTTTTTTTCTTATCTTTTGTCATCATCGTCATCGTCATCTTCATCATCATCATCATCGTCACCATGATTAGCAGTATCACAGTTACTGTTACTGTTATTTCAGATGAAGGATAAGTTTATGATCTCCATGGATGACTTTCAAAACCTGTGGAAAGACTACTTCCTCTCCGACGATCAAGAAAAGCGAGGTAACTACCTCTTCGGACTGCCGAAGTGAACATTGACCCGGGTCATCGCTATGGGAACCGTGAATGTTTGACGTTCCTTTGCCACCATCACCACCTTTTGACCTTGTATATTGAGTATGCGCCATAACAGACTGATCTGGGTGAAGTGGGCGGATGTGTGATTGGGAAGAGGAGGGGGGAGGGGGCGGGGGGGGGGGGGGGGACGATTTTTTTTTCTTCAGGTTTTGTAAAATATCCCATCGTGACTCTCTGACTGAACGTTAAAATTATTTTTCACGTTGCCTGAAAGATCCAAATATGCTTCTGTCGTGTCCAGTTTTGTTGCAATGTGTGAAATAGCTACCCGTCTGATTGTTGCGAAGAAGGTCGATCATGAGTCACATCTCCTATTTTCATATGTGTTTTATTCGCTTTAATGCTGTGCGTCAGGAACGGAGGTTTGTTACCCCCAGTGTTGTCAAATTCTGGAATTTGTCTCTTTGTTTATGATGAAAGCCTGTTGCTGATAACTGTATGTCATGTCATGTTTCCATGAATGGCCAAAAAAGGGGAAAAGAAAGATCCAGAATACATGCTTCAAACTGATAATGAACAGAGGGTGATATATATAGGGCCTATGACTGACGTTATTCTTTCCGGGACTGGAACAAAAGATAGCGAAGACGAAAATCGGACACAAAAAAACGGTTCAAACAATAGAAATATTAACACCAAAAAACGAAACGGTGAAAATGTTTGCTAAGAATTATCTCGTTTTAAAAACCACAAGAGTGTAAATAAAACCAACAACGGAAATCTCTCTTGGTGCATATTGAAATTCTCCTCTTGTCAGTGCGAGCATTTATTTGTTTTACTAATCTTCACAAAGTCACTAAATAATCAATATTTACTACTGCACCCGAAAACACATAAATGTATTTGAAATTAAAAGGAACCCAACTTGAAAACACACACACACATATATATATTATATATATATATATATATATAATAAACTAATAAATTCCAAGGATAAGTACCGCACCAATCCAGCAACTTACAGAGCAGCTTGGTGTTGCAATGACTGCAAGAAATATTCAATTATAAACAAAGCTTGCTCTTATGTCTTAGATTGAAGAAATAGGGGGAGATAAGCATTCATATCTGCAGTGGTAGATCATTCTGCCTAACTAACAGTATGTGCTTGAGTGGGTGAATGGGGAAAAATAAAATAAATAAATGCTTCTCAAAATGAGCCTTCAGCAAGCTTATAGTCTCCAATGGGGAGACAATCTCCAATAGGGAGAAAACTCACTAACATATAACTCCTGGTCAGATACCGATATTTCGAAACCTGATTGTTTCTCCTCAGTGACCGCAGAAAATGGTAATTTGACTTCTCTGCCTTTTCGGTTTTAAGAAGAATGTTATCCCAGAAAAAGGCTGGTGTGCAATACCGTAGTATGTTTGTTGAGTTTTCAAAAAACCAACCAAAGGTGCCACCTAAGAAGCAAAAAGAAATCATGAAGGAACAAAACAAGCTACATTTTCTTGTGAAAAGTAAAAAATATAAAAAGATAACCTCTTAAGACACAAGTGCTGAGGGCCAGTTCTTGGAATGAATCCGCATGGGACTAAATTACAGTATACTAATAAATTCTCAAAATGAGCCTTCAGCAAGCTTTTATATATATATATATATATATATATATACAAATAAAACTAATAAATTCCAAGGATAAGTACCGAGCACCATTCCAGCAACTTACAGAGCAGCTTGGTGTTGCAATGACTGCAAGAAGTATTCAATTAGAAACAAAGCTTGCTCTTATGCCCCTATTTCTTCAATCTAAGACATAAGAGCAAGCTTTGTTTATAATTGATATATATATATATATTTATATATATATATATATTATATATAATTATATGTGTGTGTGTGTGTGTGTATAAAAATATTGATCACTTGAAAATAACGAGTCAACTGAAAACGAGTGTTCTTTGAAAGTAACTTGCCACCTAGTAACTGCTGTTATCACATGATTTTTTTTTACGTGACAAACACCTTATAGTGCAGTGAAATTGGAGGTTGTCCCTGTTTTTCCGAAGAAAATCATTGTTATCACGTAAAATAATGTGAAGATCAAAATTTTGGAGTTTTGACGTACACATGCTTCCATTATGCTACAGCCTTCTGTTCTCTTTTCTCCTCTTGCTAGCCAGACTGAGAGGCTAGTTCACCCCATCCAATGCGTGTGGTGTTTGTAACTGAGATGTATAACCCCCTTACCCTGTCATTATGATGATTATGCCTACCCTGCATTCCACAATAAACAGCGGATATTATCCTTGTTACGTTCTGTGTTGGAGTGGCTTCATTTGTGTGGATGAATGTGTGTGTGTGGCAAAGTGGTTGGTGGGATGGTGAGCGGACCGCCTGGTCGTTTAGCTGACTTGATGACTGCCAGGCTGGTTAGTGTACTGCCTTGGTCGTTGGTTACTAAGAAGATCGGTTGGTTTGCCGGGTATCTGGATGGTTAGAACGGAATGCGATTAATCGGTTGGAATCTTGATAAAACGCGAGGGGTAGTAGAGAGTGGAGAAGGGAGTAATGGATCACAGTACAGAGTGGACCATCGTCGAATAGAGCACACCACAGAGTACTGAGCGGAACTATTGGCATATAGAATGGACCATAGGGGTACGGAGTGGACCATAGAGGTTCTCAGTGGACCATAGAAATATAGAAAGTGGACTATGGGGACATAGAGCTGGCCATAGAGGAATAGTATGTGGACCCTGTGAATAAAGAGTGAACAATAGAGGCACAGAGTGAACTTTAAAAGTACAAAGTCGAGTGTAGAAGTACTGAGGGGACCATACAAGAGCAGTGGATTACAGAGGTACATGATGAGTCGCATGGGTACCGAGCGGACCAAGAAGGTACCGAGTGGACCTTAGAAATACAGATTACACAACAGGGATACGAACTGGACCATTGAAATAACGACTGTACCATTCAGAATGGACCATAGGGGTTCCATGGGGACACAGAGTGGTATATAGGCGAACAGAGTGGATCATAGAGGTACTTTGTGGATCATAGACATACAGAGAGCACCATAGCGATATAAAGTGCATCATTATAGAAATGCACAGTCGACCATTGAAATACTGAGTGGATCATGGAGGTATAGAATGGATCATACGGGTACAGAGTGAACCATATAGCTGCTGCGTGGAACACGGAGAAACAAAGTAAACCACAGGGATATATAGTGCACACAAGAGGTATAGAGTGGACCATAGAGCGTACCACACGGTACAGTGGACCATAAAGGTACAGAGTGGATCAGATAGCTTCTGAGTGGAGCATAGGGAAAAAAGGTTTACCATAGGGTACGCATGAAAAGGGTATAGGTTTCTACTCTTAAACCAGAATAAGCAAGGCAAAAAAATCATGGAAACAGGTCGGTGTGTAGACTGTCAAAAAGTGAGCCTCACCCAGGGACAACTGAGGGTTTGGTCCAAACCGACATTGACAAAGAGCTCCCCGAGCCGCTCGGCTATCGTCAAGCTAGGACAGAGCTTGGCACCCTGGCCGCACCTTCAGTTCCAAACTGAAAACTTAACGTACTGAGGAAACTAAGAGAAACGATGCAAGAGCAAAAAGCGGGCACTTTACAGGAGCACCAGAAACTTACAGAAGTGCCAACACCAACTGGACGTCAAGGCCGAGAAGGCCTTCAGTGCACGTCACAGCTCCACGCTCGATGTTAAAAATTCGCGATTCACTTCAGCTTGTTTCCCGCCCGGCCAAAGCTTGAAACTGAAATCGTCAACGAATGTCGTCCTTGTCGAGACAAAAATGACCAGTATTCGGATAACGATTGAAAAGATTTCATAGCGTGCTCTAGGGCACGAGAAGAGAGAGAGAGAGAGAGAGAGAGAGAGAGAGAGAGAGAGAGAGAGAGAGATCCGTTGTGTGTCATTCTTTGCCCAATCCCACAAGGGGGAATGTAAGATCCAAGTAGCGTCATCCCCTGATATATGCGTCAACGAAAAACTGAAAAGGCAACGAAAGAAAATCCAGAGCGTTGGTGTTGACCCCAGTCAAGATCCTCACAAACGCTCTCCTTCCCCATACACCCTTCGTCCCGTCCCTAGCCTTCCTTCCCATCACTTAACCCCTCACCGCCATTGATATCTCATCCCGAACTTCACGTCATGCATGGGTCCTTAGGGACCCATTAACCCAAGACTTCCGTGGTGAGAAACAACGCAGTTCACATGACACGTTTCAGTCCTCGGGTGTTGGAACCTCGTCTTGTCCTTGAAGGAGGGCCAGGGATCGGCCAGCGAGAGCAGCTCTGCAAAACCCGCCTCCGCTGGATGAAGTGAACCACTGCTAGGTGGTCCTGAACGAGGAGTTCCAGAGCATTCCACCCCCACCCACTGCCTACCCTCACTCCCCACTTATCCACCCCTTGATTAGTTTGTGGTGACATTATATTATCAGAAAGAATCACATCACGGCTAACACTGGTCTGGGTATATTTTATCACCCGATAATCAATACATGTTAACCTGATTGACTCCGTTCGAGTCGTCAAGGTGGCAGCTAAATTCAGCAACATTTCAGGTGATATGTTTCGAATTCACCTTAAACTGGGAATGATCTGATTACGATCAGAATTAAGTCAAGCTCACCTCAGCTCAGGTCTGTTTCAAAGCACCTTGTCAGAACTGAGAACGTCCCAGAAACGAGATAGCTTACAACTCAAGATCAGAAACACAAATATCAAGATTCACCGCAAACCATATGACATTTTAGTCGACGAATTTATTCATCACAGCTGGAGATTATCAACATAGCCAAATGGAATGACAAAATAATCATTGTGACAGTTTTTCTTTCGCTAGCGTTCACACACACACACACAGCGCGCGCCCCGCGCGCACGCACGCACGCACGCACGCACGCACGCACACACACACACACATCACACACACACACACGGAAATGTATAGCAGAGTGGAAACAAATGGTCACGTGTGCCGCCACATCAAACGATCCATTCTTAGTTGTAAGCGTACACATACATCTGAAACATACGACGGAATGTACATGCACGTGATTTGTTCAAATATCGGATTTGTATCATACAAAACAAATCAAAGCTGAGTGTTTAACAGGACACTAAAGTTACTAGCACTGGAACAAAAAAGGATCTCATCAAATAGCCCGGGTCTGAGCGAGAAGGGCAATTCAACAAAAGAGATCACAACAAGGATTGGTCTGGTAATTCTACTGACTAGATCCAGCATCATCTAGAAAAAAAGTCTCTTTCAGTTCACATCATAAAGGACTAGACTGGATGGACAGTATGATTATTAGACAGACAACCCAAAGGACTGGACTGGATGGACAACACGAAGGACTTGACTGGATGGATGGACAACACGAAGGACTGGAAAGGATAGAAAGCATGAAGGACTACATGGACAAATGAAGTACTAGAAAATGAATATGAAGGATTGGTGTGACAATATGAAGGGCTCGGTAGACTTCATGAAGGACTGGATGGACAAAATGAAGGACTGGACTGGTTGAACGATATGAAGGAATACAGAACACATCGACAGACACAATAAACCATGTACTGTCATAATGTCAGTCGGTGACATGAAACACAGCAACAGACACAAAGAACCATGTATGTCATGTGTCAGTGATACAGAACACATCGACAGACACAATGAACAACATACTGTCATATGTCAGTCGGTGACACGAAAGACATCTACAAAGGAACCATGTACTGTCATGTGTCAGTTAGTGACGCAAAACACGTAGACAGACACAAGGAACCATGTACAGTCATGTGTCGGTTAGTGACGCAAAACACGTAGACAGACACAAGGAAGCACAACAAATCACTGAACTCTGCGGTATATCAATGTAGTCGATAGCTATACCACACACAGGAGCAGACACAAAAGGAAACACCTGTCAACCCACACATTCGGCGGATGTCATCTTCTCATGGGCTGTGACTCTATTGCAGGTCGGTCTATGCCAGTGAGTTGTTGACGTCATCGTGGTGACGTTTTTTCTCATCTCTTGTCATTTTTTTTTTTTAAGAAATAAATTTCTTATCACCACTTCACAAATATACTGACTCATCCAAAAATGGGGACGACAAAGAGAAGGTGCAGAGAAAGAAGACCCCACAATTAAAAAAAGAATCGAGAAGGGGTTTGGGAAAGTCTGATGGATGGGTAAGGTCTTTGAGAAGAATGATGAGGGACTTCGTACAAGAAATAAATATGAACAGTACTGCAACCATTGACGAAATAGCATACTGGAAACAGGACTAAAACTGAGGTAAGGCCGTTCACAAAAGACCTTGCACAAAAAGCGACTATCCTATCGTATCCACGCCTATCATAGCACACGATAGTTTGAAAACAGGCCTTGCTACAAAGCGGATCGTGTTCCTATGTTTTTTCCTACCCTAAACAGTGTAACAGCCAATCGGTGGACACCTTTTGTCACGTGAGTTGGCACGACAACTAGTCAATGGTCAACGGATAGTGACCGACTGTGGTTTTCTTCATCCAAAATAATTGTTTCTTTTCATTCTTTTTCTCTTAACTGAGGGCCTAACGTCAATTTGTTGGTCATTCTAGCACCTAACTGAAAAACAGAGGGTTCGCTATAGACCTAAATCTTGCCGGCGAGGGTGGATTTTCCGTCGTCGGTTTTCCACCCAAGCTGCAGTATGATAGGGTGAAGACAGGAGGGTTGGTCATTGTATCATTCAGACTTGTACTCCCGACATGTTTTGAGTTTTTTGCAATGCTTTGATGAGCATGTCAGAAAGGAACATACATGTATTTGTTCAGTGACATAGAACCTTTTTTTTCACAAAATTAAGATGTCGAGATGATGTCGTCTGAATTACACGCACCATATTTGTGAACAGATTTACTGTCATTCTTCACTAGTAAATTTTAAATCTATTCAGTCATGGATTTATCTGGTTCTTTTGGTATCGTGTTCGTAAAATGATGCATGTTTATAAATCTGTTCAGTCACTTATTCACTTGGAACTTTCTTTTGAAATTTTGTATATGCTAAAAGTGATGTGTATACTCCTTCCTTGGAGCTTCAGGTCGTGACGGACATTGGCCTCACTAGCTGTTGGTCTCGAAGAGAACTGAATGCAAACCACAACTGAGATTTTTTGCTGCTTTGGCTTTGGTTCTTTCCACTTACCTGAATTCCTTTCAGTTGTACTAATTCGCGTTCTTACAGTTTGGCATCTGATACTCCATAGCTTAAAAACCCTTTACGTGAAGTCTACAGCATAAGGTCAGGGGATTTTTCTTGAAAATCTACCTCTACAGAAAAAAAGACTTTTTCAACAATACTCTAAATTAAAACATTTTCTTTAAATCTGACTTTTAACTTTTCTATTCAGATAGTCGTCGGTAAACTGAAGTCAGAGAAAACAAACAAAATGCAGAAATTCAATTTCACTTGGGGAACAGGGGAGACTACATGACCAAACCTGACGTCATCACCTGACGTCGTCAACAGATCAGTCGACTTCCGGATTGCATCAATTTGCACGTCCGCTGAACAACTTCAACACTTAACACGTCAGCAAAATCAGCTGACGTCAAGACTACACGTCAGAGAAGAAATGACTTCAGGATGTGACGACTTCACAGATCAGCAAATCGACTGAGTTCCGGTCAACGCGTCATGATATCAACTGACGTCACGATGTCTGCAGCTCACAAGCCTGTAGATCACCTGACTTTAAGAGCTCGACACTTCATACGTCGGCAGATAAGCTGACTTGAGCAAGTAAGGGAGTTGATGTATCTAGACCAAGTCATAACCAACAACAACAGTGTCACTGTAAGGTCTGTCATGCCATGTTACCACCAGACGTCCAGTCTTGGTCAGACACAGCCCAACAGGACGGACGTACCCGGGGTGACTGAGGTCAGAGGTCAACAGTCGTCGCCACTGACCTCCTCTGCTCCTCACCAACACACAACCATCATCATCATCATCATCATCATCATCACCACCACCGCCTTGAGGGCTCACAATATAGACAACACCGGTACTATCCGAACACACCTGCGTAGGATACATGATGTCTTTGTGGTCAAATGTTTGGGTGACGTGGCCAGAACTGACCTCTACCCTGTGCACGAGGTGTGCATCGCAGTCAGCCACAAGAACGTGGCTGCCCTCATCATTGGAGATGTACAGTGGGGACACCAGTCCTGTCAGCCTGGTACTGTCTGTCACCGTCCTGACTACGTCACCCTGTCTAGTCAGCACGTGCACTGCAGCAGGTCCGGTGTCATCTTCCCTACAACTGACCAGCAAGTGACCGTCATCCTTTCCCGCTATGCCGTCATACTTCCTCACTGTATGTATCCGTGACGAGACTGTCACGGTGTCTGTCACGTTGATCAGGAAGATCAGGGGTTCCCACGTTGTCACGGCAACCAGACCCTCTGACAACAGAGCCAGGTGCCATGGTTTTTTCGCTGACCTTGACAGAGGCAGACACTGCGTGAGGGGGCGCCATGCCCATCACCTTGACCTTCTTGTTGTTGCCATCCGCCATGACCAGTCTGTCGTCTGGCAGACAGACTACGGCGCTTATCACAGGCCTCCCACTGTCGCTTGCTGTTGTTGGCGATGATGTGAACAGGCGTAGTGGGCTTGCCATCATGACGTCAAAGGTGGGGGTGAAGGTGTAGGGGGAGGAGTAGGTGGGTGATACTGCTGGCGTAGAGAAGGTGACGTTCGGACAGTCCTCTCGATCTGCAGAAAGTCATCATCATCATCATCATCATCATCATCGTCATCATCGTCGTCGTCATCATCGTCGTCGTCGTCGTCGTCCTCATCATCTAAGTCATTATTTTCATCATTTTCTTTTTCTTTTTCTCTTACTTTCTATCTTTCTTCTTCTGCAAATGTACTGCCTTCATGTCTACATTTTATGTTACTACTCTACGGTTTATCTTTGTATTTGTTTTTTAAGCTGACATTTTATCACTGAAGGACACTTTGTCATCCCTCTACGTTGTGTCACTCTTAGGCGGTCTTTTTTTTATATTCCTGATTATCTTGCTCTTCTGGACATTTCATTCGCCTTCCCCCCCCCCCCCCACCCCCCCTCCTCCATTTTTTTTGTGCTATCCCACACTCTGTGCCACCTCAGTGGCGCTGCACTCATGCCGCTCATTCCGACATCCCCGTCCGCAGCCACACCCCGGCCCGTCCCGCCGCAGCCCCGGCACTGGCGATCCACAGGGAGCAGTCAATGTCAAGTCATCAAGAGGCAACCCATCAGATGAGACACTGCACTGCTGCCGAGTCACTTTGGTGGTGTTCAGTGGCGCCTGTTCTGATCTAACATACGCAGGACACCACCTACTAAGCCCCCTACTGACGACAATAATTGCTTACTCGCGGAGCCGGCGTGAGTGAGCTGTCCCTCCGGAGGGCGCCACCACGTCCGTCCAACGAAAGATTTGCGGATACTGGTCACCCCGACGCAACCAAACCAAGGCCATAAACGTGGAGAGGACATCGAAACTGAGGTCAACATGTGAGCAGGGCATGAAGGCCCACATATTTTGCTTTTTTTTTTTTTTTTTTTTTTTTTTTTTTTTTAAATACTGATGGATGCGAATGAGGATGATACACGCATTTCCATTCCGGTCTGAGACTGCATGACAGGACTGTATTCTACGCTTTACTTTCATAATATATCCGGGCGTCATCCAGGCCAGCGAGACACAGACACCTGCAGTGTTGGTCAGGTAATTTGAGCAACACTTTCAGAGACGCATCCATTTAGTGGATGTAACTCGACTGTGTGGTCCCAGTCTTCCCGGTTGAGCCTGTAGCGAACTAAACTCAGGGTAGGAGCCTGCCAGGGTACAAAAATCCCACATGGCTGTGATGGGAATCGAACCCACGATCTCCCAGCCGGGAGTCCGCGATGCTAACCAGTTCGCCATTGCGGCTGATGGGCATTTCATCTAAATCAAGACGTTTTGAAACCATCGGACATTTTGTCGTACCTAGATATTGTACAACCTGTGAACATTTTGCGACCCATTGACATTTTGTCACACCATACATATTATTTCAGCCCCTGGACATTTCGTCACCTCTGAAAATTCTGTAACCTGCAGTTAGTGTCATCTCTGAAAATGTTGTCACCTATTAGCTCAAAACATGCAGATGCATGGGCAAGTCGATACAAATGCAATCGACACACATTAAAACGCCGTGTGCAAGGTCAAAGACGTGAATTTCACTCGTTCATCAAAAAGTTATTGGCATGGATATCACACAACAAACAATATCTTGCACATCTTTAACGAACACATTCGTCAATGCAGAAGAGATTTTTTTTTTTTCAGTGAACAGGTCACAGAATATGTATGAAGCTCAGAATCCGCATGCACCTGATGTAACCAAAAAAAAAAAAAAAAAAAAAAAAAGCACAGATGTACATTGGCTTACCATACATAGATACTGAACAGAAGTTTAGAGACCAAGGAACACGCACCTGCCATTATGAGAAAGTGAACATCAAGAAAATGAGGTGGGTACAGGGTGCAAGAGGAAGATTCTGGGAAGGAAGGGGGTGACAATGCGAGTGGAGCAGGGAATGGGTATGGGGTGGGAGATGGGGGTGGGGGGGGGAGGGGGTGGGGGGGGGAGGAGGAGGCGAGGGGTAATAACGTACGTGTGTGTGTGTGTGTGTGTGCGTGCGTGTGTGTGTGTGTGTGTGTGTGTGTGTGTGTGTGTGTGTGTGTGTGCGTGGCGTGCGTGCGTGCGTGCGTGCGTGCGTGTGTGTGGTGGTGGTGTGTGTGTGTGTGTGTGTGTGTGTGTGTGTGTGTGTTTGCAGGCGCGCGCATGTATGCGCGTGTACGTACACGTGTGTACGATTGTGCGTTGATAAATGTATGGAGAGAGAGAGAGAGAGAGAGAGAGAGAGAGAGAGAGAGAGAGAGAGAGAGAGAGGTGAAATCACTGTGAACAGAGGTTAAGGAGCGGGGTTGACGCGAAATTGGATGACCAGTTTGCCTTCTCCTACTGTGACGGAAGACGTAATGCTTACGTATATATATACTCCAGACTGCTTCACTGATTCAGAACTACGCGACTTGGAGGCTCGTGCTGTTAGAAGCAATGCACACACACTCGCATAGTACATTTCAACCATGAGCATAGCAAATTAGTATCCTCATACGGTTCGTCTGTACATAAGTGTCTGCACGACGTATCACTAAATGGAACTAAAAGTCATACCTTTAAAGAATAATCGCACACTATGAGCCAGTATAATTTGGTATTTGCCAAGCTTTTGGCCCAGTGCATTTTTCAGAGTTGGGTGAAGTACTGATGTATTGCACGTGGAAGCTAAGTGGAAAACATTGGAACGCGTGTAGAGAGAGAGAGAGAAGAGAGAGAGAGAGAGAGAGAGAGAGAGAGAGGAGACAGACAGACAGACAAACGGAGACAGACAGACGGACAGAGAGAGAGAGAGAGAGAGAGAGAGAGAGAGAGAGAGAGAGAGAGAGAATGGGATGACCTGTCTGTCTGTCTGTCTCTGTCTGTCCGTCTGTCTGTTTCTCTCTCTCTCTCTCTGTCTGTATGTCTCTCTCTCTTTCGCTCTCTCTCTCTCTCTCTTCTCTCTCTCTCTCTCTCTTTCCCTCTCTCATGCAGCCCCATTCACCACTGACCTGTGGAGTGTGACAGCTGGTCCAGTTGTGTTCTGACCATCTCCACAGCGTTCAGGTCTGGGCATTGACGACATTGCCTCACGACACTCAGACGTCTCTCCAGCGACTCTCTCTTCACCTGCACGCCTACGTCAGAACTTGTGGCACGGATGACGTAGGCACCGGGATCTGTGCGTTGGATGACGTCCAAACGGGGCAGGCGATGCAGGTAAGCTTCAAGCACCTCTTCATCTGCGTTGACCTTGTTCAACAACTCCTGCCCCAGAGACAGGATGTTCTGCAGGACGGCCTTCACCTTGAGCTTTTCTCTGGACGCCTCTTGTAACAGCCCCATCTCCTTGGTCACCCACTCTTTCCATTCCACGCCTCTGGACTGATCACGTGAGTGAGGGTCAAGGACGTTACGAATGCTATCCAATGATGATACGGACTGGTCAGAAGAAGATGACATGGTCTGGATCCCGGTCGGGGCGTGGCTCTGGGTGTTC
>CM065743.1:27037184-27057184 GCA_033310375.1 Conus canariensis
GTTTTGTGCAGCCAATTCATTGTTTTTATATTCAGTGAGTACCGTGTATAAGCATTTTGCTTGAACTCGTCTTATATGTTGTTGCTGCTTTTGTGTGTACTTCTTGAATAAATTCGTTTAAACCAAATTCACGCAATTTTACAAAGATGACGCAGAGCAGGAGGGAAATTCACGCAATTTTACAAAGATGACGCAGAGCAGGAGGGAAATTCACGCAATTTTACAAAGATGACGCAGAGTAGGAGGGAAATTCACGCAATTTTACAAAGATGACGCAGAGTAGGAGGGAAATACACGCAATTTCACAAAGATGACGCAGAGCAGGAGGGAAATTCACGCAATTTTACAAAGATGACGCAGAGCAGGAGGGAAATTCACGCAATTTTACAAAGGTGACGCAGAGCAGGAGGGAAATTCACGCAATTTTACAAAGATGACGCAGAGCAGGAGGGAAATTCACGCAATTTTACAAAGATGACAAAGAGCAAGAGGGAAATTCACTCAATTTTACAAAGATGACACAGAATAGGAGGGAAATACACGCAATTTCACAAAGATGACGCAAGCAGGAGGGAAATCCACCCAATTTTACAAAGATGACATAAAGTAGGAGGGAAATACACGCAGTTTTACAAAGATGATGTAGAGTTGGAAGAGAAATCCACACCATGTTACAAACACCGGGCACAAAGAGACACACGGCACAGCAAGCGTCAGTGCGTGTGACAGTCAGCTGAAGAGTGACGCAGGTACCAGATGCCACGTTCTGCCCCCAGCTGGACCAGAGAGTCCAGGGGAGAAGCAACTGCTCCAATAACATCGGCTGCCCCTTTACGATCCAGACAGAAACTGGCCTTCCAACTTCGCACAGTTGTCCTTACTCGTCACTCGTATCCGTCTATGTACAGTTCACACCCCCAAGTCAGCACACACACACATCCACCCCCCAGCCCCTCCTCAAGCCTCGCTTTGCCCCTTTCCATTCCCCCTACCCCACTCCTTTGCTCACGGACTACAGCAGAAAACTTTTTATTATCGATTGACAGTTTACACCTGACGCAAAGGCCGCACGTATAGTTTGAAAGGAAGAGTTGGAAGTGTTCGCCACGACAGAGTGTCCCTGGAGCTCGGCTGGTGATTTATAGTATATTGAAAGATTCTTTTTGCAGGTTTGCGGGAGCGAAGCTGGTATACACTAGAAAGAGAAAGGGAGTGTGTGTGTGTGTGTGTGTGTGTGTGTGTGTGTGTGTGTGTGTGTGTGTGTGTGTGTGTGTGTGTTGTGTGTGTGTGTGTGTGTGTGTGTGTGTGTGTGTGTGTGTGTGTGTGTGTGTGTTGTGTGTGTGTGTGTGCACACGCGCGCATGTGTGTGTGTGTGTGTGTGTGTGTGTGTGTGTGTGTGTGTGTGCTTGCGCGCGCGTGTGTGTGTTTGTGTGTGTGAATGTGTACGTATGGAAATGTTGTGTGTGTGTGTGTGTGTGTGTGTGTGTGTGTGTGTGTGTGTGTGTGTGTGTGCAAAAGAGAATTGGGGTGTGTGTGTATGTGTGTGTGTGTATGCGTGGGTGCGCGCGCGCACGTGTGTGTGTATGTGTGTGTGTGTGTGTGTGTGTGTGTGTGTGTGTGTGTGTGTGTGTGTGTGTGTGTACGTACGTACGTACGTACGTACGTATGTGTGTGTGTGTGTGTGTGTGTGTGTGTGTGTGTGTGTGTGTGTGTGTGTGTGTGTGTGTGTGTGTGAAATACATCTTTTTAAAATGTTGACATTCTTTTCATAACGTTTTCGTAAATATCAGTACAACTATGAGTTAATCTGACAAGAAATGTTGGTTTCAGTGTGCACTGGACTTGTTGAGAGAAAGAAGAAAAAAAAAATGCCTATAGGTAGGAGATTCATTACTTGAAGTGTGAGCGCTCAAATAGAGCATATACACAAACGACACTTCGCGGCCCTCTATTACTGCGACACTGAGAAGCGTCGGATCACTGGAGTCTACCGTTGTTTATATGGAGGTCTTTTTTTCCCCCTTTTTTTGTCTTTTGTTTTTTCTTGGGTTTTTTCATTTTCCATTCTGTTTTTGTTGTTGTTGTTGTTGTTGTTGTTTTTAAGTAAAGACGGGCTTTTTTTTTTTTTTTTTTTTTTAGTGGGGCCTCCTTTTTTTTTTTTTTTTTTAAAATTCCCCCCACTTTTTTTTTTCTCTTCAAAGTCTTGCACACCATGCATTGTCTGTGTGTTTTCTTACCGATGGACATGCGCTTGCTGTTTTAGGTTTTTTTTTTTTTTTCGGGTTTGATACAAAGCGTCTGGGTTTATTTTACGTTCTAATGTTTAGTGTGCTGTAACTTTTCGCTCTGTTGCATTCTCACCGAAAGGAACAACTGAACATAACAGCATTGACATTCAAAACTTCAGGCCTGAGAGACACGCCTTCTTTCACTGGAAATGCGAAACCCAGGCGTTCGTCTCTGTGTGCGCGGTTGAACCCAAATATGCTGCTGCTGCTCCAGACTATTTTGTACACGAGACTTTACGTCCGTCGTCGGGATGTTGGAATAAAGTAAGAAAGGCAGCTGGGGGGGTGGGGGGGGGGGGGGGGGGGGGCGAGGGGGGGATACGTGGAGAAGAAAAGAAAAGGAGAGAAAGAAAGAAACAGTCATGGGAATGAAGAAGAAGGACAGTGATTGAAAAAAGAAAAAAAAAAGGGGAGGGAAAAAAACCTGCACAGAAGAAGTAGAAGACGAAGAAGTAGAAGAAGAAGAAGAAGAAGAAGAGAAAAGAAGACGAGAGAGAGAGAGAGAGAGAGAGAGAGAGAGAGAGAGAGAGAGAGAGAGAGAGAAGAGAGACAGAGACAGAGACAGAGACAGAGAGACAGAGAGAGACAGAGAGAGAGACAGAGAGAGAGAGAGAGAGAGAGAGAGAGAGAGAGAGAGAGAGAGCAAAACAGATAAGACGAAAGATGCTAAGCTTTGAGGCGATGTTCGATTACATTGATATCGTACTTTTTGCTTTTCTCATCACTGCAATATTTTGCGTGTTTAAGCGTACTTTATTTGTCTGGCTCATTAGAACGGATGTAATATAGATTTAAATCGTTGCAGACAAGACTGCATGGGTGTTAGATATTTTTTGTTTGATATCAATGTTCGTCTCCATAAGCATGAAAGTTTTCATAGAGTCTTATTAAAGAGCAGCCTCAGGACAAGTTTTCAGTACAAAAAAAACTAGTCAGGGAAATGGTACTAAAGCATTGTATGATGATGTTACACACGTGTAACAGTAAAGATAAGTCAGTAAAACGCAAGCAGTACTGTAAATATCTAAAAAACAATAGGCCTGCGCTGCACCATCATTGTTTTTTTTTTATCTTTACCCTTTTTTGTTTTTTCCACGTGACTTAAAATGTCCTCTTTTTCTTTTTTGGGTAGGGGGAAGAGGATTGGTGGGATATTGCTGATAGCAGTAGTAGTATTAGAAAAAGTAGTAGTAGTAGTAGTAGTAGTTGTTGTAGTTGTAGTAGTAGGAGGAGGGGCAGGAGGAAGAACATTACACGCCTGATTAATTGGATGCCTTTGGCGCTTGCAGTAAGCAAGAACACACATCAAATTGCAAACCAAATGAGTTAGAACAACAGGCAATACACACATGAGTTATAACAACAGGCAATACACAAATGAGTTATAACAACAGGCAATACACACATGAGTTAGAACAACAGGTAATACACACATTAGTTATAACAACAGGCAATACACAAATGAGTTATAACAACAGGCAATACACAAATGAGTTATAACAACAGGTAATACACACATGAGTTATAACAACAGGTAATACACAAATGAGTTATAACAACAGGCAATACACACATGAGTTAGAACAACAGGTAATACACACATGAGTTATAACAACAGGCAATACACAAATGGGTTATAACAACAGGCAATACACAAATGAGTTATAACAACAGGTAATACACACATGAGTTATAACAACAGGCAATACACAAATGAGTTATAACAACAGGCAATACACACATGAGTTATAACAACAGGTAAATACACAAAATGAGTTAGAACAACAGGCAATACACACATGAGTTAGAACAACAGGTAATACACACATGAGTTATAACAACAGGCAATACACAAATGAGTTATAACAACAGGCAATACACAAATGAGTTATAACAACAGGCAATACACACATGAGTTATAACAACAGGTAATAACACACATGAACTAGAACAACAGGCAATACACACATGAGTTAGAACAACAGGCAATACACACATGAGTTAGAACAACAGGCAATACACACTGAGTTAGAACAACAGGCAATACACACCTGAGTTATAACAACAGGTAATACACACATGAACTAGAACAACAGGTAATACACACATGAGTTATAACAACAGGCAATACACACATGAACTATAACAACAGGCAATACACACATGAGTTATAACAACAGGCAATACACACATGAACTATAACAACAGGCAATACACACATGAGTTATAACAACAGGCAATACACACATGAACTAGAACAACAGGCAATACACACATGAGTTAGAACAACAGGCAATACACACATGAGTTAGAACAACAGGCAATACACACATGAGTTAGAACAACAGGCAATACACACATGAGTTAGAAACAACAGGCAATACACACATGAGTTAGAACAACAGGTAATACACACATGAGTTATAACAACAGGCAATACACAAATGAGTTATAACAACAGGCAATACACACATGAGTTATAACAACAGGCAATACACACATGAGTTATAACAACAGGCAATACACAAATGAGTTATAACAACAGGCAATACACACATGAGTTATAACAACAGGCAATACACACATGAGTTATAACAACAGGCAATACACACATGAGTTAGAACAATAGGCAATACACACATGAGTTAGATCAATAGGCAATACACACATGAGTTAGAACAACAGGTAATACACACATGAGTTAGAACAACAGGCAATACACACATGAGTTATAACAACAGGCAATACACACATGAACTAGAACAACAGGCAATACACATGAACTAGAACAACAGGCAATACACATATGAGTTATAACAACAGGCAATACACACATGAGTTATAACAACAGGCAATACACACATGAGTTATAACAACAGGCAATACACAAATGAGTTAGAACAACAGGCAATACACACATGAACTAGAACAACAGGCAATACACACATGAGTTATAACAACAGGCAATACACAAATGAGTTAGAACAACAGGCAATACACACATGAGTTATAACAACAGGCAATACACACATGAGTTATAACAACAGGCAATACACACATGAACTAGAACAACAGGCAATACACACATGAGTTATAACAACAGGCAATACACACATGAGTTTATAACAACAGGCAATACACACATGAGTTATAACAACAGGCAATACACACATGAACTAGAACAACAGGCAATACACACATGAGTTATAACAACAGGCAATACACACATGAGTTATAACAACAGGCAATACACACATGAGTTATAACAACAGGCAATACACACATGAGTTATAACAACAGGCAATACACACATGAGTTATAACAACAGGCAATACACACATGAGTTATAACAACAGGCAATACACACATGAACTATAACAACAGGCAATACACACATGAGTTATAACAACAGGCAATACACAAATGAGTTATAACAACAGGCAATACACACATGAACTAGAACAACAGGCAATACACACATGAGTTATAACAACAGGCAATACACACATGAGTTATAACAACAGGTAATACACACATGAGTTATAACAACAGGCAATACACACATGAGTTAGAACAACAGGTAATACACACATGAGCTATAACAACAGGCAATACACAAATGAGTTATAACAACAGGCAATACACACATGAGCTATAACAACAGGTAATACATACATGAGTTATAACAACAGGTAATACACACATGAGTTATAACAACAGGCAATACACACATGAGTTATAACAACAGGTAATACACACATGAGTTATAACAACAGGCAATACACACATGAGCTATAACAACAGGCAATACACACATGAGCTATAACAACAGGCAATACACACATGAGTTATAACAACAGGCAAAACACACATGAGTTATAACAACAGGCAATACACACATGAGTTATAACAACAGGCAATACACACATGAACTATAACAACAGGCAATACACACATGAGTTATAACAACAGGCAATACACACATGAGTTATAACAACAGGCAATACACACATGAACTATAACAACAGGCAATACACACATGAGTTATAACAACAGGCAATACACACATGAACTATAACAACAGGCAATACACACATGAACTATAACAACAGGCAATACACACATGAGCTAGAACAACAGGCAATACACACATGAACTATAACAACAGGCAATACACACATGAACTAGAACAACAGGCAATACACACATGAGTTATAACAACAGGCAATACACAAATGAGCTATAACAACAGGCAATACACACATGAACTATAACAACAGGCAATACACACATGAGTTATAACAACAGGCAATACACACATGAGCTATAACAACAGGCAATACACAAATGAGTTATAACAACAGGCAATACACACATGAACTAGAACAACAGGCAATACACACATGAGTTATAACAACAGGCAATACACACATGAACTAGAACAACAGGCAATACACACATGAACTATAACAACAGGCAATACACACATGAGTTGAACAACAGGCAATACACACATGAGTATATAACAACATGCAATACACACATGAACTAGAACAACAGGCAATAACACACATGAGTTTATAACAACAGGCAATACACACATGAGTTATAACAACAGGCAATACACACATGAGTTATAACAACAGGCAATACACACATGAACTAGAACAACAGGCAATACACACATGAGTTATAACAACAGGCAATACACACATGAGTTATAACAACAGGCAATACACACATGAGTTATAACAACAGGCAATACACACATGAACTAGAACAACAGGCAATACACACATGAGTTATAACAACAGGCAATACACACATGAGTTTAGAACAACAGTAATACACACATGAGTTATAACAACAGGCAATACACACATGAGTTAGAACAACAGGTAATACACACATGAACATAACAACAGGCAATACACACATGAACTATAACAACAGGCAATACACACATGAACTATAACAACAGGCAATACACACATGAACTAGAACAACAGGCAATACACACATGAGTTATAACAACAGGCAATACACACATGAGTTATAACAACAGGCAATACACACATGAGTTATAACAACAGGCAATACACACATGAGTTAGAACAACAGGCAATACACACATGAGTTATAACAACAGGCAATACACACATGAGCTATAAACAACAGGCAATACACACATGAGTTAGAACAACAGGCAATACACACATGAGTTATAACAACAGGTAATACACACATGAGTTAGAACAACAGGTAATACACACATGAGTTATAACAACAGGCAATACACACATGAGTTATAACAACAGGTAATACACACATGAGTTATAACAACAGGCAATACACACATGAGTTAGAACAACAGGTAATACACACATGAGTATATAACACCAGGCAATACACACATGAGTTAGAACAACAGGCAATACACACATGAGTTAGAACAACAGGTAATACACACATGAGTTATAACAACAGGCAATACACACATGAGTTAGAACAACAGGTAATACACACATGAGTTATAACAACAGGCAATACACACATGAGTTAGAACAACAGGTAATACACACATGAGTTATAACAACAGGTAATAAAACACACATGAACTAGATACACAACAGGCAATACACACACATGAGTTATAACAACAGGCAATACACACATGAGTTATAACAACAGGCAATACACACATGAGTTATAACAACAGGCAATACACACATGAGTCTAGAACAACAGGTAATACACACATGAACTATAACAACAGGCAATACACACATGAACTATAACAACAGGCAATACACACATGAACTATAACAACAGGCAATACACACATGAACTAGAACAACAGGCAATACACACATGAGTTATAACAACAGGCAATACACACATGAGTTATAACAACAGGCAATACACACATGAGTTATAACAACAGGCAATACACACATGAGTTAGAACAACAGGCAATACACACATGAGTTTATAACAACAGGCAATACACACATGAGTTATAACAACAGGCAATACACACATGAGTTAGAACAACAGGTAATACACACATGAGTTAGAACAACAGGTAAAACACACATGAGTTATAACAACAGGCAATACACACATGAGTTATAACAACAGGTAATACACACATGAGTTATAAACAACAGGCAATACACACATGAGTTAGAACAACAGGTAATACACACATGAGTTATAACAACAGGCAATACACACATGAGTTAGAACAACAGGCAATACACACATGAGTTAGAACAACAGGTAATACACACATGAGTTATAACAACAGGCAATACACACATGAGTTAGAACAAAAGGTAATACACACATGAGTTATAACAACAGGCAATACACACATGAGTTAGAACAACAGGTAATACACACATGAGTTATAACAACAGGTAATACACACATGAACTAGAACAACAGGCAATACACACATGAGTTATAACAACAGGCAATACACACATGAGTTATAACAACAGCAATACACACATGAGTTATAACAACAGGCAATACACACATGAGTTATAACAACAGGCAATACACACATGAACTATAACAACAGGTAATACACCAATGAGTTAGAACAGCAGGCTATACACACATGAGTTAGAACAACAGGCAATACACACATGAGTTATAACAACAGGCAATACACACATGAACTATAACAACAGGCAATACACACATGAGTTAGAACAACAGGCAATACACACATGAGTTATAACAACAGGCAATACACACATGAACTAGAACAACAGGCAATACACACATGAGTTAGAACAACAGGCAATACACATATGAGTTATAACAACAGGCAATACACACATGAACTAGAACAACAGGCAATACACACATGAGTTATAACAACAGGCAATACACACATGAGCTAGAACAACAGGCAATACACACATGAGTTATAACAACAGGTAATACACACATGAGCTAGAACAACAGGCAATACACACATGAGTTATAACAACAGGCAATACACACATGAGTTATAACAACAGGCAATACACACATGAGTTATAACAACAGGCAATACACACATGAACTAGAACAACAGGCAATACACACATGAACTAGAACAACAGGCAATACACACATGAGTTAGAACAACAGGCAATACACACCTGAGTTAGAACAACAGGCAATACACACCTGAGTTTATAACAACAGGTAATACACACATGAGTTAGAACAACAGGCAATACACACATGAGTTATAACAACAGGTAATACACACATGAACTAGAACAACAGGCAATACACACATGAGTTATAACAACAGGCAATACACACATGAACTAGAACAACAGGCAATACACACCTGAGTTAGAACAACAGGCAATACACACCTGAGTTAGAACAACAGGAAATACACAGAGAACGCCTCACAGGGTCACAGAACCACAGGCAATACACAGAGAACGTCTCACAGGGTCACAGAACCACGGGCAATACACAGAGAACACCTCACAGGGTCACAGAACCACAGGTAATACACAGAGAACGCCTCACACAGGGTCACAGAACCACAGGCAATACACAGATAACGCCTCACAGGGTCACAGAACCACAGGCAATACACAGAGAACACCACACAGGGTCACAGAACCACAGGCAATACACAGAGAACGCCTCACACAGGGTCACAGAACCACAGGCAATACACAGAGAACGTCTCACAGGGTCACAGAACCACAGGCAATACACAGAGAACGCCTCACAGGGTCACAGAACCACAGGCAATACACAGAGAACGCCTCACACAGGGTCACAGAACCAAAGGCAATACACAGAGAACACCTCACAGAACCACAGGCAATACACAGAGAACGCCTCACAGGGTCACAGAACCACAGGCAATACACAGAGAACACCTCATACAGGGTCACAGAACCACAGGCAATACACAGAGAACGCCTCACAGGGTTACAGAACCACAGGCAATACACAGAGAACGCCTTACAGGGTCACAGAACCACAGGCAATACACAGAGAACACCTCACACAGGGTGACAGAACCACAGGTAATACACAGAGAACGCCTCACACAGGGTCACAGAACCACAGGCAATACACAGAGAACGCCTCACACAGGGTCACAAAACCACAGGAAATACACAGAGAACGCCTCACAGGGTCACAGAACCACAGGCAATACACAGAGAACACCACACAGGGTCACAGAACCACAGGCAATACACAGAGAACGCCTCACACAGGGTCACAGAACCACAGGCAATACACAGAGAACGTCTCACAGGGTCACAGAACCACAGGCAATACACAGGGAACGCCTCACAGGGTCACAGAACCACAGGTAATACACAGAGAACGCCTCACACGGGTCACAGAACCAAAGGCAATACACAGAGAACACCTCACAGGACCACAGGCAATACACAGAGAACACCTCACAGGGTCACAGAACCACAGGCAATACACAGAGAACACCTCATACAGGGTCACAGAACCACAGGCAATACACAGAGAACGCCTCACAGGGTTACAGAACCACAGGCTATACACAGAGAACGCCTTACAGGGTCACAGAACCACAGGCAATACACAGAGAACACCTCTCACAGGGTCACAGAACCACAGGCAATACACAGAGAACGCCTCAGAGGGTCATAGAACCACAGGCAATATACAGAGAACACCTCACAGGGTCACAGAACCATAGGCAATACACAGAGAACACCTCACAGGACCACAGGCAATACACAGAGAAACGCCACACAGGGTCACAGAACCACAGGCAGTACACAGAGAACACCTCACAGAACCACAGGCAATACACAGAGAACGCCACACAGGGTCACAGAACCACAGGCAATACACAGAGAACGCCTCACAGGACCACAGGCAATACACAGAGAACGCCAGACAGGGTCACAGAGCCACAGGCAATACACAGAGAACACCTCACAGAACCACAGGCAATACACAAAGAACGCCTCACAGAACCACAGGCAATACACAGAACGCCTCACAGGGTCACAGAACCAAAGGCAATACACAGAGAACGCCTCACAGGGTCACAGAACCACAGGCAATACACAGAGAACGCCTCACAGGGTCACAGAACCACAGGCAATACACAGAGAAGCCTCACAGGGTCACAGAACCACAGGCAATACACAGAGAACGCCTCACAGGGTCACAGAACCACAGGCAATAAACAGAGAACGCCTCACAGGGTCACAGACAATACACAGAGAACGCCTCACAGGGTCACAGAACCACAGGCAATACAGCAGAGAACGCCTCACAGGGTCACAGAACCACAGGCAATACACAGAGAACGCCTCACAGGGTCACAGAACACACAATAAGGCCAAGGGTACAAACAAGATACACACCTCACAGGACCACAGGCAATACACAGAGAACACCTCACAGGGTCACAGGACCACAGGCAATACACAGAGAACGCCTCACATTGTCACCAGCTCGCTCCACACCACACACGTATCTTCATCAAGCTTCGTCCTCTCATAGCGACATTCCATCCATTACCCGCCCATGAGAGGTACGTGTGTCACTGGCTTGTCTGTAGCCATTCTTTCCCCATTGCTCTCTCTCTCTCTCTCTCTCTCTCTCTCTCTCTCTCTCTCTCTCTCTCTCTCTCTCTGTGTGTGTGTGTGTGTGTGTGTGTGTGTGTGTGTGTGTGTGTGTGTGTGTGTTGTTGTTGTTGTTGTTGTTGTTGTTCTTGTATTCTAACTCCCTTCCCTCTAAGTAAAAAGGAAAGAGGCGAATCACAAAATGTCATGATTTATAAGCTGCAGTGGGAGATTTGGAGGGGGGAGGGGGGGGGGCAGCCGAGGGAGTTACCTTTTTCTTTCCTCTCCTAGAGTGGTTCTGGGTGAAGGTGGATGTAAGACTGGACGCTCGCCCTTTGTCATTGACCAAGAATGGACGCTCGCCCTTTGTCATTGACCAGGTTTGGCGTAGACGCTAGTTTTAATTTTTTTTCTTTGCCCCCTTGGAAGAGGGGGCACATGTTTGTGCGGCCAGACCATTTTGTTCATCTTCTCGTTTACTTGTTATTGGTGAGTATGCCTTAGAGGGCTGTAGTTCACATGAAACAGGTGTTATATACTTTTACACCTTCACGTGGGACTGGAATTCCGCCCGCATGAATTTCTTTCTTTGACCAAACTTAAAAGAAAAAAAATATATACTGTTCCGCCGGTCGAAAAGGACAAATTACAAGACAAAAATATGACGCGTTTCGACGTCTATGCTGTATTTGTTTCTTTCCGGTTCGTGAAGGCAGGACGTAAAACAAAAGCTGGAAAGCTTATTCTTTAACCCTCAACACACACACACACACACACACACACACACACACACACACACACACACACACGCACGCACGCACGCACGCACGCACGCACGCACGCACGCAGCACGCACGCACGCACGCACGCACCGCACCCACCCACCCACCACACACACACACACCACACACACACACACACACACGCTCAAACACAAAATTGTAGTCTCTACATTTTTTAGTTGCTGGTATGTTTACACACATTGTTTTCATGCGCGTTATGTTCTGAATATCTGGTTTTTGAATAAAATCTGTAATCTTTTTGATGATATCCATTGGAAAACGGGAACGTAAAATGCATCATCTGCGAGCTGATACTAATTCTCCGTCAAGCGACATTTTTTCCTAGAAGGTGAACGTTTTCAAATCTGTGTACAAAGTCTGGGATTGCAGTCGCCGCAGTCTCCATTTGAATTAAGGCATAATAAGGACAAAAGATTTGATATACATCTCTCTCTGTCTCTCTGTCACTG
The DNA here is from genome assembly GCA_033310375.1 of Conus canariensis. Lineage (NCBI taxonomy): Eukaryota > Metazoa > Mollusca > Gastropoda > Neogastropoda > Conidae > Conus > Conus canariensis. The sequence continues at coordinate 27,050,324 of CM065743.1, forward strand.
TCTGTCTGTCTGTCTCTCTGTATGCATGCGCGCGCGCGCGCGCGCGCGCGTGTGTGTGTGTGTGTGTGTGTGAAGTATAGCATAGGTATGCACTTACCTGCAAACCAACACTAATCTTCAATTGAGTATTTTTTCCCTTGAACGTTTTCAAATTAGTCATCAAAATCTGGTATTGCTATCTGCAATTAAACGGCTGTGTAGGGAATAAAGGTTTTCAGATGAATTAACAGGCGATTTGTTTGAACGGTCTCCATTTTACATAAGTAATGATAAGGATAAAAGAATCGAACACAATTTTCTGTGTGTGTGTGTGTGTGTGTGTGTGTGTGTGTGTGTGTGTGTGTGTGTGTGTTTTGATCTCAGTGTGTACATTTTGAGAAAAAATGTGACGACTTCCACGATTGTATGACAAGCGTCGACGAAATTTGTTTTGAAGGAGATTATCAATATACTAAAACGAGCCCGCCAGCGGTGATCAACTTTGACAGGCGTGGCACATTCACCGTGACTCCCCTGCCAGAAAAAAACAAGCAGTGCCCAGAAACTCATTTCCAGTGCCACAACGATGGCTATTGTCTCCCTGTCTATGTCAGGTGCAATGACATGATCGACTGTCCGGGGCACGAGGACGAAGCTCACTGTAAAAATTACAAGACGTGCCCCGGATATTATCGATGTCGTGGCAGTCACAGAACAATTTGTCTGCACGTGCATCACCTGTATGATGGTCTACCCCAATGTCCACTGTATGATGATGAATTGATGTGCAACATTGCTTGTCCTGAGTCATGCATTTGTTACGGTTTTGCTTTTTCTTGCAACCAAACTTTACTCATCAGCTCTTTCCCACAATTGCGCTACCTTGAAGCATCAGGTAGTGGAATACGTGTGAGTGGCATAATTCAGAACACTATGCTGATCCACTTGGGTGTACAAGCGTGTGAATGGGAGAGGTTAATACATGTCATTTTACCGAATCTTCACAGTTTGGATGTAAGTATGAATAAACGTCATTCTGTCAACTTCAGCCATTTTGCAGGAATGCCTCAACTGCGAAGATTGGATCTGGCAGGTAACCCTCTGGTGTTTTTTCTGATGTTCCAAAACACTATGTACATTCATCACTCGTGATCTTCAATCTTTCTCATGTTGATGCAAATTTTCTTAACATGGCTACCTTATCAGCTTTCATGCCCAACTTACAGGTTTTAGATTTATCATGGACTAACACAAAGGTGTTGCAGGGACAACATTTGTTTCATAGCCTTCAGAGCGTCAGTTTACGGAGTTGTCCTATAACTTATTTCACACCAAATTTCTTAAAAAAAATGAAACATCTTATGCATGTTCTAGCAGACAATTTCAAAGTTTGTTGCCCTGTTGTTTTACCAGAGAAATTCCGAGGCGAATGTGTGGCCCCATCTGATGAAATCTTATCATGTGATGACTTATTGAAATCTATTGCTTACCGCTTTGCTCTTGTACCTTTTGCTGTCCTTGCAGTTCTGGGAAACATTTGTAGTTTTATTGGTCGTATCTATCTTTTATCAAAGAACGCAAAGAGTGGTTTTGCCATTTTTGTTCTCTATCTCTGTGCTTCTGATTTTCTAATGGGAGGTTATCTAGTCTTCATTGGCGTGGCAGACTGGATGTATACAGGTAGTACATATGGAATGAAACTGTGTGGAAAAGAGTCCAGCCTGTAGTATTGCAGGGTTCTTATCCTTGTTGTCATCTGAAGTATCAGCATTCATTATCTGCTGCATCACTGTGGATCGCTTCCTTGTGCTCCGTTTTCCTTTCAGTCAGATACGGTTCAGAGCCAGATCAGCTCACACAGCTTGTGTCATTATTTGGGCATTGGGACTTACACTGGCATTGGTGCCTCTGCTTCCTGTAACCTCACACTGGGAGTTTTATCACCAGACAGGTATCTGTATTCCACTGCCTGTCACCAGAGCTGACTTCCCTGGTCACATGTACTCATTCAGTATCATGATCGTCTGCAACCTGATCCTCTTTCTCTTAATTGGTGTGGGTCAGTTCCTCATTTACTGCTCAGTGCGGAGCAATGCTATATCTAATAAGTCAACAAATATCCAAGACGTGAGTGGGGAGAGTACACAATCCAAGGAAGTAACGATTGCACAGCGTCTCCTGACTGTTGCAGTCTCTGATTTTCTCTGCTGGTTTCCTATTGGTCTGTGTGGGGCTCTCGCTGCAGCCGGAGTCGTCATTCCAGGGGAGGTCAACGTAGGAATGGCCATTTTTGTATTGCCACTCAATTCAGCGCTCAATCCGTTCCTCTACACTTTGAACTTAATACTGGAGAAACGGGGCAAAGCAAAAGAGCTGCGTTTGCAAAAGCTGTTACGTGAACAGCTGAACAGTTAACACTTGATCCATTTGTGTCTGGTCTCTTCCAACTCCCTTTGTTCATACTAAAATATTTGGTCACCGCTCCTCTGGCTATCAAGCCCCTTTCATTTGGAATATTCTCCTGCATCAGCTCATACCTCCACCTCTCTGCCCTCCCTGTAATGAGACTCGAAAACTTTGCTTTTCCAGCCTGACTGATATTTACAAACATGTCCTGGTGTTGTTTAGGAGAATATTATACACATTTGGCCGTCCGTGTTTATTTATCTAATATTGTTTTTGTGAGAAGTAGGACATGGATTGAGAGGCAGTGTAAGACAGCGGGGCTGGATAATGGTGCATGTCAATGAGAAGTAAGCGTTTGGTTGTAGAATGATTTTTCCTGTTGTACTCGTTTATTTAGTTTGTACTTCTGTGTGTGTTCTGGTGTGATACAAATGCATTCAGGGGGTTAAATGTACTTTATGATGATGGTGGCGGTGGTGATAATGATGATGATGATGATGATGATGATGATGATGATGATGATGACGATGATGATGATGGTGATGATGATGATGATGATGATGATGATGATGATGATGATGATGATAAAACAAACACAGCAACAACAACAACAACAACAACAGCAATAATAATAATAATAACAAAAATGATAGTAATACTTGCCAAAAGAATTGGAGGTTGACTGCAGAATGTTGACACAACAGGTAAACAGCAGAAAAGGTAAATTGTCAACTTACAGGTGGAAAAGAAGTTAGGACGTTTTGACACTTAGTGTCTTCATGGGCAGAATGAGTTAGTGACAGACAGAAACAAAAGGAAGAAGAAGAAGAAGAAGAAGAAGAAGAAGAAGAAGAAGAAGAAGAAGAAGATAGCAACAACAAAAGAAAAAAGTAAAGAGTGTTCACACACACACACACACACACACACACACACACACACACACACACACACACACACACACACCAAATTTGTTCACAGAAGTTGAGCACAACTAACAAGGAAATGGGAAGAGAGAGAGAGAGGGAATGACGGACGGGGAGGGGGGGGGGCTACTATAAATACACATCCTAGTGTACGCATGCACCCTTCACACACACACACACACACACACACTGACAAGGGTGACACACATACTGACAAACAAACAAACAAAAATTGTTAGGAGAAGCCTGGAAGACACTGCGGTCACTCCTTGGTGTTCAGTCCATTTGGGACGCGGGTGCCGAGGCGGGCGATGACTGTAGACTCCATGAACAGCCTGTAAGGGCCACTTGCATGGTTCTGCCAGACCACAGCAACTCTTGAGTGCTTGAAGCTGTGTTGAGGGCTGTTGAAGTACATCCCTGCGGGGTGACATCACTGTCACCATCCAGCCTGAGCCTGACTACCCAAGACTGACCACCAGCATCTTCTACAAGGAGACAGACTCCCCACCCACCACTAGTTGCGTTCAAACGTGACCCAGCCTTCGGGACCACCTGGTGTGAGCTGCTATCCCCAGAGACCCCTCCCTCCAGGCACCAGTCCTTGTGGTATCAAAGGCTGCAAAACATGTCCGTTCATCGACCAATCAAGGACCATCATGATCAATATCTGGTAACGGCGGCACACAACAGCGACTGAAAAGGACACTAATGCAAAAAAACTTCCGTTGTGAAGTTACAAACACTTAAGCACATATAGCTGTTACAAAAAAGATCTACAAATCACACACACACACACACACACACACACACACACACACACACACACACACACACACACACACACACACACACCCACACATGATATCCCATGGACTCAGAATTATCAGTTTTATAACGTTTAAGGATAAGCACAGAGCCAGAGTACCTTAAGCAAAAGATTATCTCGTTCATTCGTGATATTCCTTTTGCGAAAAGTACTAGTTTTTGCGATATGCTTCGCAAATTCCATCAGATGTTCTTTTCGTTGTCACTTGATAACATCGCTGCTCAAAGTCTTCTTTGAGATACTGATTCACTGAAAATGTTACACCTTCTGCGGATATTGGTGTATGAGGGACAATCAAACACAAAATGTATTTCATTCTCAACATCCTCTCTTTCTGCACACATATGGCAAGATTATTATTTGATTTGTGAATCATTTTTGGTTTGCCTCACGACCGAGCGTTCTGACTCGAAATGTTTATAAACTATATTTATGCCATTTATGTGCTACATACTTTTCTGGTTCAAAATTAACTTAAAATGACAAAAACCAGTCGTATTTATCATTTTCATCAATGCTAGCGTGCCAGTTTTGTCAGCAAGTGCAAATCAAATGGTCCTTGAATCCAGAAATAAATTTTGCATTATCACTCTCCTTGTGGCAAACAAACTATGCCAAAACCATTCTCTGTCAATATTTTCTTGACAGAGGAAACCCACTTAAATGTTTCACTTTCATGCTGCAACATGAGCATCTTGTACGTCTGACTGCAGAGTCTGGTCGTTGGTAGGCTTACTAATTTCAACCAATATTTCATACATCTAACATAGGTTACAAAGAAAATATTATTATCTACTTTCACCATATACCATCTTATTTGATGCGTGCAAGTGTACGTGGATGATTTGCTTTTTCGCACAGGTAAGAACTTGTTCCATTATGTATGTTATTGAACGTGTCCCAGACCTCTGATGCCGTATGTCAAGATAGGCTGTATCTGTGAATCAAATAATTTCTAATAATAGATTTACATCATTAGAGTTCAATATTTTCATAGTTCTCAAAATCTGCGACACCTCTCTCTCCTATTCTGCACATAACAATCCAACACCTACTCAAGCTTTCTTTTGTTGTGAGACACATTCCAAGGTACTCATAGCTACCTGTCACGTTAACCTCTATTCCATCAAAATCTCTCTTTCATATTTTGGTACGGCTGCATACCACTTCCCATTTACACCATTGTTCCTCAGAATACTCCATAGAACGTTTCTATTATTATCAACAGGTCTCAGGTGCAGAGACTCTGACACGATTTGATCACCATAAGCAAAAAGGGCTATTGCCAGGGGGGAGGCATCATGATCAATATCTGGTAATGGCGGCACACAACAGCGACTGAACAGGAAACTAACGCAAAAAAGATCCATTCTGAAGTTACAAACACTCAAGCACATATAGCTGTTACAAACAAGATTTACTAATCACGCACCCCCCCCCCCCTTCCCCCCCCCCCACACGCAAACATGCGCGCGCGAAAAAGAGAGAGAGAGAGAGAGAGAGAGAGAGGAGGGGGTATGGGGTAACAATGGAAAATATGTGTGTGTGTGTGTGTGTGTGTGTGTGTGTGTGTGTGTGTGTGTGTGTGTGTGTGTTGGTCTGTGTAAGGTACCTATTTCACCTTTCTTAATCTTTTCTTAAATGTCAGTTCAAACAAAGTTAATCTGACAATGAGCTGGTTTCAGTCAATTAGTTAGTCCGCGCGCGCGTGTGTGTGTATGTGTGTGTGTGTGTGTGTGTGTGTGTGTGTGTGTGTGTGTGTGTGTGTGTGTGTGTGTGTGTGTGTGGCTGGGTGAATGAGTGAGCCTGCCCACGCACGTGCGTGATCTTGCATTTACGGTTGGACTGTAAAGTTGTACTGATACACATCCACGGACAGTGGAAAAAATTCAAAGATGCTGATGTGGGTGTGGACATATATGTCTACATGTAGGACGCAGTAATATAGATCAAACTGAGCAAACAGACTAAAACATCATTCATAACGATAACAGAAAATTAAACTCGAAAGTGGGAGAGAATGGAAAAAAAACACGAGAGAGAGAGAGAGAGAGAGAGAGAGAGGAGAGAGAGAGAGAGAGAGAGAGAGAGAAACGAAGGAACGAAGGAACGAGGTTTATTGCTATTAAGCCGTAGCCCATTTAGCAAATCGGCGCGATGTACATTGACACAACGCGACGCGATCACATTGCCGTGGAAACCACAGCATTTTTTTCCCCATTGCTACATGTCTCAGTCGTGAAAGAGAAAATGTCTCTGGTATGTGAGCACAATCAGTTCAGCGAAGGACCGTCACCCAAGGTAGAACTGGACCAGGCCAAGGAGAGCGTGCAACTGCCGTAGAGTACGTGCTTGAATCTCGGCGTGTCGTGTGTTGCTGGCACGTCTTCCTTTCCGCAGGTTGGCAAGTTTCACACATTCTTCTGCTGCCATGTTCCTGTGTTCCTGCTTGACATACCAGTACACACAGTCGTTTTCTGAATTCGAATCGCAGGAGAACTCTAAAACAATATCATCCGACTCGCACAGCAGCATGTCCACGCCATCTGACTGATGAAGCACCACCTTTCTAAATCCATGTTTCTGTGCTTGTCTCTCAACCGTCTTTGAACCGGCCGATCAGTCAAAGTAGCCACATAGTTCTTCACTACTTCCCATATCAAAGCCTGCCACTGTTTTTTTCTATCGTGTGTTCATGGCCTATGTTGCTTACAGAGTGCTGAA